>OY804522.1:23847935-24232914 GCA_963680855.1 Lepeophtheirus nordmannii | reverse complement strand
ATTATTTAAGTTCCTGAGTTATCTTGGTGTCCCAAAATTTGATTATTAAAAACCAAGTGTTCACCCAATGGCAACCATTCCTCCCAAAATAATGAAAGAGATAAAAAAAATCAAAATCAGTTGGTAACTTTAGCCGATTGTTCGTTTTTGTAGTGGTAGGGTAGTGTTTACAGTGGAAAAAACGGAGAGCTGAGAACAAAACACAGCGTAAATTTATATGTTTGTGGAGTAACACCGTGATAAAGAGATAGAAAAAGGGTCATAAAATTAGTTGGTACTACAGAAATACCCTCATTTTCCTCAAATATGTGACCATTTTCCCATTTAATAGAAGGGGTATCTATGGAATTGAACAAGAATTCAACAAATTTGCTAATCAGCTGTTTATTTGTTTACTACTCATTTTGAGTGTAACTCCAATTAATTATCTTTTGTTTTGATCATGAAATAATGACTATGACCGTACTTACCAGCTCATTTTTGACCTTTTTTTTATATATTTGTTCAACGTGAAAACGTCATGGAGTGATGATCTGTAAGAGCCTGATGAATGAAACGAACCTGCAGATTGATATAATACATATGTAGTGCATAAGTTGTAATCTGTATAGGTCTAATTTTTGCTTTTACATAATAGCATTTTAGAACTAGTTTAAATATATATATATATATGTATTTAGGAGTGTCTCCATTGCATATGTGCTTTGAGTTATGTTAATGGGCTCCATTACCCCTTTTTCATATCTCATTTAATTTTTAATTTTGTTTTTTTCTTTTGGAAGGAGCTAGTAGATGGTAAAATAGGGTATTTTTATACATATAATTAGGGATAATAACCATATAAATAAGTAATATAATAATAATTAATTAATTGTCTGGCTAATAATTTATGACAAGAAAAATAAAATAAAAGTCATAGAATCCCTTTGACACTTTTACCCATTCATTGCATTCATAAAATTAATTACTATGGCCGTTTTGGCAAGTTATAAAACTTGAAGAAACAAAACGAAGCAAATAACCTAGAAAAATTAGTGACTTATCAGATATTTGTCCTCACATCCGTGGATCACCCCATATTTACTATATATTTTTTTCCAAAAGTTGACCCTTGACCGTTTAAACCACCTATTTGTATCCCTATGAATTTTCCCTATGTTATAAATATAATCGATTTCACATTTATGTACGTAATATGCAACTCATCAGATTAACTACATTTTATGATATTTGATACATCACTATTACAAATGTGTGCTTTTAATCAAAACATTGTACCCTTTGATAAACTCAATACCACCCATTTATGTATGTAGATACACCGAACATTTCAATTTTATAGGTACATTTTATTTTTATTTTATATACTTGTGTATTTTTACCCACTTCTACATATACATATACATATAGGTACATAGATGGATGCCAACATAATTAAAGATCGACTTTTATCATTTGCAATCTATCTCCATGACTCCATATAGGTAAAGTCTTTATAAGTGGTACTTAAATATGCAACCATACTCATGCCTTGCATAAAATTTGTTATTTCTACATAATTGTCTCACAATTGGACCCCTAACAAGGCAAAGAATCCTAAGAAGCAGTTTTTATAAATATATGTATCTACGTAACATAATATCTATGCATATACTAACACCATTTACAAAGGTTGAATAAAGCTATCAAGGTTGAAATAGAATCGAAATCAAGTGGGATTGATATGATAAATATATGTAAATATGGGTCGTTGAAATTTCGAACGAAAGGACAAATGAAAATGCATGGACCAAGATGGGTGAATGTGGAATCCATACTTACATTTATTTGTTGATTCTATATATTTTAGCTGATTAGTTTTCAAATGCTTGAATTGAGCAAAATACAGTATTGCAGTATTGGATGAGTCCAAATTTTCCTCTGCATAGTAAGATTTTTCATTTCAAGAGCCCTTCAATTCATTTACACGATCAAATAATAAAATATTACTTGATAGTTGTGCTAGTCTTTAAGAGAGTCTGTTCTACTCGTGATTAACTCGATGTGAAAACTGATCATCGAAAAGAAAACTCATTCATTTATTTTGAGAACTAAACAGCTCCTCTGAGGATGATGTAAGAATCACAGTGGCTCGACAGAGAGATTAAACATTTCAAAAAATAGCGAAATCTACCTATTTAATTCCATCGCTATGCTAAAGTATCATTGAGCGTGATAGAAAAAAAAAATACAAATTATCTTTTAAGAATAAAGTAAATCGATGGTTAATCGACAGAGCAGCTCCTCAAGTAACGTGGGTGGCTGGATCATCTAGCACCTTTTTGAAATGGTGTAAATTCTATGTATGGATTACCAACTCTACTATCATTACCATAAGTCTCATGTACTTTAATATCAGGCCCGTAGCTAGACAGATCCTCATTTTCAATAAATTAAATGCTAATTTACTTTTATTTCCATTTCTTCAAAAGTACCTATTAATGAATTAAATATATCAAATAATAAAATGTCATAGTAATCTTACTTAAGTGTCATTTTCTATTATGACTAATCAAAGTCAACCCATGTCGACTAATGCATCATCATTTCTATAATAATAATAATAATTGATAGCTTGTAGATCATACTAATAAATAGGTATATACCTAACTATATAAGTATTATATATGTATATTAGAAAGTGAGCAAAGCGTCAAGGCAGGAGTAATGATGAATATGTGGGGGGGGGGGGGGTAGGAACGATTCTCTCTCTACATTTATCTCGCAAATAGGCATTATATGAATATACATATATCTATGTATCTAAAAACTTAGCATAATTATATAGGTATATGTCTTATAGAACTATTATTTGCATTTTGTTCCCGAAATTGGAATATTTCTTCTTCTTCATTTCCATCCTCTTATTTTACTTCAAAAAACAGTTCAACCATGAAAACAAGAGAGAGAAAAAATTAAATTAAAATAAATAAATAAATCCATTTGAAAAATACCGCTTTAAAAGACTTTCGGGTTTATTTTTAGACAAAATAAAAAATATTCTGATTATATGTAACTATGTATGTATGTAGGTACAGGCTGGACCCATACTTACCTTAAGTTGTTTGTTTGTATCTATAATAGTCATAATTAGTAGAAAAAGTTATTCATCAGTTTTCTTTTCATCAAGTTTGATTTCATTTCATATATTGCATTTTTTTTCTTCATTTTTTTCAATTAGTTAAAATATCAAATTATTATCTTTTTTTTTTTTTTTGTCTAATTTAATTTTCTTGGGATGCTCACAATAGAAGTAAGTAGATCCCATTGATAAAACTAAGAGTCGGTTTCCTGCATTTGTTAAGTTAAAACTGATACTGACTGTTATGTATACATACATACGTACCTATATGCAGAGCAATTGAATATTAATTATTATCAGATATAATTTGAAATGCATTTGGATCCATACATAGAAAATAAAACTGGGCGGGTATCTTCTCATTTTCTGCCTTACATGTTTGCTATAAATGGATGTAGATATTACTGTTGAGTAATTAATTTAATGAACATAAACTTATTTTGAATTAACATTTCAGTCAATAATTTAGGAGAAATAAATTGTGCATAAATCTCCTTTATTGTTTAATTTAAAAAAATATATATATTTGAGTTACATCGACGTTACAGTCTAAAAAAATAATATTTTGATTAGAGGTGAAATTATAGCCTAATATATAACAAAAATAAAAGGGGCATCACTGGCATGAAGGGTCGTTAGGCTCTACATTCACAAGAAAAGGGCATGGTCATATGAGTAAATATTATTGGCCCTAGACTACGAAATTTGCTGCCCCTTTAGAATCATTATTTACTCATTTATTTTGAAGGAAAAAAAAGAGTTGATCAAATTCCTTTTTAGGAAGATCAACTTGGACTTTTTTAATTACCATAGACTTTTACGACTCTTCAAAATATTATATGCATGGGACCCTCTGCTGCCTGGCAAAAACTGTCTATTGTCGAATCACCTCTCATTACTAAACATGGGCAAAATGCTGAGATAAAATTGAGTTTAAGGAATAAAAAAAAAAGAAATATCAGTTGCTGGTACCACACACATTCTTGATGATCAATTTGATTTCAGTCTTCTCAATATCGTTGAGTCTAGAGTTTGCTACAATTACAAGGAGCTATTGTGTATTATTTAATATCTTTAAATAAACATCAGCAGATTCAATGCAGAGGTACCATATAGTAATTGCGGGCGTGCTTTCTCACCTCAACAAAATGCACATCTCTAGTTGTAACATAGTAAAAGGGCTGGTAGTTACAAATTTTAGATGTATTGAGCAAAGCACATCTTTTTCATTAAGGAAGTTATGCAGTGCACTAGAAAAAATTAATTTCTTTGGCATACAATATTTTATTTTTTTTTTCATTTTTCACCCATTTCCTTTTCCTTTGCCACAACTTTCCATGTCACACCAGTCATTTTCTCAAAGCATAGTTCTACAAATCACAGATAAAAAAAAACCTGCGTTAGATAAGCTATTCCATAAAAATATATATTATAGCTCTAAATATCCAATTATTTATACAAAATTTTGTATTCCATGTCTGCTGTAGTGTGATCTGAAATCAAAAAAAAATAAAAATTCTTGACCTGAAGTAAGTTTTTACTTTTGGATTTATCTTTTAATTGGCAAATTCATAATAACATTATACTATAGCTCCGTTTCTCATCTTTAATTCCCTTTACTTATTTTTTGCTCAAATTGACATCATATGCAAATCATTATAGGTGTTACATTTTTATTTCTTGTTCATGGAGTATGGATTGGAATAAAATTAAGCTATTCTTTATTTTTATCAAAAAATGATCTTTAATTACTTAACTTTTACTTGTTCATATATATGTATGTTTATAACTTTCTAAATAATATGTAGTTCAAAGTATCAATATTTTCGATTAATTAATTTTTAAATTGATGTAGAATCAATCTTTATATCAAAAAGAAGGATCATAAGTTGATAAATATATATATATATAGATTAATAAATAGTATTGAATGACAGATAAATTTCTTTTAATTAATCGTATATACATGTATAAAGAAATTATTCTCATGATCAACCAAATCATAAATAATAGACATTTAGTTAAAGATTGACAACCTGTCTCACTATTTGTTGCAACCAACCTCATGATTGGGGTAAGTTGAGCTTCAGAGTTAATTATTGAACTTTATTAACGCTCTATTATGTAGATACTATGAGATTGAATTCCAAGACTATGTACATAGTCAAGACGTTTGAATGATAGGCCATGCATGAATTGAATTCGTGGCAATCATGTACTCCTTGTATTGATCCTTGTTGAAAAAATTGACTGATGTCATCAATTTGGATTTTATCTCAAATGCAAGATTTTTCAAACTTCCATTAAAGTATTTCAGAGGTTCTCAAAAGGGAGTTAAATGTCACAGTAGTAGTGCAGTGCTTCTCAAACTTTATATTTTTTATACAAGGGACATTAATGACGTAATCAATACGACGGAGATGTACCATTGAATAAAAATTTTGATCTTATTTTCTCTTAGATATTAGAGCTGAAATGTTCCGAACGAATTCTATGGGGGGGGGGGGCACAGTGTGAGAGCACTGCTCGAATGATATCTAGGAGATTAATTTTACTTACATGTATCTAGAGTAAATATACGGACTTATTTGTTGTTGCTGCTAGAGAAATACTCTCAAATAAAGAGTGAACACAAAGAAGCAGGGTTGAGATCCTGTGGTTTATATAGCTAACATGTGTATCACAATTACGTATTAAAAAATGAATTGTGTGGCTAACTTTATTTTGGATAATAATATTTTTTCATATGTATTTATATAAGTCAATATTTATTTAGATAATGAATTCTTTTTTACATCCTTTTTGAAGTCATTTATGACAAAAATATTTATTTCCTACGAATATTGTAGCTAAAATAAAACTTACTTAGACAATGCACATACATAAATGTCTTATTAGGGAGAAAAAGTGGGGGAGGGGGGAATAATAATTTGGTTAAAAGAATAATGAACCTACATTAATCATCTCCTCTTTGTTCTAACTAATGATCCTTCATAATAAGCCTATATATATATTTATAAGCCTATTTTTATGATAGATTTAATAGAAATGATATCAAATGTTTTTTTTATTTAAAAATTGCGTTTGAAATAAAATTCATTGTGGAATATTCATGGGTATGAACTCGTATAATTGTGTCACTGTTATTTGTTCATTATCCTTAAGCCATAGATCTTATATTCCTAATCAATGTCCTTATAGCCTCAATAAGTGAAGCATTAATCCTATGTTGTATTGTGACACATCTCAAAATGTTGAAATCAGTCTAAAACAATTTGCAATCATAGCTCAATCAGTTTAGGATATTTTTTGTTTTGTTTTTTGGTCCTATGTAGGTATAAAGTTCAATACATTCTCACTTTGTTTTACCTCATTTGATCTAAGCTCAATCACTTCAGAATTTAAATTGATAATAATTATTGAACTGTTTGATATGTTTAAATTACTAGCAATTTCGAACCCAACTCAAAGGGGGGGGGAGGGGGGGGGGTTATAGGATTTTACCAAATAAAGAAAGAATGTAGTCATTGTATGCATTCTCATTAATGCTGATCTATTCTGCAAAGTTAATCAAATAATACAAATGGAACAAATATAAAAAAACGCAATTTGCGAAGAATTATTTCTCTTACAGCATCTATAAAACGAAAATACAAAAAATGATACTTTATGTAGCAAATAATTGAGATGCAGTTAGTTATTGTTTTTTGTTTTTTGTTTTTTTTTGTTTTTTTACAATGCTGAAGATGAGGGAATATAAAACTATTTATGACAATCATGAACGACCAATTCTTCTTATTTATTCGGATCAACATGTGTGACTGGACATTAGATATCAAAAGTCCATAAGAAGAACTGACACGAAATTAGTTACAGTCCATTACCCATTTATATTTTTAAAAAAAAACACCTAATTTTACCCGTCTTTTATCTGATTGACCCATCTACATATGTCATAAATTCACTGCCACGAATAATGCAAATTTAAAAAAAATAAAATAACTTGTATGAAAGTAGTTTTGATTTTTAGAACTAACTCAGATTACTTTTGTTCTTGGTTATTCATGATTTTTCTTCTTCACCTTTTTTTTTTTTGCCATAATCTAATAATTAATTTATATTTTTATATTTCCATGTAACGTGTTCAACACCCTCGATATGAACAAAAGTTAGAATAGCAAATAAGAGATTGAACATTATCATCAATATTACGTGATAATTCCCTATAAATAATATTGCTATCAATGTGTTAGCAATTTGAATAATAGGGTCCACTTAATAAAGAAAATATTCATCCAGAGGCACCTTCCTTTAATAAATGAATGTATCTACATATATTTATATTGTAGAATTCTTTTATGTAACAACTGAATACACTTTTTATATATCAACATATATATACATATGTAATATTAGTCTGTACATACATTTATTTATAAAGCACTTTCTTCTTAAATATGTACCTATTTTATATTATGTACATTTTTTGTTGAGGCTTCAAGGTGTTTTAGGAGAACAAAAAAAGAGGGGGACAAATAGTGAGGTTCCAAATGCGTTTCATTATTTTCTATGCACACTAATATTAAAAAAAAAAATTACAACTTTTTTTTTTCCTTACTTCCTTCAAACTACATACAAACATTATATATATATATATACATATATATAGTTATAAATTCCCACGTTGTCAAGTCTTATTTACGAAAACAAGGATTAGATCTCTGTTTTTATGTAACAGATCATGATGCTTAGCTACTTCCAACTTCTTCTTCGTTTTCGTCTTCTTTTTCAAAAACAACAACAATAAACCAGGCTTTGTTATTGTTATTGGATCTCAAATTTAGACTAAAGGTTTGATTTTTAGTCACATGAATTACTAAAACATGGATTGTATTGATTTGGTTCTTAATTTTAGGGCGGGGAAAGGGCTTATCTGTAAAGATAAAGGGCATCAAATATATTTTAGGAAATAATTGTATACCTATAGGCATAAAAAATCAAAATTTCTTTTATATATATATATAAACCATTTTCAATAATAATTAAAAAAAACTCACTTTAAACACTATAGCCTAATACGATTGTGGCAAAATAGCCGAGATATTCTGATGAGGGTGGTTTAACTCATAAGATGGACCTAAAACTTTTGGAACATTTGTTATTGCGATAAAAAGAGAAGAGTATTTGTTCACAGGATTTCGAATAAAAAAATATCTGAATATTGAGGGAGGACTCTGAATGGAGTGTCCAATTAGTGATTTTAATTATGAGCTCTTCCTCTCATTGTAGCTCTAATAAAACCAAACTAGCTGATGAAAAAACGGAAAATTATCTCTTCAATTTATTTGCAAGATGGATTAAAACTCTGGATTCTTGTCAACAATCTCTTAAATATTAATATTATTATTATCATTAGTTGAAGATTCCCACCACGCGGTCTAGATTATTCATCTCCTCTTTTGCTCAGATGTTATTCCACATTGGTATTCAAATTATTGAGTATTTCCTCAAATAAAATACAGAGTAAATATTGATAAATGTTGGCTAAACTTTGCATTTTAAGTCTTTTTCACATTCCTCATGACTAATGATCCTTGGTCCTTACAAATGAGGAAATCCGTAAGATAATTGGTTTCTTTCACTTTTTTTACCTCTTTTTTCTACTTATGTATAAATGTAGTCTCAGAAATGATGGGATTAAAGCACTCAAATAAAGTCCTATCAATTCAAACGAGTGAGACATGAATTTAGTATTTACTTATCCATTGCTGCTCCATTTTTTATTTATTTTTTTATACTTTTACCTGGATAGAAAATTTGTTGAAATGTATATTTTCAACAAATTGATCGGTCAATCTGAATAGCTAATCGGATAGAACAAACGAACGAATAGGGTTGAAATAAAGAGCTGATTAACGCACATTCTTGTTTAATAATAATTATCTCTTCTTTAGATCTCTTTATTTTTCCATTCGAACGAGTTTCTCAAGATATTATTTACCTATTTATTTATTCCTATGTAGACTTATGTAGATCCAAGAATCCTTCAATCAGTTATGGGTATAATATTGATGTACCCATGTCCATACATGTTTGCCACATAATCTTTAGTAAAAACAAATTATCCATTATTTTTAAGAGCAATAATATTGAAAGGGATTTTGCATCCACTTTTCTTCCATGTATGTATTATAATAATAATAATATAACCATCAATTGGGTTGTAAAAAGCTTCGGCATATCAAAAAAGAGAATCAATAAAATATGACGTCATTGATTTGCATATTTATTACTATATGAGGCTATACATATTATTTACTAAAAAAAAAAAATGAGAAATCCTAAACATGAAAACATAAAAAAAAACTATGTCTCGCCGACAAAGAAAGAAAAAAAGAATAGGAAGAAAATTGTTCTTTTTTTTTCTCTCTCTCTCTCTCTCTTTCTCATCTTGAGCAATTTGTTGATGCTCAAATCATCATTGTATGTATGTTTATATGATAAAATATCTATAAACACTTACAAAACATGACTCTTTCTAATGAAATATTACAACTTTGTATGTACCTAAATGTAAATATACTTTCCATTTATCAAAATGGTTATTGAGGAACTGTGTGGATGCTCGCGCCGCGTGATCTGTTGAGGCATGAGTAATACTTTGCTTATCTGATCTATTGGCACATATATGTATAACATATCTATATACCTATACAAGTTATATTGTGAATACATACATAACTCAGAGTTTCATTTAACCCAACGGGCTTTTTCTATTTTATCTCGCAATCTTTCCTCCGAAAAGAAAAAGAGAAAAGACACAAAAAAATCAGTTGGTTCATAGCTAGTCCAGTCTGGAATTACTCTTCCATTAATCATAGATAATTTTCACAGCCCAATTAAAACTAATTCAAACTTCAGAATTCGAATAAAGGAAAGAGAAGTAGAAGATTTTCATGTGACGACATCATTCTGGAAATCTGCCATCTTGGATATAGGCATTTATATCGATATCCATTTCATTTTTATAGCCAGTACATAACATTTCCTAAAAGTCTTTTTTTGGCCACTATGACTGATGTTTTTTTTCAAGATAATTCTCGTTCTCAACTCATGAACGTCATGTTCTTCTCACTGCAGTAATCAATGTCAAAGCAACTGGATTACTATTTTCTCTTCCTTAAATAACAAAAAATGATGTACATAAAATAAGACTCTGACAAACTATAATTAGAGACTACACTAAGTCTGTAATCTCCCTATTGGAATTTATACAAAATTAATTGATAGAGCATTTTATGTACATACAATTGGACACCTTTCATTTCACATGTGTGTACATATATGAGTGACTATGTGCCCATGCTCCTCGGTTGAGAGTGGAGGTACATATAAGTTGAGCGTTATTTTTACTCAAGTATTTTTATGAAGAAGAAACATGAATTGGGGCTCAATGAAAGTTTTTATTGAGAAAAATGACGTCGAAGATCCTTTTATGACATCATCCTCTCCATAAGTTTCATTTCTGTGAACTAAAATCTCCTTAAAAGTATGAAGATATATTTAAGTACCTATAATCATCATCAAACTCAATAAAGAGCCTATGTCACAGTTGGCATAATATAAATAAAACTACGCCATGTATATTTATTGAATAAAATGAAACAATTCCTCCCAAAATCTTAAGAAAACTTCATCAAATCACTTTTGACTACAAACTCAAGTACCTACAATTCCTATGAAATGTCTAAATTTGTATAATTACTTTTGTTCAGGATGTATATGAGACGAAAAAAGTAGGATAGTTAATTGAAGGAAAATATCAAATCCTTGCAAAAGTCCTTTTATTTGTCAGTCCCATTCTGCTATTCAAATGCAGGGCAGGGCAGGCATTCATTATTTTTTTACATGAAAAATTTGATCGTTTATACTTCTTCCAAGAGAGTCAACTTCCACAATGATGACGTCACGTGAAAATCCTCTATTTTAATACTATGATGATAAGCGTTGCTTCGAGATGTAGTTCGAGACGAAAGTTGTACTATCAAAAAAAGAAGGATCTCGCTTACATCTGCTCCTCATAAGTTCCTTTTTTTTTTTGCTTCATTCGTCACATACTTTTTTGTGGTCACCATCTGCGATCTTTTTGACTTTTTGTACATAGAAGAGGATAAAGCTGTTGTCACTCACCCCCTAGACTTGGCTTGGAATCAAATTGGTTGAAATTGCAATCTCACAAACCCACATAGTAGGGCTTTATTATTTTTTCTTCTTTTTTTATTATTATTATTTCAATTCCACTGGTGCTTTTTTGTTATTGGAATGCGGTAGTCTTCTCTCTTTCTCTCTCTCTCTCTCTTTCTTCCTCTCTCTTTCTCTCTCCTCAACCACTTGAACAACAAGACACTCACTCTCTCATATTGAAATACCATTCCTACGTATTTCTTTCTTTCTTTAAAAAAATAATTATTATTTTAACTATGTACAATAATACAACAACTGAGAAATACAATAATAAAAAGTTATTATATTAGAGGAACATAGTATAATATTTCAAATTTTCCTCATTTTATCCACGAGGAGTGTAAAAACATTTTAACTCATTGTGTTTCTCTCCTCGTATTTCCCTTTTGCATCATTTCTTATAATATGAATGTAGGTATGTTCAATGAGCATATCATGAACAAAGTACTTATTCCTTTGTACAAATATTCGTATTCATACATCATCCTACTTATGATTTGAAATGAATCCCGATGCACTTCCCTCTTTTCTTGTATCTCCTAGATCCCATCTAAATCTTAACTATTCTGATACACATCAGACTTTGGGGATTCTTACTGACTCTCTATGCTGTTGCATTTAAGTATGGCTTCGAACTCCATTCGTATCAGAACAGTATCGGATTCATTCAAATAAGAAGACACTGGGTCCAAGACTCATCACAATCATCCGTTATTTCAAAATTTAATAATGACTTAATCAGAGCTTGAAAGGACTTTGGTGTCATTAAACTCATTAACTTTTAGATTCGACAATTAATTATTTTAATTCCTTGAAGGTGAAACATTTCGGAGTTTTAAATTTAAATGATTACTCCAACACCCTGTTGGAGTAATCATTTAAATTTTGAGTCTTTGACTCCTTAAAGACTCTACAACATCTTAAAAGGAAAGTCTATCCATATCTTCATAGACTACACATTGCCTTGAAGAGTATTTTTCATAGATAATATTATGTTTTTGGTAAAACTGGAATTGAAAATTTTCATTCTCTTCCTTGAATTACTATGACGAAGATCCATGTCAGAAAAAAGGGAAAGAGAACTTTTTCATATATCTGAAAACATTCTAAAGTGTGTCTACAAACTCTTTTACCTCCTTACCAAAGAGTTTTTATATGTATAAAATGTACGTATGTACATATTTTCTTGTCGGATTCTCTACGCTCTTTTTCCGTAAATAGAAATTCACTTTATCCCACTCTATGAGATGAGTTTCTCAAAATGAGCCGTTGTGTTTGTCAAATTGGGTTTTTTAATCCTAATTTGATGAGAAAACTCAAAAATAAGTAAGGGGATTTAACAACGTACCCTACGTCCTCGTTACATAATGTATAATTATCTATAAAATTATACTCGCATGTCCATTCCACCCTTTCCCAAAATTTACTTTAACTTTGTATTTTTGTAAAATATAGAAATTGTTGAGACTGCAGACATGGGTAGGTAGAGATGTATATATGTATGTATGTATATACATATTTTAATTCCAACGCAAACAATGAGAGAGATCGCGCAACCTTGCGATATGAGAGTCCCATCCATGCATGACTCCAAGTACTACATTGTATTAAATATGCATATGTAGGTACACCTCCCATAATAATTGTGATACATATATATATACATACTATGGTGATGGCTTACAGCAGATGTACAGAGATCCTTGAGATGCTTTTGAGTGCAGGGAAGCATTGGAATCTCAAATGATTCATATGAAAATGAAGCTTAAGAGGTCTTTTATAATATATATTAGTCATTCATAATAATAATCATTTGAGTCAAGACTTTAAGTTAATTGAGTATTACGTAAAATATATATATATATATATACTTATGATGAAAGGGGTAGCCTAATCAAAACAACAACAGCTCGAGCAATAATTATTTTTGTTACCGCCCAAAAAATTCATTTAATGTACCTAGAACATACATATATGTACATACACTGCGTACTAACTCAAGCAAATATTGTTATTATTTTTTTATTTTTTTTGAGATCCTAAGTATTGTACGTTTGCAAAATACGTATTTCCTCTCTCTCTCTCTCTCTCTCTCCCTATTTTACAGCTCACTTCTCGTGTCCATATTGAAGTGAAAAGATGTTTACTCTTAAATGGAAGAATATTATAAATAATAATAATAATAATTCACCAAAAATACGAGTGAATACAATCAATAATAAATATGTAGCTTTGCGAGCAAACCTCCTCGTCAAGAGGAGTGTATGCTTGTCTTCCTACAAATATGCAATAAATAGGTCACATCATCAACATCCTACAGGGCCCTACATATCTACATTCTCTCTCTTTCTTCCTCTGCTCCAAATACAATGACTCCACACAATACATATACACACACACACATACAAAAAAAACAAAAAACTCTAGTTTTTGAGCGCTCATTTTACCTAAAAAAAAAAAAACTTTTGAAAGAAAAAAAAAAAAAATTCGGAACTAAGAGTTATGCGTGAATGAGCGAGCGAGCGAGCGTGTGAGCACAACATCAGAAGGAAGATATTTTGTACATTTTATTATTATTATAACTTATAACTTATAAGTGTGTGATATATCCGCTTTTGGCTCTCCTCCTGGAGGAGCAGCACGCGGGGCCGTAAAAACGCCGGCGCAATATTATACAAAAACATAGGCAGATGTCTTACAAAAGTAGGAGTAATCCCAAGACGGAATTCCATTATCATTCTTAATTCGTCTCGTGGTGCGTTCACATGTTATTTTCCAAGGTCTTGCGTTCGCCCTGTGAATTTCATTAGTTGCGTACAAGAAAAATAAAATTACAATCAGTTTCTCAGAGGATTTTACTCTACCACCCACCAATCCATCTATCCATCTATTTAGTGGTAGAAGTCGTCGTAGTTATTCCTTTTTTTCTTCTCCTCATCCGTATTTGCAATATATGTACATCTACACTCAATCACCCAGAAGAACGAGGAAAATAGGATCCCAATAGTTGACTTAACCTTTGTTCTAAACGTAAGTCGACTAATTTAACTTTTGAATCTGAATAATAAAAAGAAATAACCGTTAGCTCATGGCTAACGGTTGTTGTTTTTTCGTTCGGTCCATACAAGTAGGTATTTTGTATCTCTCTTCTCTCTCTTTTCCATGCAGTAAATTCTGTTTCTCCATGACCTTTTTGAATATTCATTTCTATTGTGAGGAACTCTAAATGTGTATACATACATATATACATCTTTTCTCTTTGTATTTCAGGTCTTGAGAGTGTGATTCAATGTAGACTACTGCATTTTATTCAAGACAAGTCTACACACAACTACTTACTTCCTTCTTCTTGGTTCATTCAAAGAAATATCTGTGTTATATTTTCTTTATTTATAAAAAACCCCATAGTATGTTAGGTCGTGCCAAGAGCAAAATTTGTTGTAGTTATTTTATTCAAATTGCACTTGTCCCGGCCTGCTTTGCTATTTAGACATCTCCATCATTATCATCCAGAAACGACATCCAAGGAATAAGGAAGGAAGGAAGGAAGAAAGGAAATAACTCCAATTGCTACGAATGCAAAACTTTGTCAAGAGGAAGAAGAGAGAAAGAACAAACGAACGAACATCAATGAATGTTTCTAGATAGAGATAAATAAGAAGCAGGACCGACCACCAAGTTGTGAAACTACAACTCCTATGAATGATGACGACTCACTCCACATAGTCATACGTCACCCCTAATTGAAATATATATATATATATATTATCTTGTATAAACATTTATTTGCAATAGATGGAGAATTGCACAACATCTGTTAGGTGAGTCTGCTCTTCTTTTTACTTGTTTGCATATAACTACAGATCCTACCCTACCCTATTAATACTACTTCTCTATTGAGGTATGTCTCAGCAGCACTCTTCTGAGTGTGTGATATATCCTACATACATACATACATATTTGATATGACTACTATATAAGTAAATAAGTTGAATAAAGAGGATCGAATAAAGGGAGAGGGAGGGGGGGGGGGTAATGAATAAGTTTGTAGGAATAAAAAATTTGATACCATACAAAAAAAAAAAAAGAAAAAAGAAAAAAAGGGAAAAAAAAAAGTATTGAATAAGTGTGTGCATTAACGATGTACATACTTAGAAGGAATGAATGTATGTATGTAGTCAAAAGTTGTTTATCGTATGAACAAATGAAAAAAAAACAAAACAAAAACTGCTTAAAATGTATGTATCTATGTATGTATATAATTTAGAAATAGGAATTAACTTTCTCCATGTGTATTCCTGGATAATATATTATGAGGAAATCAATCATATAATATGTATGTACAACCTTACATAACATTATCATTCACAAAGGTACATACATATTTCTATCACTACAACAACCACTTACTATTTTTGAGCCAAAAAACAACAACCCGCCGCCGCCACCTCCTTTTATGTATGTACAATGTACATACATAAATTGTAATGTAAAGACCCTCATGATTTCCCTGCTCGTCTTTCTTTTAATGACCAGGGTGTAACTAAGTCAGTCATGGTTCATATTACATAACTACCCATGCTCACTTAGTGCTAAGGACAGTCTCTTATTTCTGCAGAAGAAGTAGGATGAATCGACAGTTTTTTTAGTTTTTTTTTTTTGTTGTTGTCTTTTTATGACTTTTGGAAACATGGAGTTTTATGACTCCCCCTTGTTAAGGGGGGTAGTATGAAAGCAAGTGGGCCAACTGACGCTAAAAAGAAGGGAGAGTAGTGATAGATGATGGATTAGAATCTCTCTACAAAAACGAAAAAGAGAACCTATTTGACAAATTTTAATTATAATTATCATGTTTTTAAGGAGCATAGAGAGAGGAAAAGAAGAAAGAAAAACCTTTGCTCATTCCCTTCTTTGTTTTGCTCATTTGTTGCAAAAAAAAAAAAAAAAAAAGTGGTGGTGAATGTTTTTAAAAGTAATTTGAGGCAGAGATTATTGCACACTATCACGATTCCTTTTTTTATTATTATTATTATTTTTTTATTGACTGTAAACACCTTTGACCTTTGAGCAAACTACAATACATTATACATTATTCTCTACATCAAAGTTTAACCAACAAGAAAAATAAAAAATAATTATTCATTATTAAAGAATAACATATGATTATAGAGTAGGTACTGCGGTTGTTGTTGTTGTTGTTGAATTACAGGAGTTTAATTCATCATCATTACTCACTCAAGAGTCCTAACACATGTGCCTATTCAAGCTTTGAGGTCTTTTTATTTTGATACTCCTCCCGTAGCCTTATCATTTCTTCTTCTTCTTCTCTACTCAGACTACCACCATACATACATAGTCATTGTAAGAGCTTAAACGTTTTAGTGGTCACATTATTATTATCATCATGGCCTGATGAATTATGGAATGCTGCTGCTGCTGCTGCCAGTCTTTCTAGGTAAATACAGAGTAGGAATATAATATGTACAAATAATTAAATTAATGGGAAAACCTACACCGCGTTGTAAAGGCAAACAACCAGTTTTTTTTTCCCAGGCTCTTTGTTTTTCCAACACAAAAAAAATAAAAAACATAACTGAAGAGTTTTCACATTTAGGTGGTAGTGCTTTGACTCCATATATATATATATATGTACATATATACACATTATGGAACAAACAAATGAATCGAGAATGTAAATAATACATTACTGTGTATGTGTATCTTTTTTCACCTTACATCATCATTATCATAGTGAGCTTAAAACTCTCTTTTAAATTTTTCTTTAAGCATATGTACAATAATTAAAGTCCGTGACTTTAATTCATTGTACATATTCATAGACATCCAAAAAAGATAATCATTGCTGCCTTCCCCTGTTGGAAGGGAAATGAGCTCTTTAAGATATACATACATCCATGTAAATCAATACTCAAATGCAATCCAATTTTTTGAATGCAATGTAAATAATACAAAATAGTCTTTAAATAAAATCCCGAAATGACTTGACTTGGAGTCAACTCTCTATTAAAGACATCCTACACGCAAATAATCATACTATTTATTTGAGTGTTTTAATAGGTATATGTACATATATATATGCACGTACCTTGGTAATACCTTGTAAAGAGTAAGATAATTTTGTAAAGAAAAATCATGAGGAGTCAAATTGATACTTTATTCTATTTTAGAAATGAAATGAAAAGAAAATATTTTAGAAGAAAAATCATCATCGCTGTTTCTTCGTTTTATAAATGGAATATTCATTTATTTAAATATATATGTAAGTTAATAGAATAATGGGATTTCTTCCCTTCCTCACAGGAGGGGCTTTATTTCCATATCATTCGGAGAGAGGGAGGGAAGAAAGGAATTTTAGATTTGTATCCATCATAGCACATAATATATACTATCGTTGGTAGAGCCATGCCTACATTCTATATATATATATATATATATATATATATATATATATATGAATGTACATAATGAAATAAAATAAGAATACAATTCTTTTTTATGCTCTGATAATTGTATTCAAAATACATTTACATACATATGTAATGTAAATATGGTATGTAACCAAAGCCACTTTGCCTAGCTCCTTTTATATTTATATATATATATATATACATATATAGAGGTTGTTTTTATATACATATGCATAGCAGGACGAGTTCATAACATGTATGCAGTAATGATGTTAAATGTCAACTGTGGAATTGGGCTCAATTCAGGCAGAGCTAAGGCCAGGAACTCTACATAGTTGAAATGTGGTAGGTAGGTAAATGTGTAATATCCTTGCCTAAGGAAATGAAGATTGTTTTTTGTTTTTTTTGTTTCTTCCAAAGAGTCAATTTCCAAGTCTTCACATTTGGTTTTTGAGAAGTTCTACACTATTTATTACTTCAATTTTGTGCATCTTCTATTTCAAGTAGATTGCAATTTGCAGATGACGTCATTGTGTGTATGAGGGATTTCCTTTTTTTTTTCCTTTTTTTTTTGGATTTTTGAAGAAAATCCTTGACGGTGCAAATTTAAAATGATTTCCCTCAATTATTAATTTTTTGTGAAACCAAAGGGGAAACATTTACATAATAATATGATTTTCTTCTAAATATTTAAATTCTTTAATTAAACAAGCGGCGGATCCCTTCTTATTTGTACATAAATAGCCCATTTATTTAATTTATTAATATGCTTTCTGGAGGTCATACTCAATTGACGCCACTGGGATAGAGAGCAATGGAAGAGGCCTTATTTCTATTTTCATTTGAAAAAATGAGATAATAATATCCAGTCCCCTGATGAAATTGAGAGCATAGTTGTTATATTTATACACCCATGATGTAGTAGCAGAGTTGGTACTCATGCAGACCTAAAAGTACCTATGTACTCTAAAGAGAGGAGGAGGAGGAGGAGGGAAAAGAGAATTGAAGGTAAGATGTGATGGTGGTTTTTGAGTTGTGTAAAATGTGTGTGGGTCGGTGACCTCCGATTATTATTATTGTTATTATTATTTACTTCTTATGTACCCGTACATATGTATGTATGTACAATGTTACATGGAAGGAAAACGCGGAAGAAAGAAGGAAATTCTTCCGAGGGCGCAATTTGTTTTTCTGGGTTGAATTCCTCCTCTTCTCTATAATTTCCACAACGACGATTATTATTTATTATATAATATTCTACATATTATTATTTACTATTATTAGGTATACCGAGGGAGGGGGGAGGGAGAAAGAAAGAAAGAAAGAGCAGATTGATATTTAATATCTAATATGTAGATACGTTGTTGTTTTAATAATATGTTCATTGTATGTTGATGAATTGGTCAATGACGTCAATCTGCAATGCATTTCTCTCTCTCTCTCTTTTCTTATAAAAAAAAAATCCAGATTAACTTGTAGATGTATGGTGATGACGTCATTTTATGATGTAGATATTCGAGTTCAATCCATTCAAAGTATGAACATCGACTAAAATAACTATTCATTAACTATAAGAGCATAAGTACGTGGAAAATCAATAGCTGATAGAAAAAACAAATTTATAGTGTTGTAGTGCATCTCTCTCTCTCAACCTTTCAATTCTTTCTTTTCAACTGTGGTGGGATCATATCTCAACAAAGGCTAATTTGAGATCAATCCATCATAAATCCAAAGTATGAATAACTCATACAAAATACTTTGTTTTTTCGGTTTTTTTTGGGGGGGGGGGAATATCATTGTGTAAGAGGTGAGGGGGGAGGGGGGGGGTACTAATAGCTAACTATAATCATAGATACCTAATATAAAATGATGGATTCCCCCTTTTCCCCTCCCTTTTCTGCTGAAAAAACTGAATCAAAAAGAGATGAGAAGAGAACTTTGAGTCTATACATACATACATATAGTTACTAATTAGTGATGAATTCATGAAGCACACACACACACACTATCAACCCAACTACAACTCCCCCTTCCCTCCTCCCATTATTTATCTCACGAAGTATTATTATTATTATTACTATTATTAGCTACACGAATTTTCATGTATGAACTTGATTCCTCTCTCTCTCTCTCTCGAGTTCTCTCATTTACTTTTCTAGCTATTAACTACATTGTAGTATGTACAAGTATTAGTATTATTCAACTTCTCTTTGTATGTCGTAAGCAAATATAATTTATTTACTTGTTGTAATTATAGGGCTCTTAATTACTACTACGATAATTTTCCTTTCTTTCTTTTTGTTCCTCTCATCATTAAAATGAGTAAAAGTCAGTTGCTACTACATATAATATATATATGTAGTATACTTATACAAGTGTAGTCTAGTTATATTTATATAAATATACAGCATGTTTTTGTGCGAATTACAAATCCGACAACTTTACACAAAAAAAGCCTCTCACACTGTACATAATGTTTCTCATCATCATAGCAAATGAGATGATGGAAAACTTTACGGAAGAGTTTCAGGAGTGAAATCCCGGACAAATATCCTTTTGTTACTTTTTGAAATCCGTTTTATTTTATGAATGACACTTGGGTCGAATTTGATGCTAGCTTTTAATGATGATTAATGACAATTAAAAGGGGGGATGTGACATCTCTATAAATTATATACAT
This sequence comes from Lepeophtheirus nordmannii, assembly GCA_963680855.1. Classification (NCBI taxonomy): domain Eukaryota; kingdom Metazoa; phylum Arthropoda; class Copepoda; order Siphonostomatoida; family Caligidae; genus Lepeophtheirus; species Lepeophtheirus nordmannii. The sequence continues at coordinate 24,212,441 of OY804522.1, read as the reverse complement.
TATAATGAGAATTATAAATGTTGATTAAAAACTTGTAGAAATGACCGCTCAGACCATGTTTGAGTTTTGAATGGTGAATAAATTAGTCAAGACTTTGAATCCTATTTCTTTTTTTTGTGTGAGGAAAAAATACAGCCGTTGATTTTTTTTTATTATTAAAAAAATTAGATCCAGTACATAAGTAAGTACATAAATCCGAATCTCAGATTTACTATTTAATGATTAATATAAAGCTGCCTCTATACATATTTCCTCACAGATAGATATTTCGGTCGAGCCCTAATGTATCTAAGCAAAAATATATATTTGCAATGATCATTCCTACAAAAAGTTAGACAACGTGAAAAGAAAGAGAAGATTTATGTATTTCCTCCATAACTAATAGGAGGCACACGAGGAGTGTGTTTATATGAAGGTGACGAATGGGTTTTTGAAAAAAAAAAAAAAAAAAAAAAAATCAAAGAGAGAAAGATGGGAGGAGATACAAACCTTTATAAAGTCCCCATTTTGTAAGTTTCCTATAGGTACATATTTAGGTGATAAATTTACTTCATTCATGAGAAGAAGCAAATGGTGCCTTGATAATAATAATAGCCTACACACACGGCACACACCTTCATTTTCAGTTAAATAATAATAATAATATTATTATTTTGTATTATACATTTCATATTTCGGAGAATTTTATATTATTTTATATTCTGACAAAACTTGTTTCTATTTATTGGTGGTAACGTCATATCTACCCAAGTATGTACGTACGTATGTACATTGAAAACCATTCAAAGACTACATACAAATGCACAAATTACATACATTATGTTTAAAGTTTATACACAATGACAATCATGTTGTTTATTCATTAATGGATGTATTACACTGTTTGTTTGTTTGTTACTTGTTATTAGAGCCTTCTCCTTTTAGAGTCAAAGAAGAAGATACTTACTTAACTAACGAGCCCAGTAACACGCCCTTATGACGTCATTGACATCCTATAAATGGTTTTATTTTTCCTACATATGGCGGTATATATGTTGTATGAGTTATGACTTCAAATCCATTCACCAAAAAAATAATTTTTTTTTAAATTCAGGAATCTTTTTTTTTCTCTTTTTTTTTAATGAGCTATTGTGTCTTTTTAATAAAAGTCCCCATTACAATTCATGCTTGCTCTTTCTAAACTGACTAAACCGGCCCTACATGTTATATATTCTTAATATAGGGCTGTACCAAGGGTTCTGTTTTTTGGAAATCAAGATGTGATTGTATCTTGTCTTTTACCCGGACTTTTAGATTTTATTATATCCTGTCACAAGGATGACTTTTTTTATATAAATGCATGATAAACCAACATACTAAATAAAGGTAAAATTCAAAATAATGTAAAATTAAAATCAATTTGTATTAAATGAAAATACAAAATCAAGTAATATTTCAAATTTTTATTTTGATCGGGCCATGTGCCTTTTTTTTTTCTTTTTTTTTTTTGATAATGAAGATATAATCCAACTCTTTTTCATAATGAGCCAAAATTATATATTTCAATATTATATTCACAGGGACACAGTTATACATCATACACTGATACTTACGGTTATATTTTTAACTTTTGAAGAGTTAAAAATAAATTGTGCTACATTTAAAATACCAAATATACAACAATGTTCAATTTAGTCCAGATTTTTGTCTATCAACAAAATAGTTTTTAATATTTAAAATCAACTCAGTTGGTATTTAACATGTTCGGAGTTCAGCTCAAAATCTCAAGAAATTTTTTTTCTCTGAGCTCGAATAAAACTTTGGACCATGTGACATTTATAAACAAAATATGTACAGTGTGTGCTTTGGTCACAGATCAACTAATTGGTGTCGATTCGGAACTTGACTGCACCACCATTACTTCTCGGAGCTCCTTCCGGGGCACATTAATAAAAGAAATATATTTTAGTTTATTGCACGGATGGTCACGATGAGTCAGGATTCAAAGAGACCATCCAGTACATCTGCAGAACCTATTACTAGGACAATATACAATTATGTACATGGTATGAAATATGGAGTACCAATAAAAGACTGCTCTGGACCTCATAATAACTTGAAGTGGACTGCAATGTGTCTTTCTATTGAACATTCTAACCCTAATTTATACTACAAATTAGATATTTATGATTGAACATATGTAGCAATACTTTGTAGGGAAATAATGGACACTTGAGCCCTATAAACTCATCCTCCTTTGGATGGTTTGTTTGCAGCATGGCGGTAACAATTCATATAGAGCTTATAGTGTGTTTTTTTCTTCTTTTATTGCTGTTATTATATATATAGTTAATAGTCAGAGAATTGTAATAATGACTGGCACACGCTCATAGTGTATATTTTTATTCGAATTGAGAACCTTTTTATAGTACATACATACATACATACATAGTACTCACATGTAGGTATATTTTTTATTCTTCATCATTTTTTTATTTTTTTTCAATATTTTTGATGATGTCATAATTTTTAAAAGGTTAACTATGGGGAATGACTCTGCACGTTTTGATTAGAATACAGGTTATATGTATGTACATATTTTATACGATTGTATGTATGTATGTATGTATATTTCTTTCTACTTACTCACTCGACTCTGAATGTGCATAGTTATAGTATATATATTATTTAAAAGAGTAGAACAACAACTATAACTACAAATTCTATCAGCATCTCCAGCTCTCCTTCAAATGTTGTGTAGTATGTTATGTGTAAAGTCTGTTCTCATAAACATATGTACATATGTATGTATAAAACAACAATATTCTCCTGCAATTAGTATTCTCTTTCTTTCTTTCCTTCTTTCTTTCCCTCCTCTCCATCTGACTATACGAATAGTCAGTACAAAAGTAACATAGGCATTATTATTATTATTATTATCTTTATTGTATATTATGTACGAATACACACAGAGAGTAAGTAGAGGCTCATTCAGATGCTATTGGTTGGTGGGTCTTTAACCCCAAAGCGGATCTAGCAATGCCTTTGTAAAAGTCATAGGCCTAGAGACAAAGGCTCTTTGAATATGTATTTATCCCTTCAAATGGAAAATATCTACATACTTAATAGTACTATGTAGATACCTGAAATGGTGACTCCACTCTCTCACTAATAACATGCACACATGTAATGATAATATGCAGATAGGCGCTTATTATTATTATTATCATTTGCATTTGCATTTGCCCTGGATTTTCTTCTTCTTTATCTATGTACACCTACGTTTAATTACGGATTTGACCTGATAATGATGATGTCATGAGAACGACCATGATTTTTGAATGACTCTTGCATATGCATATTGTATTAAAAAGTTTTCCTATGTGCTCTTCCTTTGTTTCAAAAAGGGATTCACAGATGTCACTGACGTACAGGAACGCCATTGCTGATTATATTTCCTAAATTTAATGGCTTTAAAATTAACAAAACAACTAAACACTCACCAAGAAAATTGGAATAAAATCAGTAAAGTAGGAGAGTAATTAGAGAAAAATATCAGATCCTTGTAATAGTTAATTTATTGGCTACACTAAGCAATTTGATGTAATAAAATATTTATAATACATAAAATCAAGATTTGAAATATAGTAAAGACCCATACACTCTTGATTGACAATTGACGAAAAACAATCAAAAGTTAGGTGATGTCATACAACAATAATAGCTATGTGACATTATTAAATAATTCTACATTAAAAATGATTAAGTTCTTTATTCTTACGATTTAATTGTGATATTTAATTATTATTATTATTTAGTATAGATTGTCGTATTTTAAAACTCTTTTATGTTTTATACTTCTAGTTAGATAAACAAATACATATTTAATAAAAACGTTATTAAATCTATCTTTTTAGTACATTTATTATGACAAACAACTGAGGGACAATATATTTGTACAAAAATATGATTGTGAAATACTTCTGGCACCCCTTTTTTGTCTAAAAGGAGGCTCAAATGTATAAGTATTTCTCCTTGTTTCAAAATACTGGAATTAATTGAATATATTTTGTGATCTATTATTATAATTAAAGCGCTTGAAACTAAATATACATAGAACAACGGTTTGGTTTTTAAAAAATCCTTTATGTTTTAATAAATGGTTGTCTTAGAAGATTAATGGTTCAAGTATTCATGATGATCAAGACGAAAATGCAAGAACTTGAGTAAATAATAATAATAAAAAAGAAGTGAATGTTTAGTATTGTATGTGTTTTTGATTAAGAACTTTTTTTTTGTCTTATATGTTTTCATTCTTTCTTTCTTTCTTTCTTTATTTTAAGGTATTTTGTTTTTATAATCCTCTTAAATCCGATTTGAAATTTTCTATTTTTTTTTTCTTCAGGTTTTTCATAATATACCTAACTACATAAATACTAACCTAGCAGTTAGTATTTGATATTTTATTCACTCGTACTCTGTCTCTGACTATTTATGTACGAATACGGCAGCATAATAAGAGATAACAAATAAAAAAACTATTTCTATACAAATTTTAATTGTAAATTAATAGGTCTGTACTTTTATCATTTTCTGTCCTATTGAGATGTCATCCACTGTAAATTATGTGAACAAATCTACTATTAATATGTAATTGTGTACAAATGAATAAGGTATTGTTACTGCATATTTAATGTACATTGTTTATAAATAAATAAAAATTATTTACAGCATATATCCACACTGACTAGACTTTCATTCAATTCTATTTGTAAATATTGTCTTTACATATTTATATATATAAAAGTTAGGAGGAAATCAAATAAATATAATTTAATTGTTAATGGTATGTACATATTATAGTATTTATACCTAAAAGGACTATTATTTCTAATGGTAGGTTTAATTTATAGAAATTTCATTATTTTTACAGCAATTTTTCACAACTTTTTATCTTATTTGAAAAAGAAAAAAAAAGTGTGAAAATATCTTTTCAGTTCCTGTCAAAAATGAGTGACTTACCGTATTTGGAGGTTTTGTAGTTGCAGTTAGATAAAAATGAGTCTTGAGAAAGGTGATCCTGGTTAAATGATAGTTGAAATGAATGAATGAATGGCATCATCTATTGATCGAAGTGTGACATTGTCCACGTGTATATATTATTATAAATAAATTAGGTATAATAATCTTGGTGTAGGTAGTGAATTTTCACTGACGTCATTCATACATTGCATAATATGTACACCGAAAGCAAGGTCATGTTGAAATGACTCTCATTGTTGATATGCATAACAGATATTAGGGCTAGAACGATACAGTACGAACTGCAGTTCGATACACTAGGGGAGATTTCAGAACTTTGTATGAGTGGTTTTATATTTATAAAAGACTATTTCGTATATAGATAAGTATATTAACAAAACCGGGTTTCACGGGTTCGGTTCTATACTATTTCAGCCCAAATAGATGAGAATGTCACTTATTAATTAATGAAAAGTGACAAATACCAAGAAACTAAAGGAAACTTCATATAATGGAGTTATAAAAATGGAAAAAACCAAGGATTTGTAAATGTATATATAATTTGATTGTTATACCTCCTCCTCCGGAATGGCCAACTTTCAGAATCATGACATCTGATGAATCCTACATCACTTTTTTTTGACCCCCCAAAAAAGTGTTTTTTATTCGACAGTGGATCATTTTTTTATATTTTAATTTAAATGATATATTTGGGAAGTAAAGGATTTGACATTTAATTATAAATGTAGGTATATATTTTAGAGTACATTACTTTCCTGCATGAGTTTCTATGCTTGTAAGTAGATAATTCGAAAGTTCTGTCAGGAGTAAGGCGTATTAAGCTACATAAGTATTACTAATATGTAAAAAAAAAAAAACAAAAAAAAAAACTGTAGGTATACTACTTGTTATGTACATGAATGAAATGTACATACAGACTACCTTTGATGGCCCACACATCCCATTAAAGATTAAAAACAACAAAACACTTCCTATAACATAATAAGTTGAAACGTTCAAAAAAGAATTAAATTGAATTGACCTCCAGTCTAGACTTTTATGTTCTATGGGTATGTACATCTAATGGGCTCAATGACTTTTTCTTTACTATGAATGTATTCAAATATACTTATATTTACAATTTATACATATATATGTGTAAAATCCTGATGTACAAAAATTAGTGCAAGTTTAAAAAGATTGGTCATTCATTGCATCATTAATTGGTGACTGAATTGAACTTTTGAGCTTCTTTCCTTGTACTTTTGAAGAAAAAAGAATGACACACTCCATCACTGCCTACATGAATGCATAACAATAGTCAATAACTAAACAAACATTCCTATATTGAATCCTCATTTCTTGTACCATATACTTGCCTTTTAAAATCACCTTTCAACTATACATATAGAGCGTTTTTACATGACTTCGTCTTTGTAGAAGTCAGCCATTTTGGAGAAGGCATGTGTATAAGAATCAAAACCCTTTTTTGTTTTTATTTTTTTTTCAATGAAGGAAATGGGGAATACCTTCTCTGCATTTGGGATGTCACTATGAGACTCATAAATCTAAAGACTTGAACTTGTACTGTCTATCAAAAACTTGTCTCTCTCTCTCTCTCTATTGTATTTCAGACACTAATTATATTTATTAAACACATTTTATTACATCAGTATTTCACATTTACATAGTGTAGCCGATACATCAACTATTACTTTTGCAAGGGTCAGATATTTTTCTCTAATTATCTTCCTACTTTGCTGGTCCCTAATTCATCCGGAACAAAATTAATTGTACAAGTCTAGCCATTTCATTGGAATTTTTAGTACCCACATATTCATTTGATTCGATTCAAATATCGCTATTTTTATTTGCCATCAACTCAATACAGATATGTTTAATTTTTTTTAATTTCTACATTTTATTTAATAAGTATATCAACTACCTATATTTAAGTGTGTTGTGCAATCTCTGACGTCAGTGAACATTATATAATTTATTATTAATTGTCATACCAATATCGTCATTAAAACGCTCGTTTATAGACCTCTACATTTGTATACTCACTTAAAGTTAAGAAAAGTATCATCAATTCAAGGTTGCTCCTAGTACATGTATTTGGTGATGAAATTAACTGAATACCAACTTACATTGACGTGCATGTTTTTCGAATGAAATACGTATGCAAACTATAGGTAAATACAAAATGTGAATCAAATTACATCTTTCAAGCCTATTGCATTTAATTCATTCTAAAAAAAGAAGGAGGAGGGATGGAATGAGTGGAAAATTGCCTTAGGCTTATATACGACCTTTAAAATATGGATAACTCTTATATATTTTTTCACAGTTTCTTATGGTATTTTTTTTTTAAATTCATCTTTTCAATGTTGTGCTAGTGCTTCTCAATCCTAAAAGTAGTGGCTGGATGTGAGGACTTATTTATATTTTTTATCAACATTTTGTTGAAAACAAAAAAGGAGTAATTGATTCCATTAACAGTGGTGTCACTAAAAATCCGGTGATCATACGCAACATTAACTAGAGGGTTTCTAGAAAAAATAATGTCATTTATTTTATTCAATGATAATACTGGAGTATTAATATGTATAAGATCTAAAAATAAAATTATTTATTTTTGATAGATTCGGACCCTTCTCCTTAAGGGCCCTGTAACATTATATCCCTTACTGAGAGGGGGGAGAGTGCTTACACCACTGTCTGTAATTGATTAGGAGGCAGAAAAAGCAAAAGTTACAAGAATAAAAATCCATAAAGTGATTGACGCTTTTTTGTCTTGGTTTTAATACGCATTGTCTTCTCCGTAGTTTTTAAAGGTATATTCTTTCCAATCATGATCGGACTTTAACTTTTTGACACTTTTGTTGTGGACAGCGCCTCACCGGTCAAAATGTCAAATGAATAATAAATTCCATGTTCAATTGTATTTTTGTAAGAGAAAAGCCTTTCAAATAAAAAAGAAGGGTACATTTGACCAAATTTTTAAACATTTGTTCATTGAGTATGAAACCTGAAAGTTTTTTCTTTGTTTATTGCAAAACCTAAGAATTAATTGGGACTTTTTCAGAAAAGAAGATTGTATCTGTCAGATATAATATATAATTAGAAACCATACGGTTGTTTGTTTGATGATGAATGAAGTCACTCAGAGCTGTTGTTGTTCTTTCCCTCCTTGGTGTTTTAGGTACTCCCTATTCCATTAATATTTTTTTGATGGTTCACACACATGTACAGAGATACATACATACATACGTACATACATAGGGAACAGGTGTGTAAGCTTCATTTTTTTTTTTTTTTTTTTTGGATATAAACTCGTTTTATGGGTATTTTATATTTATATTTATATATATATATACAAGAACACATTATTCCACCTTTCTTTATATAAAGCTTAAATGAGTAAATTTCTTTTTTTTAAAATATATTATCAATAAATGGTACTATTAGTATATGAATACCTATGTTGTATGTGGCGCTAGACATATTTGGAAGAGCCTATATATGTATGTATGTATGTAGATGATGATCATGTGTGCGGAAGGGGTGTTGTTATTTACTCCAGACGGATCACATATGCTCTCATACAAAGTTTGTTTATTTGTTTATTCCTAGAAAGTTGTTGTTTTTATTTTAAAGGAACGTTTCATTTTTGAATGAAGTAGGGGAGGGACTTGAAAAAAATGAAAATAAATAAAAATAAAGAAAACACTTCCCTATATGGGGGTTTGTTTACGTTCCTTCTGTTGAAGGATTCGGTCATGCTGTGAAATTCTTCATTGTCATGAATGTATGTACGTATTTTCACCGGGAAATGTGACCAAAGGTATCAGGAATATAAAATAAATAAAGCATTCATGGCTTAAAAAGGGAACTTAAAAGTCCTTATTGTATAATAAAGAGTCCTTCTCAAAACTGTTTAAGGAAAACGAATTTTCTCATCCCCAAAGTTCTCTGAATAAACGACATGATACATTTACTCAAATTCTGATTAAATCATTTTGAAAAATAAATATGTACATCAAAGTGACTCAACAATAGACCCTAAATATATAAGATTGAAGACTGGGTCTGCAAGCCTTACCTAGGATATAGTGGGGGGAATCATCTGCATTTTTAAAAAATACCATTTTTTACAACATAAACACATGTGAACAAGACGTAATGTAATGTCACTCTAGTAAAGGAAAACTCAAATATTTTTTGATGCTTTGCATTCATAGAAATTAAATAAGTCAATTTGAGTTTGGCAACCTCTGATCTAATTTTGTGAGTGATGTGGTTCTCGCAACAAAACATGATACTTTTTTTTCTCATGAGACATAGTCCAAGTTTATCAAAGTCTTGCTATCGTTTTGATCTCCATACCTCGAAGACTTGCTGTTGCCTTTGAATAGTTTTGGTCTCAAACATGAATATAAGAACAAAAGGGGGTAATGGCCCCTTTGGCCCCCACTTTTTACATATCAATAAAAAGTAGTGTGACTATAGTGTCGTTTATATGTGACGTCATTTTAAAAAAATTGCTCCCCCATTTATGAATATGTTCCAGATTCCCTGGTTCTGAGATAGGTAGTCTTGATTACAACATCAGGTAGTCTAAGGTAAATTCAATACTCTAGAAATACTGGCCAATGAAAATGCTTCATGTCACATCTTTTAAATAGAACAAAACTTGATAATAATTAATTAATCATCATTGCAAAAGCATTGGTGCCAGATTATAGCCATACCAATTTCTTCCTCTAATATTTCGACTCGTACCGACGAACCTTTGTAACCAGCAATTATAATAAAATATTATTATTATTTAAGATAAGGGCAAATTCATATTATTTTTAATATTATCATTATTTTCGTGGCTCATTTTTCTTTATTCATTCCCCTCTTTATGGAAAAGCTACCTACTCCCCTTGTAGGCACATCAGAGATCCCATATAGTGTATATACATAGATTCTACATATTATAAGTATAAATACGTAAAAGGGAGTCACGCAAAATGAGAATCATGAAATCCGTACACCAACTGCCTCCATAATTGTACCAAAATGGTTCTTGGCATGCGAATTGAGGACACTCCACATCGTGTTTTTTTTTTGGTACAACATCTATATATGTAGCTGCAGCATGATAGGTAACTACATTTGTATATAATATTAATTTCATCCAATTTAATTTCATTTTCATGTCATTTTGATATGCCGTATTTTTGTTTTTGCCTTAAAAATAATACCATTAAATGATGTGGCTATAGCTATGTATAAAAACCGTATTTAAAACCAATGGAGTCCCTTCATCTCTCGACTTAATTATAGACACAAGACATATTCAAACATGCAATATCTATGAAAGATAATTTATGAAGATTTTTTTTTAGAAAAAAATATTTACGGTCTCACGTATGTGTTCTAACTCATCTTCAAAACTACCCATAATACAAATTATTTTAATAATATAGACTATCTATGTTGTGCACAAGTTGCAATTTGTTTCATAATGACTTCGATACACATAGTTTAATTAGTACATCAGCCAATTAAATGCTCAACTTCCTACACAATCCTTTCATTTTGACAATAATTGATGTTACATATGTACCCATTTATGTACAATATATTATTGAACTGTACGCCCCTTGATTTTCCAATGTTCCATGGAATATCTAGAATAGCGAATATGCCCTTTTCTATAAAATCAAAAAAGTTATAACCATAAAATTTGAGAAATTTGATAACCATTTTTTCATGGAGTAATATTTTTCATCGTTGTGGCTTTGTTATGACATATATGTATCATTTGAGTTATTGATTCTTTTGCTATTGCTTGAATAAATTTATTAAAATTCAATGCGACTTCATTGAAGATTATATTTAAGAAAGTGTAACGCTCGGAGTCAGTTGCAACAAGTGCCATTGCAATTGTTCACAAATTATTTAAATTCTGGAACATTCTGAAAAAGCTTACAATATCCTAATGAGCAATAATAATTTAAAATTTGATATTTTTTTAATTCAACACCTTGAATAGCTTAACTATTTATGGTATTATTCAAAAAATATTCTTTTGTCTACATATTTTCATAATTTCTGACTCAAAGTCAATTTTTTTATCTGCTACAACTTTCCCTAGCAACGAGGACAATTACACTATTTGACGGATTGCATTCAAAAGCAATTTATCAAGAAGCAACTCAATGTTATAATCTATAAATAGATTTAATTGATAATAAACAGATGAAAATATGTTGTGTTAAATTTTAGTGCATTCTCCAGTTGTTGAACCAAAAGATAATAGTGTTGCAACTGTCCCCAGTCTCCTCAACCAAAAAGTCTACTGCTAATTCTTTTTTGAAAAGCTTCACATCTTGTTTTTTTTAGATTGCAATCAACTTTTACAGGTACCAATTTTTAACTTACATATAAATTATATTAGATGAGCCGCTGTCTTCAATTGTTAAAACCTACATACGTCCCAAGTAGAAAAATAAGTATAGGCTACTAAATTTTCGACTCTATGACATGGAGCTCAGAAGTATCTGTAAATTCATATATGCACAGGGTGTAAATGAAAATCTATAGCCTACGCTGTAGCCCTTTATCTGACATAGACCTTTGACCAAAATAGTTACAGATTTACATGATTTTAATAATTACTTGTTATCAATCACAAACCTCATGTTTTAAGCTAGACACCTCAGAGTTCAGGTAAATACCTAATGCTATTGCATAAAGGTCTTAAAAAAACTAAATGTACTTTCAGTCTGGCTATTGAGGTAGACAAAAGGTAATCCATGTTCAGTGCAGTGTTCCAAGGGGTGGGGGTAAATGCCCAAAATCATCTCAATTCATCCCTTAGTTTTGGTCTCTATAAGAAACAAACAAAAGTCTAGAAATGTATGTATAGCTATAAGATAGATAATATGTAGAGCGCTCACCTAAATTAGGCTTGTATGATAATAAGCGTTTCTTTGTTTTGATACTTTGCTCATTTGTCCTCAACAGGAATTTCACACAAATCACATAAATCAAGGCTCATAACAAAACTTGACGGACACTCTATTAGGGAGTGAGATATTTGACTTTGTAGTCAATTCTAATTATGAACATCGATATATTATAAAAAACCAAATAGTTATCGGGAAATATGATCAATGAGCGTGGAAATTCAAGGCATGTCAGTTATAATCTTATATCAAATCAAATGTAGTCTGGACGGAGTAAATATATACATACCTACCTTGATACAAAACGGATGGATTCCCTTCTAAGGAATTCAACACTCCGCTACACTTTTTCCAAGTGCTGGATACAGTAGTAGCTACGTGGTTATTTGAAAGAATAGAATTAAATATTAATATACATATATAAACATATATGTGTATAGAAGTATAGCTTTGTTTTCTATTTTAAATTCCGTGGGAGCGATAAACTTTACAGATATGCCTATATATATATATATATATAGCTACAAAAATAGAAAGAAAGAACGGTTGTACCACATAAAACGTGGTAATCAGTGCATTATGCTCTTAAATTCACAAAAAAATAAAAATAAAATATTTTTTTTTATTTTTTAAATCCGTGATAGTATTTAAGATACAGATATGATTGTATGAACATAGGTAGTAGACCCCTTCCTTGCTTACATACAGTCTAGCTAATTTAAATCATTTCAATTTTATGAACCTGAAGCGGAGTTTCTTTCCTCCTCTTTAACTAACATACATACCTACACATTTGGTTGTTGTTGTTGTTGTTGTTGTTGAGTTACTTATAACTTAGCAGTTATATATTTATTTTTCACTTTCCAGCCTCCTTCTCTCAAAGTATACACACATATAAATATTAGTACACAATAGCAAATCCAATACAATTTAAGCTCTTATCTTTTTGCCTAAAGGGCTAATATTAAGCTCCTACAAATCTATGTAAATATTATATTGTACTATCAACTTGTGAATTACAACTCTCTGAATACATTATATCATTTGAAATAGTCATTTGTGAAAAGGAAGTACATTGTACATAGTTGTAAAAATCATTCAGTTCATTCAAAACATTGATTCAAACATTCCATTCCTTGAATGTGATTTATGTTAATAGATATTATTTTTTGGGGAAAAATAAAATTAATGAATATATATATATATATATATCATCATGGAGCATTTTCACGGACGTCACGAATTGCATTGTAAATCAAAGGGACGCCATGTTGGGGTATATTATAAGTGGTTGATATATATATATATATATACATATTTTCTTTAAAAAGTCTTGAGAAACTTTATTTAATGGCTTTAAAAATGAAACAGTACTAAACGTGTCTGTATTGAGTACAACTTGATGGCAAAGAATAAAATCAAATTCATGTGTAGAACTATAAAAAATACCTATGAAATGGTAAGATTTTGACCATTAACTTTGTTTTGTATCAATTAGAGACAAGTAAAGTATGATAATTGTTGAAAAATATCTTATTATTGCTAAAGTAAGAGTTAATTTATTGGCCCACACTATGTATATAATGTATAATGATGTAATAACTTGTTTTTAATACATATTAACTAATTAATTGGTTGCTAGCAAAATGTTGAACTATTCTCCACTTAATTGTAGAGATACTCATAGTTTAATAAAATTTAATTTGAGTTGCATCACACATTCACACGTTCAGACCACGGGTAAGAAACAAGAATATAGGAGAAGGGAAGGAGAGTTGATACATCCCCTTTCTAGCTCTTATTAATGAATACTCTCCTTAGTTGATCCACGTATTGATAGATGATCATGTACTCCTCCATCCTTTATCACAATGAGAAGGATAAAATACATGGGGTACAAATTGTATTGTATAAGCGGATTTTGAACTCTTAAAGTGAAAAATCAAGAGGAAGTAAGAATTTTAATTTTGATTAAACTCTTAGGATTTATACTAGAGCACATTGAAAGAACTAACCTTCTATATAAATACTTTTAATCATAAAATAACATATACCTTTGTAAACCAATAAACCAATAAAGGGTGAGTTGATACAAGGTTAATCTCCCTCTTATAAAATGTACAAAATTTCTAAAAATTATAAAAATAGTTAAAATATTTATTTGTGTTTACAGTAGTATATTACGTAGTGTACCAACAAAATAAATTTGCTGCACAAAAGGAGTCGATTCAAAAAGGAAGGAAGCAAAATAAAAAACGAAAAAGGCCCCTTTATGTATAAAAGTAAAATAGTAAATAATATAAAAAATGTACCATTACTAAATATATTATTTCAAAAGGTATAATTAAATATAAAAATTTCCCTTTCTTTTTTATTTTAAAATGGCCCATGTATCAACTCTCCCTCATAGTCGGGAGAATTGATACATTGTATGAGTTTTTTTAACAACCTCTATCTCGCTCAATTCGGTATAGATTGCAACAAAGTATAAATATTGATTGTGACCAATATATTAATTTGCAACAGTCAACAAGTGAAATTGATACAAATTTTTGCAAGAAAAAAATAAGAAAAAGTGCATCAACTCTCCCTCCCTTCCCCCTTTAAGTCAACTGCTGACAAAAAAAAAGAAAAAAAGAAGAAGTAATTGATGTTTTAGGTATGTACGGTCGGAAGTATTTTTGTGATTCTGAGTATTTAAAATAATACAACTACTCCAAATCTGATATCAACATTTTACGTTTTCAACTCGTTCAAACTGAGCATTTAACCCCTAATATATATGTATATAGCTGTGAGATCGAAATTTAACCCTATCATGGTTGTATTTTTGATTCTAGCTCTACTTAAGCCTTTGATTGTTTTTAAAATTTATTTATATGTAGTTATAAAAAATTGCATAGTTCTCAAAAAAAGAAAGATAATTGCATCAATCAGATGTTCTTCTAATTTTTTAAAATAATTTCTACGATTAACTTGGATACAACGAGAGCCCTCAAATGTACAGTGTCAAATTTTTGCATAACAATACTAACATAAGTTATCAGAACTCTGGCTCCAACACTATCAAACTACACTTTAAAGTTATAAGAATCCGACTCCTGGTCAAAACATACGACTCCACCGACTCCGACTTTCGAATATGAAAGGGTAATGCATAGAGTCCAATAATGATATAAATATGTTCTTATATATGTACATATAGCGGACTAAACCTTCGTACTAGTAATGCTGTGATTCTCGAGATAGATCATGGTCATTGTCTTGATAACAATTTTTGACGATCTTTGACACGTAGCAGTCTTGATCTCAGTATCAGGTCCAAGAACAAAAGAACTAAATTGATTTCCAAAAAAAAAAAAAAAATCAATAAAAACAACCCCCCCCCTTTTTATGATCTCGATTCCTTAATGCCTGTGTCATATTCCCTCAAAGCCGTGTTCCTGTTCCCAATACTCTAATTCCTCCTCCCCTATACGTTCCCAGAATGAAGTTCTTCATCATTCAAATTAATTACACTGAAAAAGCAAGCAACAAAGACGACTTTTAATTAGAGTCAGGAATAAGTTTGTTGTTGCATAAATGTATGTATGTATACACGGACGTTTGCAAATCCGGCATGCAGAACAAGTATTTTAGAAGCACACTCACATCTATGGACGTATTATGTACACACATATATGTAAGTAAATAAGTAGTATGTACAAACGTATGTAATGGAAAAAGTTGATACGTCTGCACACACACAAAAAATAAGGCCATTAAGAAAAAGTTATTAAAAGCGAAAGAAGAAAGAAAGTTAGAAGAACTCATCAAGGCATTATTATTGCCATGGATGTACATCCATACATACATCCATACAGAGATAGAGAGAGAGGACTACACAAACTCACTCATATGTAGAAATGTATCTTTTGCAAGTTATATTTTAGAGCATGAAGCATGCATTGGTAGGGTGGGTGGGAGAGAAAGAGAGAGAGAGAGACTTTTAAGTGTTGAGTTTTTACTTTATATATGTGCTATGTAGGTATAATAATTGTAAAGTTATGATTTATATTTTGATTATCTTTTCATGATGGGTTTTCTTTCCTTCTTGGGTCTCGATGAGTTTGCTGTCTATAGATTATATATATAGAGTTAGATTTTTTACTATAAGTATATATATATATATATATATAAACGTATGTATATATACGAGAGTAGAGAAGGAAGAATCGGTTCAATGACTTAGAAGAAGAAAAAGAAGAAAAAAAAACGAGAATGATTGAACTCTAACCTCTTCCTAAGGTTTCACTCTTAGTGATTAAAATTATTACTCTTATCATCATCATCAGATATTCTAAATACACAGGCCGTAGCAAACGATCTTTAGGCCTCTAAATAGGTAGGTAGGTACATAGATCTATCTATCTATCTATCTAGTTATACATACATACATACATACATATATATATCAATGATTCATCTCCTGGTCAAATCGGATCACATACATCTAAAAGAATCTCATAGACTGGTTTAAAGACTTTTATCGTTAAAGTATGTAAATGAACCATTTGACAAACGTTAAATGAATTAATTATAGATAAATGGAGTCCACAAAACCTTTGCCTCTACATACTTTGGTATTTATATATATGTACATTGGCGCATACAAAGAATATATATACATGATTGTTTAAACATTGTCCCACAATCAATCTTAGCTCTCTCGTAAGATCGTAATGTGCATACTTAGAATCACATACATACATACATAGGAAACCTGAGCCAGTAACATTAAACACATTTTTTTCTTTATAATATATATTATGTACATATGTATATACCTATAGGAATATGGGTAAAAGATTACAAATGGCTTGAAAATGGAGTCGTGCTTCACGCGTTTCCCCGAAAAATATTTAAAATAAAATAAAAAGATACCTACTCAAAATGACTAACTAACTTAATTTACAATGTCTATGTAAGGATTTACTTTTATAAATTTTGTCTAAAGTGACA
Source organism: Lepeophtheirus nordmannii (assembly GCA_963680855.1). Classification (NCBI taxonomy): domain Eukaryota; kingdom Metazoa; phylum Arthropoda; class Copepoda; order Siphonostomatoida; family Caligidae; genus Lepeophtheirus; species Lepeophtheirus nordmannii. Next base: position 24,195,474 of record OY804522.1, on the reverse strand, counting down.
AAAAAAACTATATATATATATATATATATTTAAATAAAAAATAGACACGATATTATTCAAAGACTCTCCTTCATAGATGTTAAGCCATTTCTCTAAAAAAAAAAAAAAAAAATTGAATTCAAATGGGTCATAAATGTCATCGTTCTTTCTATGCACTCCCCAAATAAAGTATTTATACATAGTTACATAGGTAGATAGTATGCAATATATATACATCTAGGCATAGATATGACATTGTCAGAAGAGATCAAGATGTAAAATATTCATTTGGCGTATAGATAATTGCTAATTTTTTTTTGTTCTGTCTCTCTCTCTCTTAACAAAGTCATCTTTTTTTTCTTTTATTTTTGTAGATGGTTTTGTATAAATTATGTATCTATATGTAGAATGCAAAACACTCTCTGTGCCATTTCTTCCATTAGAAAAAGATATATCTCAAAGCATACAAAAAAGGCATTCGTAATACTTGCATGCATCCATGGATATATACAATGAATACGGACATTTTATAGGTACGATACCCACATATGTATGTGGATAAGAAATCTCTTCTTTGCGTAAGTATGTATTTAAAGTATTTTTGTATTGACATAGGATAATAAAAATAATTTATTTTTATTTTTACATCATTATTTTGTCTGGATGATTCGGGAAGAAGTTCTTTTGGAGATTTGGGCTAATAGAGTATTTAGCTCTATACTTTTACCACTAATCAATCGATTACATCATTTTAAATTTACATATTTACATCCAAATTTCATTCTGTCATTTTGCTGTTCAACTTGTTAGCGATACCCAGGCACATTAGAACTGAACTCAAGAGTCTGAGTTAAGCCTCATGCCTTTGAGCTTAGGTTGAGTCGCGAGTCTTTTTTACTCATAATTGATTGTTTGTAGTTAAATGAGACTTACCTATCTACAAATCAGTGTCAATTTTCATGAAAGTTAAAATGTAATACCATTAAAAAATGATAATTATTATTATAATTTGAAATAATAAAAAATGTTTGGAGTGAGTGTCAAGCCTCGAGCCTTTTGTTTCATTCAGATATGAAACTTTAAGTGATTGTCGGGTCTGAAGTCACAGCAACTTAATGAACCTTAAATGTGACCCAAGGATTTTAGGTACATGCAGACATATTTTGGTAAAAACAGTTTCTCTGGCTGATTTAGTGCATACCAGTATGTCGATATTTCAATGTAACAAAATGACAGGAGTTTGGAGCTTTGTATCGTATTTTATACTATTTTTCTAGACAGTAAACAGCACCATCAAATGTCCAAAAAAAAAATGGTCCTTCGTAGACTCGTTTTGGCTTGAAAGTCTGTAAAATATTTAAATATGTTTTTTTGCTCTTCCTTTAAAATTATGGAGTTATATCGAGAAAAAGGCATTTAATTTAATCAAATATTGTTGGTTCGAAGTATATCTTTCAATATAAGCATGACAATAATTCTATAATTTCTCTGATAAGAATCTCAAACAAGGCGAAGAGGAATAAATTTATAAACATATATATATCTTTTGTTACTATGTATTACGTGGAAATATTTGGATATTTTTCTTCATTTTTACTTCTACTCAGCTTGCATTTTTTTTTGCCACCAAATGAATAATATATTGTTATTAAACATACTTTTATAGGCCGAATAATAAAATCCTTAATGTCAAATCTGGACTACAGAAATTGTCCTTTATTTTTTGTTTTTGAAAAACCCCGACCCTTTACTTATTTTCCCAGCAGTGTATTTACGGTTAGGTTCAGCAAATGCTTGTTAGAAAATTATTATTTATAAGATTCTGCGGAGAATACACTTCGGTACTTAACCCATCTCTCAATGTCACGTCAGCATGGGTATTTCTAAGAAATTATTTAGTTACTTACAAGTGTCTGAAAAGCCATATACCTATAGCTATTTAAAAAAACAAAAACAATCAAATAATGTGACAAGATTTTATGTTTTTCAGGTAAGACAATGGTGCCCTAGAAAATCTTGAATCTCATTGATGGACTGAATGTAGTTTAAAGTATTATTAAGATGAATGAGGAGCTCTGTCAATTGTAGTACCAAGAACTAAGCTATTGGATAATGATTTTCAACCCAATAAATCAGCATTAGATCATGTTTATGTGAAGAAAAGTAAAGAAAAAAAATACCCCAACATCAGTTCATCCAGTAAGTTATTTTCCTCAAATATTGGTCAATTAAAATAGTTCACTATATAAACATTCCGACAGGACAAAAATTGAAAGAGTTCATCAGGAAAAAACAGCCAACAGAATAAATTATCTTGCTTCTGGACTCCAAGTTCTGATCTTTTCATTAAAAAAATTGTTTGAGCAAAACATTTACCGTGTATTTTTATTAAAAGGAAGAAAATATATAAAATTAATTTTTCATTGACAGATTTTATATTTAATTTATATGTGACCCAAGATAGAACGTACATAGGTTTTTTTTCATCCCCATGGAATGATGAGAATTGACAATGTTCGTTAAAGAAATCATTCCCTGTTCTAAATTACATGCATACATCACTCTGCAAATAAATATTAATATATGTACATAAATTGTGCCCATGTACATAAAATGAAAGACGCAAATGTGTCTTAAATTATGAGGAAGGTGTCAAGCAATTTTAAAGTAGGTAGGTACATACTTAGAAACATACCTAGAACTCGAGTATAAGTTACATATACTTTTTTTATTATTATTTTAATTTCCGTATTTGATTAATACACATTTCCGGTTCTAAGATTGTATAATTATACATACATATACACAACCCTATATGTATACTGTACAGTACCTACAGAGTGTGTAGAAGAACTTTAAAAACACACACAGAGATAGAGAGAGAGAGAGAGAGTCGAATAATACCTCTTTGTATGTAAAATGTAGATATGTAAATATATGGATTTGTATTTACATTTCTGCGTCAATCTTTTGATCATTTTTACAACCTATCTTTGTAGTTGGGTACTCAAATATACAGCGTTCCCTCACTTTATCAAAAAAACAAAACATCATCATTTCTTTAAAATTGAGACATTACACTTTTGTGAAAATAACTTTGCATTTATTTTCCTTCTTCTATGTACAAATGTACTTTTTTATGAGTAATTTGTTGATTTATCATCAGCTACTATTGGGCCTCATTAGTATCTTGATTCTTGACATTATATTGAGCTTGAATATTAATTTTACATATTCTTACAACGAAACGGATGACTTAATACTTTTCCATCATCATTCTGAAGAAATGCATTGGAGACACAATTAAAATCTCCTCTTAATTACTGTAAACTAGGTTTGTCCAAAGTGGAAGCACTGAAGTTTTGCTCAAGGCTCCATTCTTCAGGCATTGCTCTTTTTACACATTTAAGACTTCATTGCACCAAATTTAAAGATCCAATGCATCAAGATTTGGTCTATCACATTTTTAATTGAAATTATAAAATGTAACTATATAATCAATATAAAAAGGGTCATTGGGTACAGAAGCTTTTACTAATGAAAAACAAAACAAAACCTGCTAAATAGTTTTAATTACATAAAATTGGTCGTTTTATTATCTTACATATTTAATCATAATAAGTAATAAAATAAGTAATTAATATTAATATTAAGTTTTTAATTAAAATAAAAAAAAATGGATCAGGTGACACATCTTTTTCGATTGAAAACCCGGGGCCCCAACTCTGTATGTATGTAGTATGTACTAAATGAATAAGAAAGAGATACCTCAGCAGTTGAGAAGAATGACGTCATTACATTGCCGTAAACTGATTTGAGGCTCTTTTATACAAAAAAGAAGTTTTGTATGTATGTATAGAAAGAAATAGATGTAATGAAGATCTCCTTGGGGGGTCAGAGTGCCTGCTGCCGATGGGTCATTAATGGGCATTAAAATAGCACATATGAAAGACAAAGGAAATGCTTGTTATTTGTGGATTTAAATCAAATTTTATTTTGATAAAATGTAGTCTTTGTATGAATGTTGTATTTATTTTTATATTTTCGAAAATGGGTTTGAGAGAGAGAGAGAGAGAGAGTTAGCTATACGACTGCCATTTTCACATATGTAATAGGCTTTTCTCCCCCCTCTCCGAGTTCTTTTCTCAAAATTTAATAAATAAAGAGAGTGTCTGGTCTAGTCTACCCATTCTACATATTCGTAGGTAGATAGGTGGATACAGGAATCAAGATGGACAAATTAGATATGAATATATTGTGGTTTATTATTGCTATTAAAACTACTACATCTACACAATACCTATAAGTAGTTTGTATGTACATATACAGGTAATCTAAACAATACACACAACAACGAGACCCCCTGGAACACTTTTATTCCTTATAATTTTTTTATTCTTATTCATCAAGTTTCATGATGATCCGACCTAGGTATACATACATATATATATGTAGTTATCTACATAAGGTAAAAGATGTTGTTTAATACTACTACTAATAAAAAAAGGTTGATAGGAGAAAGAACTGAAAGGATTTCCATAGCCCTCCCAACATCGGGAGTTACATTGGGTTGACTCTCTTCTAAAGGTTAGTATTAACTATTTCTTAACCAATACATAGATTTAAAGGGATTGAAATGTGTCATAATAAATATGGAATATATGAGAGGGTCTTTAATACAAAAATTGGTCAAATTGTGTAATGGAAAGGGGTAAGTCAAATACTTATTGTTAGTAGCAGAAAAAGACTGAAAAGTTGTTCCTTAGTTGATGATGGGTTAAAATATACTCAAAATTCAATTTTATAATTGCGTTTTTTTGTACCTATACGAGTACGTAAATACAAATTATCTCAGCCTGCTAGCCCATAAGACATTGTCTATTGATTAGTTTTAATTTTCCTATTTTACTTGTTAGAAGTTACATCAACACTGCTTCCAATTTTAATTTATATTTTCTATAATTTCCTATTTATGTAAAGCAATTTCAGCATACATATAACCTCAAGGTATTCTTGATTCTTTTCTATTATAATAACTAAAAAAGTAGAATTTATGACCTTAATATTGCTTTTTCTCAGAATTGAATGGTTCCCGTGTTGTCATGATACTCATATTTTGCTCCAGTACCAAAGTCGGTATTGATGTGATACAATACTTTTTCGACACAAAAATAGAGAACAAAATGTTTTTAAGGGCAATTCACATGGACAAACAAGGGCGTCTGCTGGATTTTTATTATTATTGTTATTCTTGTAACATCATTGGTTGTCCAGATATTTGTATGATTTCATGACACTTGAAGTACAGGCTCCAATACCAATTTAGTAGAGTTCCATTTTTCATGCGTACCAGTACATACTAGCAAATGTATACTAAAAAAACACTTGTTATATAGTTTCAAATAATAAAAGAACTGTGGGGAAACGATGTACTTGAGTTCCGAATAGTTGATGTTTGTGAAAGTCATATGAATCGGGTCATATGATTCTGAAGATAAAATTTGTATCAAACAGATTCACATCATCTCAAATACATTATTATGAGTTTTCTAACTTTAAAATTGTCCCAAGTCCTCAGAAAATAGCACAATAATAATTATAATTAATCAAATAATTGAAATACAAAGTGTTGATAATGCTGACTACGTACCTACTAATAAAACCAAATGAAGGCTTCCTAATCTATGGGTCAAATATTTTTCTCTACATCAGAGAAAGTAAAGTTTAAGTGACAAAAGTGTTGCAAAATAATTCACTTTATTTATTTATTTATTTTGAAATGGTTCTGCATTTCCTATGTAAGTACTCATACATCATATTCTAAAAGTCATTGAATAAAAGTACAACACACACACACACAAAAAAAAAAAATCTTAAAAAACGCGAAAATAATAATAATAATTTGCAATTTGCTCTTTGTTGTTGTTTTTTTTCGACAGAAATTGCTTAAGATAAAATTTAATTCCATGTCTGGCGCCGAATTTTGTTTCATTTTAAGTTTAATATAAACAAATGATTATAACTACGTTTGTACCTTTATTCATGGGTAAGTAATTTATAATACTTGCTTTTCAATGCACAAGTAAAATAATAATAATAATAACAACAATAATAAAAGACATTACTTTAAAGATAAGCTAATGAAGCGGTTGGGTTTTGTGGGAGGAGGACAACCAAAAAAACAAAGAAAAAAAAAACATCTCTGAGTAAATTGAATATGTAATATAAGAATCAGATTTTGAAAAATAAAAAAAATAAAAAACAACAACCATGGGGTTTTGTCTAAGAATCGAAATTGATGTGTCTCAGATAATGAAACATTTGATTTGTGGCCCTATTTTGGACTATATAACATCTATATGTACCCAGTTTCAATTTGGATTAAAAGGAGTGAGTTTTTTTGGATTGCGAAGATTTCCCCAGTTTGTACCCCACAACGCTAGCAAATATCTCACATCAGTACAGAGTTGTGTGAGCTACATATTCACCACTATCAGTACTATGTAATAAAATTTACCATTTACGTGCAAAAAATATAAAATGTTTGTTGACAATCCGGATTCAAAGAGTCTGGTCGATTTATTCAATATTCACTGAATTAATACCCCAGACAGGTGATTTCCCTTGCTATTAAACACGTTGATTATTGCCATGGACCTGGTACTAAGTAAATTAACTATTAGTTTTAGACTTTGTAACTTATTTTTGGATAAGAAACAGGGACTTTGTTATCAAATCAAAAGGCTCCTCAACTCATAAAAAAGAAAAAAAAAGAAGAAGGAAAAAATCCACTCAAAGGCATATATGTATACAAAAACCAGCTTATTATGAGATCTGATACTTTAATTAGTGATACCTCACCTTTTTTTGATCCAAATACAAACAAGAAAAAAAAAGTGAAATGTCTTTTAGGTCATTAACCTTTAAAATAGTATTAAAAAAAGCAAGGAAAAGTTGTTAAATTCCATCACTTTAAACCATGGAATGGGATTTAAATAAGATCCCTACCCATGAGTGACCACCAGCTCCTCAGTTTCTCCTGTTGGTGTCCTCTTTCATTCCATGTATTATACACAAGTACTTACTCCTAATAAAAGGTTTTAATAAAAATATTTTAAATAAATTTGTTATTGTGTCAAACGGATGAAGACAAAATTATATGAAAAACTTGAAATCCGAGTTGTGTTTTCTTATTTGATGGACTTGCATCGTTATTATTATTATTATTATTTCACACCTGGATCTAGTATCATAAATTATATACATATGTATGTTAATAAACCACCTTTAACCAAAGGAAAACAGATACTTCTTGATGTTGTTTTTCAATCTTTGAATCTTTAATGGGCTGGCTACCTAAGAATATATGTATGTCTCTCGAAGTCTCTCCTTACACCTCTTTTTTTTTAATGAGGTGAGAACTGGGATCAGTTATAATGGTTATTTGAAACGACATTAATGAATATAAATAACTTTTATCGTAGTAGACAATTTATGGTTTCAGAGTCTTTTAACCCCAGATAGATTAGTGTTGGGGATATTGTTGATCATATGGGCCATTTTCATAAGTCTTGTTCTAACTTAAGAATGGCAAAAGACCAGATAAACCCTTATACAATAAATGCGTCTACTCTACAGGGACGAAAAATGTCCACAGCACTCTATAAATTACAAGGAAATGTCAACCACATCTCACAACCCATTCTTGAAAAGGAAAAGCCAGAAATCAGTTTTGTAGCTAGGCACATATGTACATCTCTGGAACCAACTATTCCTAACTTATTCCCTGATGACTTTGCAAGATGATTTCTAATTTAACTCTATGTGCTCCATATGCAAGGCACTGATTGTAGATTCAAAAGACTGATAAAAAAAGAATAGCTGAGTTCTAAATTGATTAGGCCATTGTACGCACATTCGGACATGGACTACAGAGTGATCATTTGTGTACATATGTATCGATGAAAATCCTGTTATAAAAACTCAAATTTTAACCCTAGTCAAGGAATTGTTTGGAGTTTCTTTTTGAAAAGCTCATAATTTCCCCATGGCTAGGGTTAAATCCAAAACTAAATTTGATATTTAAAGAATCTAAGACGGAGATGAAAGCAAGGATGTAAGTAGCTGGACCTGAGTTCCTTCTTCCTATCAAGGATATTTCTCTTTCTTATTTACTAATTGTTTCGTTGAAGAAGTCAAAAATTGTTTGATCCTCACTTTATAAGAGTCTCAACAACTATTTTAAAATTGAATGAAAAATGATCAGAAATAACTTGATGAAATTGCTAAATACCAGAATAATAGTAAGATATTTATAACCGGTTCAAATCCTGTATTTATAAGCGGCCCATTTTGAAGATATTATTAAGCTCTGCATACGTAACGTTGAGGCTAATAAATGATAGCAAAATAGACAGGCAGTCTTTCGTTGGGTATTTATGGACCCTTTTTGTGGGTTGGAAGAGTAAAACCCAATCTGTTTTATAATTTATGAACAGAGTCTATCAATTATATTTATCTTTTCACAACATTTTACTCGTAGACCACCAGCATCTCCAGAACTGGTTCCTATCCTAATCTATGTATGTAGATGTTGGATAAAAAAAAACCATACATAGATAGGATCATCAATTAGTTTAGACAACTCACTTAGTCTAACCCATAGATTTTATTTCTATATACATACATTTTATAAGAACTAATGAAAACACAATATTTATGATGAAAAAAAAAATGGTTTCATTTCATATTGACTTGTTAAAAGGATGTCATGTCAATGATAAGGATCTATATAGATGGTGCCTACATATATATAGTTATATTCGGAGAGGGCCTTTTATGGCCTTCATTTTCTCTACATATATATCTTCCCCCTATGTCGTTGTAAATCACTTTTAATGACAGCATAAATTAATGCTCCTGACTATATTGTTTACATGTCATTAAAAAAACATTGCATCTCGATAATGTATTTATGTATGTATACGATCAATTTACTTGACTATGAAGGTAAAAATATTTCTTTTATCAAAATAGAAATTAATTATTATTTCTTCATTTCCTGGTTCGTAAATTATAATTTGATTTTTTTTTAGTCTTTTTCATAAAATGTTAATTATTGTCATAGGTAGTAGAAATATAAAAATAACTAAGATTTGTCCTTCTTAAAAATAATTTCTTATCAAAGTAATGATGTTCTTTCTATAGACTACATAATATACGAGGCTTCAGGGCTCTTTGTTCCCAACACAAAGCAAAAAAACAAAACAAAATAAAATCATGGATACAAGCTTATGAAACAAATAGTCATTTTGCTCTTTTGTATGTATATTATCTTTGTGTTCTTCATGGCCATGATATCAGAGGATATCAATCTATCTATAAGTAGTATTTTGTATTATTGATGTTTTTTCTTAAAGAAGATGCAATTTGAATGTTCATTCATTATCTTTCTAATAGGTTAGCCTCGGAGACTTAATCTTCTAAGCAGAGACGGCCAAGCAAAGGAGATCCAGATTGCCTAGTTTGTTTGTTTTATAGCATGTGCGAAAGCATGGGTAAGTAATATTCAAGCTGACGTAACCAAATCTTAACTACATAACGCATCCTTTCCTTTAAAAGGAGACAGATAAAAAGCCCAATACCAGTGTGTGTGAAATGACAATGTTGTCTTTCACTCAGAGTAAATGTTGGACTTTTTTCCTCTTTATTTACTTTTATTTGCTTCAAATTCAGGAAATCAATGTTAACGACGGATAAGAGTTCAAGATAACGCGTGTGGAACGATCAGACAAGGAGCAACGGATGACATGTGTTTTCATTTGAATAGGGCACCTTCTTTGTCATAATAGTACATATTATAATCACAAGTGATGTCCAAATTATAAAAATAAGAGTTAATTGCATTTCTTTTGCTTTTTGAGAATGTCTCTCTTGCCCAAAACCCCTCTTTGACCAAGACCAACTTCAAGATCCTGTAGGAGAGCATCACTACCTGGATAAAAAACTGCCTCTTGTCCAGACCTTGGCTATCAGTCAGAAGGTCTGTGAGAGCCTGACCATTCCCAAGTTTAACAATAGGCTGGAGGAGATCCTCCAAAGGAACCCAGTCTATTAAAAGATGAGTAAGATTGGATCAGTGCTCATGGAAGACCCCAACATCACTAGCGAGCTCCAGCTGTCTCCACCATGACATCCATGAACTGTAAAAGAGCTTTCAGCATCTTCTAGGACCTCCTCACCAACAAGAGGAGCAATCAAATGGAGGATCACCTGAGGTACAAGATGATTACTTAGTGCGACATGGGCTTGCTTTAATAAAAAAGTGAACTTTCAATGAAACTTTTTTGTCCCGGATTTACTTGCATTTTAGCTACACTTTTATGCATTATTTGGACATCACTATCACTCTATAGGCTAATCAAATATAACTTTGCTTTTTTTTTGTCAGCTTTTAATCTGTTTACAGTGGTCTTATATCAGTGTTACCTACATATCAATGATAATCTATTGAATTTGAACTGAATTTGAACTAAATTTGACCATGTAATTTGTAAATATTTCTCATTTTACGTATGAAATAGCTCATAAATGGAGGAGAAAGGCGTAATTAGTCATATACCAACTGATTTGTGTTCTTTTTTATGGGTTTTTCGATATCTACATAAAACATGACCCAGAAGAGTAGATAGAATGATTCGAAAAATAAATTATTTGAGAAGTGAATATAGATAATTATGTTTTATTTGAGTGAACCTTCCTTTGCTGAAGATGTGGGTACGAATAATCAGCTTTGATTGAAGACCATTACTATTTCTCTTTTTGTTATATTCATTCTTTTTTTTTTTTTCATGACGTACTTAGCTATCTATGTCATTGTCTTAAACATCCATTATGTTATCTGTAAACTGAATTTTTCCTTAAAAAACATTTCTCACAGGGTTTGAATTTAGCTATTCCCCCATGAGTTAGGTTGTATTGAACGAGTGGTGACGTATTACAACACTACCAATAATGTACATAAAGGTAGATGTAATCAAGGTTGAGGTATTTAATCCTTTTGTAAGGAGATGACGTTTGAAGATGTGGTTTCACATAGAGTCAAAGGTGCCAACGTATGTATGTAGATTTTATTTCTCTTTAATATGTACTATACACACAGGCATAATATTAAATAACTGACATGTTAATAGTGTATGTTTTTCATGTACCACCTTTGACTATTATTAAAACATATTTTGAAGAGTCATTCTTGTTAAGGAAGAGTGAAGAAAAAAAAATTTCACCTACCAAAATATACATACATAGGTTGTTACACTTAACTCACTCAATTTTACTTGAGTCATCCTCATCACCACCTCTTTTTCTTCAACATCATCATGAAGTGAACACAAGAAAAACAAAAAAAGAATAAAAAATCTTGCAAGAAGGTAATGAATGCTAATCTAAATGTGCCTATGTATTCATAAATATATATGTACATATAAACTTAAAAAATATACAGTAGAGTTGGAGAAGGAATGTGCTTATGAAATTTCAATTTTCACCTACTACATAAAAATGACAATAAAAAATTTAAAGGGAAGTCGTTTTTATCAACTGATGGTTTTTTATTTACTTCATAATATTGGTGATCTAAACGTTGATTCGTGAAACGCAGCTCGAATTAAATCTTGTTAAGCTCCTAACCATTTATGAAAGACTGGCCCCTCGGTTGAGAAAACTGGGTCGATTACCAATGGATTTTGGGCCTTTTTTTCTTTATCTTTTTCAGAAGTAAATAAGTTTGGGACTTTTGTGGAGAAAAGGGACAGTTTTAGTTTTGGAAAAGAAAAAAAACCAATTACGTTTGTTTTCTACTTTAGCTTCTTTGTTAGACTGTTGTGGAGGAAGAATCAATAAACTCATCTCTACCTTTGTCGCAAATTTGAATAAAAATGCATAATAAAACATTATTTCCCCTACAACAGTGATATTTTAAACGTGGAAGCATATTCCCCTTAGTGCCGTCCCTATTCCTACACTTTTCTACCTCCAAGATCATATCAAAGCATGCAACTGATTTTAATGAAGAGTCTTTAATCTATGATACCATAAGTCTCACTCCCGCCTACTCCTACGGCTCTACAAAAGTCTCATCCCCATAGGTATATTACTTTGTGTAGGTATTAAAGGAATATTTCAACTTTAGTAGGGCTGGCACTTCATGCTTAGCTATGAAATATTATTGCAAAACGCGTAATGACAAGTGACTGAGTTCTGATGCATGTCAAAAAAACCTAATATTTAATCAAATTGCGGATAATTTTTAATTGAATATAAAGCCACACTCATCTCAGCGTCTCATATGAACCAAAATGTTTGTCAGAGACAAAACATTATAAGAAGCTATGGAATAAGTGTGAGAGAGCAGCTACCCTGGGCAAGACCACTCTAACTGGAATATAGGGTACATTGTACGACTCGGATAAGCTCTATAAAGACCGTATCAATTCCAAAGGCTGTGAAGACTAGGAAAATACTACATATACATTTTAGCTTAATATCCCATAAATATTTGTACCACTCAAGACTTCACCATTGTTCTCCTTTGTTATCGTCAAAATGGCAGGAAACAATAAATTAAACCTTGATTCTTCAATTTTAAAGCCTTATAATCACCTTTTTCTACCCCGGTTACTCTCTAGACTCCATTTTTTTCTAGTTATAATGAATAACAATGCCTGACACCATCAGCCCATGCTGTTATTTTGTGAGGGCACTATCTACTTCTTACTTTGATATCTTTGTGCTCAATGTTTTCTTTTTCTTAAGAACTCGAGTCTCCAAGTTAAGCTACATTTATCTATTATTACATAAGGGAAGGGAGGCATATCTCTCCTTTCTATTCGATGTTAGAGGGAATTTCCACTAACCACTGTGTTCTCTTAACATTCTTAGTTCCTCTTTATTTTTCTCCATCTTCATAGATGAAGAATGACGGAGCATAGATTCGGCTTAATTCTATTAGCCACATATTTGAAACAAGTAGTGAGTTTCATAACATCAGCCAAAGTGTTTTTAAGCGTGGCTCATATCAATAATTTTACATTTTTGGGAATCATGCTTAAATATAAACAATTTGAATTCAATTAGAAATAAAAAATTATTCAAAAATAGGCAAAATTAAGGCCAATAACGATTTTATTATATCTCTACTTATTTAGGTATACATATGTTTATGAAACAAATGAGTCATAACATGCATTAAACAGAGTAACAACAAATTCATTTATTCTTCCAAACAATAACTAATTTCAAGTAAAATATATGTATATATATATAAATATTTGAATGGTTAATTAAACTCCATTAAATTTGGTAGAACTTTATGTTTGCAATGCGTGTTCCACTTCTATGAAACTACTATCTACTTTGTGTAAAATGAATTAAATTACATTTTTTTTTCATTATTATTACTACACACATATTATTAAATATGACCTGAGGTTGCAGCATTTTAAAACCATTTTTAGGGAAACAACTCCGCAACTTCGTTCATACTTTGATTAAAACTTTCAAATGGAGATATTATAAAGAAGAGGGGGGGGGGGGGAACAAAAGCATGTACATAGGTATGTAGTACGAAGATATACATACATAAAAAAAGTCATAGAAAAGATATTAAGAAGTTCGAACAAGTACTTTTTATGATTATACATCCCATTAGGTTACAAGACACTTTATGTCTTTTACGCACGTACTGAAATTATATATTCATTAACTGGTCTCTGAGGAAGAAAGAAAAATTAAGGAGGGAATCAACCCCCTTTTGTTTCGTGACGGTACGTAGGTTGACTTGTATCGAGAAAGTGTGAAAGAATAGTACAAAGTGGTGATTTTTTGGATTTTTTTAAAATATCTGATCGAGTAAATCCGCATGAAATAATCGTAAAAAAAAGAAATTTTAGTTGTCAAATATACACCTATATTTAAGTGTTGAGTGAAATAAAAAAAACGGACACATATTTTTTTGTAGCAGCTGATTTTTCAATTTTATTTCCATGCAATTATTCGTATCTTTTGCAAAGAGCATCCCACTCAAATAAAACATTCAAATCATGCTACAACGAGCTAATTCATAACTACATCTCTCAATCGTTACATTGAAAAGAGCCTTAAAAAAAAATTTGGAATCAATTGGTAGTTAGTTTATGTGTTTTGATTTTTACTCCTCTTGATCCTTTCTAGATCTCGATGCCAAAACAAAGGCAAAACAAATTGATAAAAAATCTATTTTCTAGAACCATTTTTTTCTCTGAATTTCGATCCTTTTAAATCTTGGTATCTTCTTGGTCTCGATTCTTTAAAGACTTGACCTGAGGTGAGGTGCTCTAGACAACAAAACTAGCACTGATATTATATACACATGTAATTCAGTAATATATCATTTGAATTGAACGGATTAACGTTCAAATAATTATATCTAATTATAATTGATGCAGTTGGCATACTGTAGTGATGTAAAAGATACAGTGATGTACAAAATGATGGAATCCTGGTGTCTTTCAATACAAAAAATCAGTTTGTAATCTTCAAATATTTGTTCTTTTATAATTTATTCTTCCCTATTTTGCAAATTCAAATGTAATCAGCAGATTTAATGTCACTTAGAGCTACCACGTTTTTTTACGAAATCCTATAGACATTTGTACATAGGTTTCCAACTCAAATGAAACACTAGTCTGCTGCTGTTGTTCCTATAATAGTTCCACCATCATTACTTTGAACTATTGTCCTGAATATTGATCCTTAGAATTAGAGTTTCACATTACCAATCTACTAATAGATTGAAAATAGTCCAACATTTGAATGTGAATGACGCCATTGGCAATCACCATCATATTTTGGGGTCGATTTTTTTTTTGTATTTTAAAGGAAAGTTTGAGATTTAAAAAAAATACATAGAGTGAACAATAGTAAAAAAAAGTTGAATGTTAACCGTTAAACTACGTTAAATTTGTTTCATGTTTAACTGTAAGTCCCTAACGGGTCATTTTTGGTTTTTCAACTAATTATATATATATATATATATATATATATATTATACTAAGCTCTCAAATCATGACCCATTGGAATGTATCAGCTATATTCAAACATTTATAAAAAAAGTATTTATTATATTATTGAATGATTTATGTGCATCAATATATCTTGAAGGAAAAACATGATAAAATTGTCAAATAGATACTGTATAAATTATTCAGAAATGTTGTCACTCTAGTCATCTATGATGTACATATATGTTAATTAAAAAGCTATAGAGCCAAAAATCTTTCGATTAAACATGAAGTGACTTAAACTCGTAGCTTCACATTTAACTTTAATGTTATCAAGTGTTTATTTTGTTTCCGAATCATTCTTTTCTGGAGCATAATCGTCATATCAAAAAAAAAAAAGTTAATCATTTATTCTTTTTTGACATTTTGCCCCTTTCAGAAGTGAAGATCCACTTTGAGATTTTATTCATTCTACAAGCTTCGATTAGTTGCAAATGAGTCATAGATATTAATGACTTTTATGTTAAGCTATCCTTATCCATCAAAGCGGCATCGCATCCATTATGTGTTTTTTTCTTCATTTTTTGTTAATGGGAGGAAGATAAACAATTTTGCAAAGACATAGAGCACGTCGTTAAAGCAATTTTAATAAAAGCCATTATGGATATTTAGTGATGAATTTCTTGAAAGGAAATTGCAAAACCAGACGGAGAATAAGAGAAAATAAGCATTGTCTTTCATCCAATGTCTTTTAAAGCCATTGAATTTACAATTAGGTACCCATCTTTTGTGCATGCATACCTATGTATATGTATATTTAAAGGCATAAATAAGACACACTCTCACTCTAGAGTAACCATGTATCAGTCTCAAAACAAACAAAATAAATAGTAACATATTCAAAGCTTTTTAAATCACTGGGTAAAGGATGAGTATCCCGCGTCAATATTCCTCAATATTCAAATTATTATTATTTAAAAAGGTCAACATTCACGCATGATAACCCTCCTTGAGTGATCTATCTTATAGTATTACAAACATCTTGTTCATCATCTAAAATTGATTCAGAGGACTGGCCTTTTAAAATAAATTGTTCTTGTATCAATAATGACCTCTGAGGAGTCATTGAATTGACCTTTTTGGAGTATCTAAAGTTTCCTACAATGTATTTAGATATCTTTAGATTCCTTCCCATACAAATTAAAAATATACACAAACCTTGTGCTTCAACATCTGATATCCCATTACTCTAAATGATAATGGCATTATAACGATTTATTTTGCCCACATATAAAATCGTGACCCACCAACGTTTTTCAAACTTTACATTCGGACTCCTTAATCCATGGTGTGATTAGACAAAATCTGTTCACTACATTAATTTGCTCAGCATTTATTCAATTGCCCTTCTTTATTGTCGCGAAAATCATTTTACTTTTTATGTGATCAAAGTATGAGCACCTAATTGTCAATTCAATGTATTGCTACTAAATATATTTAATGCAATACGTACAATACGTAATACCTAGAGTCCACAAATATTGTGCAACATTAAATATATGTTGTTGTTGTTTTTTTTTGTTTTTGTTTTTTTTTTTGGGGGGGGGGAATATTCAAATTCTAATGAGGTCATAGCAATGATTCATTTCTAGTCAAGAATATAATGTGTATAAAGTTCAAATTGGTTTTTGGGTTTTATGGGTATTATTTTGCTTTAGAGTATCTACTTTGTTATATGTACGTAGGGTTTATGAACCAAAGGATGATTTTTGACTAATTCTGCAATTTAGCATTGAAAACAATGCATGAATGAAATAATGATAATGTAGGAGGAGATGAGCCTTTAAATCAAGTCTTACAAAAGAATGGAATTCTCACTTCTAAGGTCTAAACCTATAAATCAATGTTTGAATTTATGTATATAAAACTTTATGTTAATTCCTTTTATACTTCGTCTGAGGCAGCCCTCCTTTTTAATTGTTGATTTATGACCATTTGTAATTAAAAACAAAGACACTGCTGTTTCCCCTTACCTATGTACGTACGTATGTATAAGCAAAAAGAGTTTGCTTGAAATTTATATTATGCCTCATTTGATCGAAACAAAGCTATTAAAGTAGTAAAACTAGCTTGGAGATATTTCCTTGTCTATGAGGCTTATTTTTCCCCCGCAAGATGTCACTCTTGAACTATATGTAGAATGGTACGTCTTCCATTTGCAGAACTCCCGTTTTTTAATTGAAGTAATCATGTAGTTAGAGAGTACTTCAGCTCTCCCCAGCAAACCAAAAAGTCAACTCTCGGATAAGTGAATTTGTACAAAAATGAATCATGTGACTCACGTCGTTTCCCCCCTTTGTTTCTCATAGCTTTGTCATAAAACAGCAGTCATTGTCTATATATATATATAGATAGAGAAAATGAAAAAATAGTGTGAGTTTTATTTAAGTATGCAGATATTTATGTATACATACATTCATATATTATTCTATGCTCTTCTCAGATTCTCTCTAAGGTCAACAAAATCTAATTACCAAACTTGTTTTAACTCACTCTTTATATTTTGTACATAATATGTATACATATACATACATGTCTTGTGTGTGTTACAATGGCGAATTAAATTTTGAATTAAGTATGCAGTGCCCGATAATTTATGAAAATTAAAATTATTAGTAAATGTGTTTATAAAAGGGAAGGCAGTTTTATAATTTTATTATTTTAGACACACATTATTAAGAATCACCTTATGGACGATTATCGTTATTATTATTGTTATTATTATTATTCTTTTAGAAAGTATATATGGAGGTAGAGTCATGCCCAAAAGTATTGCTTCATATTTATTTAGTTTGTGTATACATAGTATGTAGCGATGAAGGAGTCCTTAAACTTATAACAGAGTTTGAAAACGTCATTGGGGAAATGCAATTCACAAATCATCGTCTTAAAGTGATTAAAATCCTATGGAACTTCAAAGTGTGATAACGTTGACACATTTAATGTTCAAATCAGTGCGAGATTTAGAGGGGAGTCATTGCAGATTAAATCCCGAGTCCCACGCTTAAAAATAGGAACATGAGTTTTTAAGATTGATAAGATTTAAAATTGTAAATAAATTGTACGAACAAAAAGGCTCTGTCTGCATATGTAATCTCAAACCGTCACTGATCA
Source organism: Lepeophtheirus nordmannii (assembly GCA_963680855.1). Taxonomy (NCBI): domain Eukaryota; kingdom Metazoa; phylum Arthropoda; class Copepoda; order Siphonostomatoida; family Caligidae; genus Lepeophtheirus; species Lepeophtheirus nordmannii. The sequence goes on along the minus strand of OY804522.1, from coordinate 24,177,283 downwards.
AAATTAGTCATTCCAAGCCAATCATTTTTTAACCATTGTTTGTTTATTGTATAATACTAATTTATAAGTTATTTAACGATGTGTAACATGAGTTAATCACTATGTATCTTCATAGGTATAACTTGAAGAGTCAGCAAAAAAGAATGATCAGGATATTATCTTCATGTGAGATCATCATAATATGTAGGTAGTTGAATGTATGGGAGAGTAGTGTTTCATCAAAATAGCTACGAAACAATGGTTTTTATCTCTTGGCCAGACCTTCAAGGAATTTCAACTTTAATCTTATTGAAATCTACTGGTGAAAGGAATTGAAAGTACATACATTCGGTAAAATCTAAAAAGAAATTGTGGCAATTTGAAACAATATTTTTAATTATAGGTAGTCCATATACATATACCTAGTACAAATAAGTATATATGTACATATTTGTAAAGAATCTACTTAATATATGTGTACGAACCATATATCTATGAATAAGAACTCCTTTGGTATAAAAATACGAGACATCCCATCGCACTGTTCCAGAAGCATAAATTATGTTCCAAGTACATGGAAGAATGAAAATGGTCTTTTATCAATAATAATTTGAAATATTTTGATGCTTCGACTGGCTATCACTTTTTCTCATTACATATAGGGCCTCATTTGCAGAGCATCATCAATTGTTATCAACTATTATTATTATTATCCAATAGTGAATCATCATATAAAGGTATTCAACTTTTTTTTTTCCTTTAATAACTTACGACATAAGAAGAAGCTTACATAATGAAATGCAAGATTTCCCAGGAATTTCTCGTAGGTGTCAAATCCCGGAAGATATGTATATTTATAATACATATACTTACTTACTTTACACGTCATGCAATAGTCTCTCTATATAGTTAGCTACTAAATAAGTTCCAGGTAGTATGGGCTTTCGGGAAATGCTAATTTTTTAATGTACATATTGCATTTTAAAAATAGTTGAGAGTCCGCTGTCCATAAATAAATAAAGGGATCATACACTATTAATAATATCTAGCTCTAATTTATCGTCAAAAACTACAAAAAAAGAAGAAAAAAAATACCTTCTATATACATAGATTGAAACTCATTCTACAAATAATCGTAGAGACCAAAATCTTAGTAAGAATAATAATGAATCCCCAAACAAGTTATTATTTCCTTTTATTTCATATATTATGTACATAATATCTCTTGATATTATGTATAACCCTAACATTAGAGCAATGGTTATTTATATATATATATATATATAACATAGTGAGTGGAGAAAGAGAGAGCAAAGGGCAGGGGGGTCAAAAATTATCATCAATAATCATCATTTAGTTTTTGTCTTCTATAAATATCTACCAATGTATGTATGGATATTATAAGTATATTATATGTATTTTTTCTGCAGGTAAATAAATGACTATGTATCTACTACTCGTATGTATGTATGTATGTAGATATAATATTATGAAACGTAGCTTCGTTAATCACTTCTTTTGTTATATATGTATTATATGTATTGTCAGTTATTGCTATTACCTATTACCTATTACAGTCATAGAACATAGACTACTTTATATTTTTAAAAATCATTGCAAAGCTTCGTTGTCTACATATTACATATATGTATACCCACATACATACATTGGTATCCAGGCAGCTATGGTATGATGATGGTGGTGGTGGTGGCATTCTCTTTTTATAATAATAATAAAGAAATAATAAAAATAAAAAGAGCTCAACTGTTGAGGGAAAATTCCGAAATGAATTCATATTTTAAATACATGGTTTTACTAAGAGCATATATAGAAGATCAAATATTATATATATATATATACGTGTATAAATAAGGAAGACAATAAGTAAGTTGCAATAATATCCAATATCCAAAAATAATGTATACATAGCTACAAAATTTAATTACCAATTCTATGTATATTAGGGTAACAATTAATTAATTATTATTATTATTATTCTTTTTGTCAACTTTTTTTTCTTTGAGATAATTGAACTCAAACTGATTTTGAGGGGCTCAAGTAATTTTTTGGAGAAGGAATATTAGTTGAAGGGGTGGTCTGGTGTCACGGGTTTGGGATGCTAATGGGGGCATTGTACTTTATCTCATGGTTCACTCACATTACACTATTATATTATTATTACATTTCAAGTAAAATCATAATTAGTGTAGGTGAAAAAGTGTCCCCTCTGTGATTTTACTCTGGGTCCGGACATATAATTAATTAAGGATCATCCACCTATTTGTTACTGCTAAATATCCGTAGTATGCACTTATTTTTCCCCAATGTATATCTTTCCATGACCGGTTTCTGTGTACTCTGAAATCAGTATTGCCTGGAAGTAGCCCCTAATGTATCCTTGAGGAGTTAACTTGGCTTTGTTTTGACTTATGTAAAAGCCTTTTGTATAATACAAAATACTCGATCCAACAATTGGCATACCTATAAAGAGGATTCTACACATAAACGGACTTCGAATCCTATAAATACATGATTAAATATGGCACACTTTTCACAAAAAGAGTGACTACTATAGATTAAATCATGATGCTTGCTTGCTTAATGTGTTCATTTCTTTTTAAATGCATTTTTGGGATTATTATTTAATGGTAATGCATTACCTGCAATATCATTCAACCACCCTATGTATGTATACGTCACCATCATAATTATTTTTTTTCAGCTTGGCTCAATGATTTTATATCTGACATATCGATACATTTCTTCATTTATAATGACACACACATAAAATTATACGCATGGAATTCCTATGTACGATGTCCATTTATAGCCCTTTTACTTTTCTTCATTCCATGTCATCCAGGATTATAGCTATAGCAGATATTAGAAGTATTTGTACGTATTTGGGACATCATGTAAATGAAGAAGAGGTCAAAATACAATTCATTGTATGCACAATCATGCCTTACTTTCACATTTTGCAATTTAAAAATGGGACTTTGATCAAATCTCTACTTATTATCTTATTTGTTATTAGATTTCTGACTTTAATGGAGTGAAATGACAAGGAACGGATTTGCAGAAGGAACTGTCCATTTTTATCAAACTACTTTCGAACTCCATAAAAATGTATCAAAGTTTGTGAGGTAGCTCTGGATTGGAGTAGACACCATATAGGTATTTAGGTATTTGTAAAAGTCAAGCCACGTAGATTATTTAACTGCCTTACAACCTATTTACCTATAGGGAAGAAAAGAAATGAGAAAATTAACAAATCTTGATAAGTTAACATATTCATAAATAATTATCTTTTCGAAGGTACAAAAAAAACTATGAAAGAAAGAAAGTAAAAAAAAAAAAAATAATAATAATAAAAAAACGAATATTGTTAAGTCATTCGAGATTGTTCATATATTTCCAAGTAAATCTAACTGGTTGTATATTGAAAAAAAAAGTTATTCATTTCAAAACAGAGTGCTTCAATTCAGGTTTTGCTCATACATATATACGTTGAACAATTCCATCAAACGAGTCTGCATTCCTGTATCACTAAAAAAATAATGATATTTTATCATTTATTTAAAAATTTACATAATGAAATCGTTCTTTTTCAATAGAACTCAAGGGTACATTAATAACAAATAAATACTTATAAGTATATACATATATAAAATCTTTTGATGGACGACTTTTTATGCTTATGTGATTGAGGGTTTTAAAAAAAATATGGTATCATAGATTCAAATCATTGAGTTCAAAACGAAGAACGAACGAAAAGAAACATCTTAATTGAAAAAATAAAGAGTAAACTCGTTTCTTATTTCATTGTTAGAAATACAGTAGAGGAGATCATTTAATCTATTATTTTGACTTGCAACCATGTCTTATCATAATGTATTATGCTTACAAGGTTTGTTTGTTTTTGTTATTGTTATTTTTAACCAAAGAAATAATGGTAATGTATTACCTCATTCGTGTTGTTCATTAGTATATGTACTATTCGAAAACCCTGAGTAGTTTGTGTCACATGTACCTAAAAGATCATTCCACAGGCTGGAAAAAGAATGGAATTATGCGTAAATATGTAAATTTGTGGTTCCTTAAGTTTAATAAGTGCAGATTATGGCCAACTACAAATAAATCCTTGCCCTGTTCACAGTGTACTTTGAAAAAAGAATACCAAATAATGGATCCTCTGCTTCCTCTACGCGTGTTTAAATGTTATTCGACCCTTGCAATAATATTATTTGGAAACTTTCTATATAGACAGGCAGATAAATGTTAATAAAGACAAAGAATATTGACCTTGAGATCCGTCAAGATGAAGCTCACTAAAAGAGAATTTCTGCTATGAGAACTCAAGAAAAACGTATCTTTATGTGACCTCTTGTAATAATACAGTGCACATACATATATGAATGAGTGGAACCTCAACAATGAATACCAATGGCCACAATCACTACTATGTAATTCATACATTACTTATTTAGAGGTTACACTGTATTTTAGATACACATAAAATGTACCTAGGTATAGACATTAAATCTGTAATTTACTAATCGATAAATAGTTTCACTTTCAATTAGCTCTGTGCGCCGCCACTTTGGAATTTGAAATGCTATAATAGATTTTCCATTTAATAATTATGTTCCAATAACAAATTTGGATCTTCCTTTTGCATCCTATCATTATTGTGTGAATCCTCTTGATTGCTTATTATACCTAACTATTACCTTTTCATAGCTAGGTATGTATGTATGTACATATATAAAAAAAGAAGAACCCAAATTGAATGCTGTACATAATTTTTCAGCCATTCATTGAAAGAAAAAAGAATGAATACAGAATCTCAGCCTATGTTGTTGTTGTTGTTTTACTCTTATGGTGGTGGGTGAAGGTCTTTTATTAATACTTGTATCAATTCATCAAAGGTATGAATCATAAACTTGTAACAAAGGCAATATATGTATGTGTTCATGCAATTAAAAGGCCTTAAGAATAAATTTATACTCAACATATGTACATACATAAGACACTAAACTGCTACTTTGCAGAATACTAGGAGTATTTCAGTCAGATGTTCTGATATGGATGGTTTTTTTTAGATTTGGATTCGGATCTGGTACTGCCACGACTCGCTTCTTGGTATATACATTTTATTCTCCTATGAGCTGCTTTAATAGTTATTATTCAAATCTTCTCTGATTTAATGCAACTGACTTTATGAGCTATGAATTCAAAAGGACAGTAATTCTTAATTACTTGTTCAAGGGTAATTTAGAATAACAAAAACATATGTTTTTATCAAATGTTTCCTTTTCTTTTTGAAAGATGAGGTTGCGTGTAAAGAAAACAACAGCAACTCATATATGTATCAATATTTGAAAAGAAAAACTAAAGGCCAAATTGTGTCTGCGTCAACAAAACTTCATATAAACTTCTAAAACCGAGCTGCCATTGTCTTTTTTCGTCTCATAAGAAATAGGTTCCCATCTTATGGTTTTGGTAACTGGGTCCAACCCCTGACATCCCATACACACTTCATGGCCATTTAGTCATTAATTTCTCTTACAAATTAATATTATGAACTCAAATTTTCCTTTTATTCGTGTCCATTAGGAAAAGATCACTCTTTTTTCTTTTCTTTTTTCATTTTTTCCTTATTTCTCACTCACCTTCAATTCTATGTATAAATCAATGATTTTTCAAGTACCTAGTAGAAATTAAAAGTCATGCATTTGATCCCATGTACCTACGTTACTGAATTGATTTATATGACAAGTAGTGAGAGATTCACACAATTTGACAGAACTTTCATTTTATTATGATTATGATTATTTCAAGTACTTCTGAGAACTGATATTATGTACGTAACTTTCTTATATCCACGACTTTAAGTCAAAGTGGTTAAAAAAACTCAACCCAGGTGAGTATGTAGAAAAAAAAACTGGGTTTTTTGTAAGTTTTTCCGAGTAAATTAAAATAATATGTTTTATTAAAATAATAATTTAAATTAGTTTAAATTCCTCTCTTGTTCTATTTTTCCTTAAAAACACATATTTCGCTATGACTCTTACACTTGCGATTTATCTATATGCATGTTATCAGTTGTTGATATTGACCATTAAACTATTGATTATCTAACTTCTTCATAACTATCCTTGGAATATTGATGCTCTATGTACATATCTGAAATATAAAGTCATTTTATTGTAATATTTTTCTGTTTATTTTTTTCATCTCACCATGATAACTAATCTTTTAAATGTACTTATGAATGGTCATATGATAATTTATCATTTGATGAGCGGCTCTAATGAATGAAAAATCATGATTTTAAGAGGAACTAAATATTTAATGTTAAATACATAATTATGGCTACAAATAACAAAATTCTATTTAAATCATTCGTCAAGGACACAACAAAACAAAATAAAAGAACAGCAAATTCTTTGAAAGACTTTATGAGCTTAGTTGTTTACATGTTTTAGTTTAATTAAAAACAAGGCAGTGCGTGGAATAAAATGATAGAGTCATTTGTCATTGCAAATCTGAATGATGCCAATAAAATTGATTGATTTAAATTGGGTAGAAGAAAAATAAGAATCCTAAATTTATTAGGAATTTTCAAAAACCCATATGAGTAAATTGGGGAGTACCTAATAGCTTCTAATGATACATAATAATGGGGCATTGAATGAACACAGAACAAATGCAGGTAAGCCAACAGTCCTGTGTAAATAATTGAGACTAAGGAAGACTCTGACGTAGAATTAAGTGCATATTTATACTAATTCAGTACTATGATGACATTTGAATAATCATATATAAAGAGATATTTATAAGTAATTATGACCTAGTGTGCATAAAAACGCATTATTCTAGGACGACAAGGCTATAATAAATCCAATTTATGCCTCCTTATTCTTTCAAAAAAAAAAAAAAAGATAAAAAGATAAATATTTATGGTTAACATGAAAAATGTTGCAGAATTTGTATTCTGCAAATTTTATTTTCTCTACTGATGCAAAGATATGTATATATATATATATATATATATATATATATATATATATATATATATACATACATTAATCTTAGAGCCATTTATTTATCTATTTTATTTGTTAGACAGGTTATATAATAATAAATATATATATATATATATATTTAAAAAAAATACGATATTCACTTGCAATTTTTGAAGGGTTTTAGTAAATGAATTTCAAATACAAATTATTATTTCTATTAAGCTAGTAGATTGAAAGGTACTGGTGATAGTGTGCAAACCTATTTGGCTATATATATATATATATAAAGATTCCTTTTCATATTTTATCCGGTTCATGGTTAAGTAGACAATGTATATTCGTGAAAAACTCGTGTATATGTTATTCAACTATTTTTTAATAATATCTTATTTATAAGCTCTTTTTTTTCGGGCTACATATACAGAATACATACATGTATTCAATATTGTTAGAACAAGATTTATGTATACTTATAATTCTATAAAGTAAAAAACAAAACAAAACAAAAAACAAATATTATTATAGATCATGAGATATAAATACATAAATTCTCAAATTCACCTTAGATTCCCCATAAATAAAGAAAATCTTTTTAATAGACGCACCAGGAGGATGGATGATCTGTCATTCCTTTTAGGAATGCTTCATCAGGCCTATGACCCATTTAAAAATGACTTGTTCAACTCACTCATTAAATGTGCTTTATATAAATGTTTATGTACATACAATTGTAGGAATGCATACTAATGATGTTGCAAATATTATGCAGGTACACATACCTCAAAGGTAAACTATAATTAGATTGGCATTCCTCTAATCCGTGATGCAATTTCTTTTCCTCAACAATGCCTAAATAATCTCATAATGAACCATGTTTCAAAGTCATTTATAACCATTTATTTTAAGTGAAAATCAGCCTTGAAATGATTATACCTTTGTATCTATGTAAAGAATCCAATTCTTTCTTTGTGGAACATGCATAAATAAATGTCTCTTTGATTCCATACATAGTGCCTCTTGTTAAGAACATTAAAGCTACAAAGGACTTGATAACCAACTCAAAATACATAGCACTAACAATATGTGTAGCTAGCGATTCTAGTTTTTCCTGTCTTTCTCTGATTCATTTTGTGACATTATGAAAAATAGTATTTGGCATTAACCAACATACAAAGACCAATTGTAAAATCCATGAATATTATTTGATCTCATTTCTTCTTGTTGTAATCACTCAATTGATAGTCCCTTCCTCAATTCTCAATGGCAGTACAAATTGAATCATAGGCAATTCATATCTATATTTGATAATTATAGGTAGTTAATTAATTAGATGACTTATGAGGTATGAATTACAGCCATTACTTTTTATTTGATGAAATTTCACTGAAAATATTTTCTGTACTAAATATCTTGAGATACATAGCACACATTTACTGACTGTTTAATAGACTTTAATTCTTTGTATAAAAAGAACAAGCATTTATGCATTTTGAGCCCTTTCAAGAATGATCTTCAAATGTTTGTGATCAGCGAATTTTTAAGAGTAAGAAGTCAAAACATTCAGAGAGAAAAAAGAGAAAAAAATTATCTTTTGCGAGTACAATTTTATATATACATACATTATATATATATTTTTGTATTTTCTTAAAGTGTAAAGATTGCAAAACTAGATTGAGGCAAAAGATAAATTAGTTACCACGGTCCTGGGGCCATAAAATTTATGCAATTAAATTTAAATAAGTATATGCACACCCATATAGACCAAAAAAAAAGTCAACAAGAGGTCAATCAAGCATACTCAAATAACGCTTTAAAATGCATGGAATTAACTTAACGGACCGAATCTCGTCTATGGGATGATATACTTTGATAATCACTGATACATATAAAAAAAAAACTACAACAGATAGATTCTAATTATTATTTTTTTTGCTAACAGAGAAGAATCCCTGTGAATGGATGCTCATTATATAGGGAGGAGGGAGTTTAGAATACCCTGGGTTAGTGGCATTTGTACCAATTTGTAGATGTACATATATTGGACATTACTTGATTTGCCTTGTTTTTTTATTATTTATTTTGCATTGAATCACAAATAATAATTCTCTTTTAAATCAACCGAGAAGAGTGCAAAAATATGTTTGGCCATTGTAAAATATGTGTTTATAAAAGGGGAAAAAATCAACTCTACAGATTTTATTTCTTTGCCCATAAAAATAAGCAACAAACTACTTACTACTCCCTTCTCAACTGCAATGCCCATTCTTTTCCTCATCTCATCAAAGAGCGAAAAATAAAACAAAATCATCCATTCGCTGGATTTAAAATATATTTTACCGTACATACATATATTTTCATAATTTATTTGCAAAAAAGAAAAAAAGAAAGAGAGAGAGAGAATAATTTATTCACTTCCAAAATGAAGAACCACTACTACTCATTCTTCAGCGTGGTATGTGGTACCTTTGTATATTATATTATATTTATGTACATACATTGAGTAAACATAATTCTGATTTCCATTGGAATAAGTGAATTGACGTGTTTTTATTTTATGTAGGTTATTACCTATTTGGGAAAAAAGACTCATGTTTTGAATCAATGGATGAACCAGACATGATAAGTGTGTCAAGAAATCAGGATCTGCATACTTGGAACAAAATTGAGGTTCGTTTAGAAATACTGGTTTCAAGGGGGGGGGGGTCCAGGTCCTCTGCTTGGATGAAAATATCTTAAGGTGCCCTTAAGAATATCGAAGACTGTTTTCACACCAGAGCTCAACTGATATGGGTTTTTTGAAACCTTTGTTGATTTTTTTGGCAGAAAAAAACGATAACCTATTAATTGAACGATTTTTATAGTTCAAATTATGTCTTTTAGAAATTTAAAGAGTATCACGGCACGTTTTGAAAATTTAAAAGGATATATGTATATTGTACATCAGGGGCTCCCGAGGAATTTTTTGGTTTTTGGGGGGCTAGCGAATAATTTAAAAAAAATAAATAAAAAAGACTTCAATACCAATAATCGGTACAATAATACCAAGCATAAATTATTCCCATAAAAAAACACTATTAAATCGGCTCACCGATTAATCGGTTGGGCTCCACTCCAATTTTTAACAGGCTTAAATTTTCAAACCTGTACAAATATCTTAAAGTATTATACACATATAAAGAAAATACACATTGTGAGGAAATGTTGAGTCAAATATAATTTGTCAACCTAACTTTTTTTTTTGATATATTGATTGGGTCGCTGAAAAACCCTCATGGATGTCTGATACAAAATAATCTCTTTAGTACAAGTCGAAGTTTGTACTAAATGTCTTATTCAATAGTATTAACCCATTGTATGTATATACTTTTAATTGGTTACCTACAATTTTAATTGATTTTTTTTTTATCAATTAATATTTTAAGCTTTTAACCTCATCAAAATGTCAAAAACAAGATAATTTAATTTAATTTCAATCACCAAATTATTCTCTATACAACATCATTCAAAATTCGTAGTCGTAAACTTTTAAATAATATTTTTATATAAATATTCAAATATTTAAATTAGAGTCAAATGGCTCTAATGAACGAATTAATGGGTATAGGCCCAATGTGAGATCTGTATCTTTGTTCAATTTTAAGGAATTTCAAATGGAATTTTTTTCTACATGAATACCTACATCAATCCAGAGAACATCTTTCATTTAGGTTGTGTTTATTTTTTCTCTCTCTCTCTTAAAGCTCATATTTATGGTCTGGAATGATGCCTTAACAATCAAAATAATGCTTAAATTTTCTCTCTCAAGCATTTTTTCTTCTTCTTATATTTAAATCAAGAAAAACATAAATATATAGGTACTATGTATGTATATACAAATATAAACTCTTTACCTGGATCAAATATCAACGAATTTTTATTTCCTTGACAATATGTGACGTGTGTGTATGTACCTTTTACATACTTAACTATAAGTACATAAATCTGAGACTTAATTGTACAGTGATGAACCAAACCTGGAATTATTTAATACATTATAAATCTTGTTAAGTGATCTGTTCCCTTTTACAGAATATATAGGTATTTATACATATAATAAAAATAGTGCAGCTAACTATAAAATATGCATGCTACTCCACAAACAAATAGACAAATATAGGGCCCTATTAAACATTTACACCTTAGTACCCTTGTCTTCTAAATTACTTCAAAGCTAATTGCTTTAAGGCACCTTAAAAAGTAAATATACTGTAGTACTAAGATTTTTATGTCTTCGAAAAAAGAAATTGCACTTGTATTGCATAAAAAAGAGGGTTTTATTTTGAAAAACAAATATGTATGGAACATTAAAAAATAATTAATCAATAAGGCCACATAAACATTGACCGCTGACTTGAGACATGTACATATTAGGATTTTAACAAGAAATGTTTTTGAGTTTTATTTTACTTATTAATCAAAAAAAAAAAAAAATGAAGTGAAGTGAACGAATAAATAATTATGCATTCAATGTTGTAAAAAATATTTAGGGAGACTATTTGAGCTTAAAAACTGACAACTATCGTTTTATTTATGACTTTGAAAAAGGCAAATAACAAATATTTATGGCACTATGGTGTCCATAGCTGTTTTCATTCTCTAAAATTAATAAAATAATATCTCTATTAACAAGTGTTGTTTCGGTCCAATCCGAAGGAATGATACTTTAGGTTTTGTGATCAAAACTACATCTATTGGTAGGTACGATTGACTATCAATTCAAAACCCAGCTTGAGGAGTTACGCACGTTTTTCAAGTTATAGTCATGAAATAATTATCTTATGCAGAGCATTTCTTCATGACCATTCCAAAGTTAGTCAAGATTATAAAAACTTTTTGAAGCATTACATTGCTTCAAGTATAAATAAAACAAAATAGAAAGAAGAGAGTTTGATATTAATTGATAATTATTAATTAAAATAATTATAATCATAACTTTTATTTACTCTAATGAAGATGAGGGGGGGGGGGAAAGTAGCTGTCATAAAGGACTTATCTTTTGATATTGACATGTGAGACTACATAGTCAGTTTTGACCCCACCAACGCAACATAAAAGACTACCATTAAGAATTTGATATTTTCTATTTTTTTTATTCTATGCTCTCGAATGTTAAAATAATTAGATATTAGATATTTGGAAATAAACTGCATGATAAAATGTCCACACAAATAATAGAGGGTTTTATTGTGACGTCATGATTGTGGAACTCAACCATCTTGGAAGGGGCATAAAAAATCAAACTTTTAAAAAAACTGAAAACCCATGTTTTTGTAAGATATTGGGACCGACAAATAATTAATTGGACTTGAACCTTTACCGTCACTCAAAAATCTCTTTATCTTGAAATATCATAACCTTATGTTAAGATTTAAAAATATGTGATGACATCATTATATATTTGCATAATGTGGATCAATAAATTAACTTTTACTTTTGTGAGCTTCGTACACATATATTTCTAGGATTATCCTTGCTTCTTGGCTTCAAATCCTACAATAAACAAAATTAATTTGATACATTTTAAAAGCGATTAGATGAAATTTTTCCAATTAATTTGATACGTATGCAAAACATACATAATATTCGGTTTATCATATCCAGTCTGCTACGTCAGTGAAAATGCTCCATTGGTATTTGAAAGAAGACAAGGAAGAAAGATACAAAAATGTAGAGGTTTGTATTTATTATTTTTTTTTAATCATTCATTATATCTAGAATGATGAACAAAGATGTACTTAACACTAACAATCTAAAAGCAATTTATGACTCAGATATTGAACAAAATTATTTATATATGTATACACACATAGGTTGGTATGTACATACCTACTTAGGTATATTCATGCCTTCATGTAAGAATGTATCTACACATATGTATACGACCAAAATGAGAAAAATATATGTATATTTATTGCTTATCGCATTAATTTTTCTTGTAATTAAGAATATAGCTAATTATTTTTGAGCTGAGGTTTTTAGCTAAATATACATACAATCATTGTACACATAGTACGAACATCACAGAGTCATGATACTTACATATTATAAGTATTGTAAATTATAATTATTGTCACAAAGAAGATTTTTTTTTTTAAGTTTGCACAAAAAAAACTGCGAGGCCCCTATCTCCGTACGTCCCCCTTTATTTATGGCAATGGGTCTCACTCTCTATGCTTGTATGTATGTATGCTTGTATGCCTCTGATCCCTAATGTTGTTTATGATCAAGTCACGTTTTTATGCATAGGTATATACGTAGATTGAAAAATGTGCAGAGTTGACTTGTGTCTATGGATGTAGTTATTGCTATATGTATGTACCTACATAGTAGAGAGCTGCCTAGAGATAATGATTGAGGTTCATTATTGGTGATTGAAATCATCATGTCATTATAGTAACTACTACCTGCTTATAGAGGTATATGTTCATAATAATTTACTGATTTCATTTGATGAACTTCATTAAGGGAGTCATGGAAGGATGAAGGCTTTATATAAGTTTTTAGTATGTGGAATGTATAATCTTTAGGTAAACCTTCACAAAAAACAACAACTTGAAACAAATTGATGATACAAAATCATGTACATAAAATGAATACTTAAAGTCCCTTCAAAATACACTATTTTTAGTATTTGCCTATACAACAGCAAGGCCCTTTTTGCTATATAGATTAGTATAATGGGGCCTAATACTTTGTTGTTTATTATATGGAAAGTATAATCTATTTGAAAGTGAGGTACTTGAAACTAAGGTATGTTTAAATATTGGTCAAAGTTCAAGTATTTAGCCTAGATCACCATACACGGATTTATTCCATCTATATTTGTTTGTCAGCTGTCGATTTGTCTACTTTTTATACTACTTTAGCCTAATTAGTGTTTTAAGACTTGATTAACTTAATCAATTAACTAATTGAACTCGAATCATCTTTTGTTAAGCTGTGAAGAATAATTTCGAACTATGTTTTTAATTTTTTCAAAATGAGCTAAATACCAACTAAATTAAGGCCTTCCTTTTTTTCTTTTTTTTTTTTTTTTGAAAGATATACTTAAAAATGCAAAGACGATTTATTTATGTGCTTGGAAATTTAATGTTTATTCTATGGTCAGCTGTTGATGTGTCTACATAAGCTTTTGTTCCTTATTCGTGCTCTGAATGTTGATTTTTTTAACTGCCTTCATTAATATAATTAAATTTTTTGAACCAATGAGCATATCCTTAAGAATGCAAAAACTGAACACTTGGTGAGGGTAGATGTGATTGGCAAATTATCAACTTGTTGGTTGAGGTTGTGAGCTGCTCCTCTAGAAACAACTTTAGTATATGACGTCAAATCTTCCTACATATATGTTAAGTACATATTATATGATAAAAATGTCCTTTTCCATGGAAAATAAAGCAATAAAATTTATTTTGTTTGTTCTTAGGTAGGAGTTGAAGAAGAGCTCGACATACGTACATATACACTATGTGTACATAGGTAAAGCAACTCATGATTGCGTCATTATTATTATTTTTTTTTTTAAAGACAGAAAACCCAAATTTATGTAATAAAACGTATGTAATGTGATAAATCATTAGATATTAAATACCTATGTATGGATATAATACTATTTATAGTGTTGATTCAAAAAAATTAAATTATTCTTGGTTAGCCTCTACCTAGAAATGGGTGGGCATTTACTTGAGTACTAAAAAGACCGCCTACTTTAATTAAACAAAATCAATGAAAAAACTAAATAATAAATGGTGTAAGAATGAACTCTGAGGAGAAAACAAATTAGTGGAATGGATTTGAAATTGATTTATGGATACTTATTCCTGCTCCTTTACAAATGCAGCCAGGTACAACCCACATCCCTCTAATGATGTTTAAACTTAAATCTGTTGCACACATAATATGTCATACGTATATATCATTTCCATGTCAATTGAACCTTCTTGATATCTATGCATGTACATACATGGGTATTGATTAGAAATTATTCTGGACGCTTAGCGCCCACAATGTGATGATGAGAAGGATTTTGATAATAATCTATTTGATTCCTGCAACTCATCACAGAATGGAGATTCTAATTAAAGATTTGATTTTTTTTTTAATTTTTCAATTCATCCACCTACAAATAAAGATTTTGCATACATAGTACATACATTGAGGTTTGAGTGTATCTGTCATGACCCATACCTATGTATAAACATATTGTACAAATTTCAATGAAAAAATGAGAAGAAACATTTTTAAATGGCGAGTTTTTTAGATGTGTACTAAAGATATTTTTTATGGTATTCTCTGGTTCATTATAAAATATGCAAAAGTGAGCAAAGTTGTTTCACACGTAATTATGTCATAAATGTGTACATTGATCCAAATGAAGTGTGGTAGCATCAATATATATATATATATATATATATAGTCCATAATAATTAAAAGTGCTGGAGTCTTAAAATAATAATAATTTAATTGCAACATGTATAATCTACTTTTGCGTGTTATAACTTGTACAAAATCCCAACTTGTATACAACATCTACATACAAATATCTCTTATGCAATATACCTATACATGTATATAGAGGAACCCTGAAACTAGACGCTCATTCTCTAATTGGAAGGAGTGTTGAGAAGGGATGCACTCTACAGTTCCGAACCAACGGCAACTTGTGGCATGACGGAAGCAAGAACTGTCTTTTATTTACAAAGCACGTCAAGTTTTATTTGATCTCATAGTCAACGATTGTGCGTTCAAGAGGGAATATGTTGAGCTCCGGGGTTTCACTGTATTTACTATTAATAAGAAGACACTCTGGACATGTAACTTATGGCCATCTTGACCCGTAAATTCCTTCATTTGAAGAAGGGGAGAAAAAAACGTATATATATTTTTTCGAGATATTCATTTTGAATTTTTATCACGTTGTTTTTTTTTAAATAGGTATACATATATGTTCAAATATATACAAAATGAGCTATGTACAACATAACACACATACACATTAGAAAGGCGAGTCAGACAAATTGATGGCTCATTATTTATGAGTATATCTTGTAGATACACTACAAAAACATAATATGTAATAATGCTTCGCCGTTTATATAAATTGTTATTATCAAGTCTTAGGCCTTCGGTTCCTTTTAGTGTAAATCTTTATTCAAGAAAAAGATTTATCTTTAAAATACTCATATACCATGTTACTCAGCGATCTTGAATGCATTTATCAACCTAAATACCCTTTCAAATTTGAAAGGAATGAGGCTCGAAATGCTGTGATGTGGGATTGACCGATTATTATTATTATTATTATTATAGACTCTTTGAGACTAATAATGATCAGTATTCGGCAATAGTTTACCAATCATTGCTGATTTTAATATATGTATGTATGTATATATTTCGGATTATACAAATTACTTGTTTTTTTTAAATTATTATTCTCTTAAAAGTATGTAATTTTCCCTTGAGTATGAATTATGTGGAAATTTACTCTTAACACACAGATTCGATATCTCATTTGTGTTTGCTACTAACATTATAAACTGAATATTCCTTGATGTGGAAATTGTGTTCGATAGCAATGAAAAGTTCTCAAAATTATATAGTTTTCTGTCATTAAATTTTAGAAAAAAATAATTAAAAGAAGATAATTTTTAAATTGTTAAAATAAGTAAAAATTTAATGTATTAAAAAATCGTCAAAATAATCTGTTA
Source organism: Lepeophtheirus nordmannii (assembly GCA_963680855.1). NCBI lineage: Eukaryota > Metazoa > Arthropoda > Copepoda > Siphonostomatoida > Caligidae > Lepeophtheirus > Lepeophtheirus nordmannii. Next base: position 24,160,527 of record OY804522.1, on the reverse strand, counting down.
TCGATTTTAATCCCCAAAAAACGGTATCTGCTTAAAAAAAAACCAGATTGATCGAATTGTATTTGTAATACTGAGACAATTCCGTCAGTTTTTCCCACTTTTCAATGAATCAACATTGTAATCATCTACATATATGAGACAAAACAAAATAAATGCTGTATAAGTTCTAAAATTAAATTCCTAATCAGTCCTAGTTTATACTTATAAATTCATTAATCAATGGAACCATTTGAATTAACAATTAGTCCTTATTGTAGCATTCTAAATTATGAAAATATGTTTCTAAAAGTATTCTTCCCTGAGTTTCTTAAGCGACTGATATTTTTCATATACATTTAAAAAGCTGAAACTAACCAGTATGCATGTAAATGTACCAAAGACGGGCAAATTAATCAGGGCTGTGGTCTTTATAATTGTGGTTTTTTACGAATTGAAGACTCAGCAAGAGGAGAAATTTTGTTAGAATTCCATAGTGAGGGCAAGATTAGAGATATCAATTGTCGAACAAAAAAATACATGCAATGTAGTTCTTAGTGCAATGAGGTTATGATATGATATTTTTAATGGGTTGTTTTAATTTTAAATAGATTTTTAAAAGGAGAAAGAAAGAAAGAAAAAGCCAAAATCAGTTGTTAATTACTAACAAAACATGACTTGGGAACCTTGAGTAGACCAAAAACTGAGGTTTGACAAAGAAATATATGCATTATACATTTTTATGTCAACTACATTAAGGGGGTGATTATTTCAGTTGTTATTCCTCAAAATTGTCTTTTCCAAATGTGCCGTGAGATTCTATATAGTATAAAATCATGAGTGTTCCATTGTTGAAATAAAGGTTGAGAAACACAGCATTGAGCCATTTTCTCTCTCTATATATACATATATATACATCATGACATTTTCTTTATCGTATCTCGCAACCTTTCAAAGAGAGAGAGAGAGAGAGAGAGTGAAAGAAAAAGGCCTAAAATCAGTTTGTACTGACTCAATTCCTTCCAAATTAACTTTGAACCATTCTTCATTTTATAATAGTAGAAAGCTGTTTACAGTTGAACAAAGGCTCGTTTGAGTTCAACCAATCAACGTTATTCAGAACGCGAACAAGGGGAATACAGTGTACAAGGTACACTCTTTGGTCTGTTAGGGAGATGAGGCCGTGACATAGCTATATGTATAGCTCTAAGAGTCATGTTCAAATTGCACAAAGGGTGGAATTTGGTGCAAAATTCAAATCTCAAATCCTAGTCATATTCAAATCATCTAATGAGGAAAAAAGACACTCGCCTGACAACTTGATTAGAGGGGGGAAAAGGGCTTATTTTATATACATATTTACATACCTATGTATTTATGTACAATTACATACTAGTATGTAGCGAAAGAATGTAACATAAGTAAATGATCGAAGGAAAATTCTTCCTCTCCTTCGAACATAACATATGTATGTATGTATACAGTTTCCAAGAGAAAATGATGTTAATCTCTCATCATATCAAGGTTTATCTAAGTAGTAGGTATAATTATACCTTTGAAATGTTGTTTTCTTTTTCAGCCTCATCCATTTTCTATGAAATCCTCTTTCTTTCTTTCTTTCTTTCTTTCCTTCTCTCTCGTTCCACGACCTTCATAGAACCTACAAAGTAGTACTATAATGTTTGTATATATGTACATATTATATTAATATGCTAATTTAACGTATTACTTCTTTATGTTTCTTCGTTCCTTTGTTATATCAGAGAGACGAAGAGGAGTACTATGTACATATGTACATACATAGGTACCAAGTGATGGTGGTGGTGATGGTGGTTTTGTCTTCCTTACACTACCATTAGAGTTGCAAATAGAAACAAAGGAATAATGATCTGAGGACGATGTTATTATTACATATTATTATTATGTCCTTTCTATTTTATTATTATTATTATTATTTCTATCAATGTAAAGTAGGTATGCACTACTGCCTGTGTAGGTAGGTGGGATTGATCCTCAAACAAGTGTCTCTAGGAGCAAGTGAACATGTATTTACATAATATGTTAAGGTAGGAAATAATTATTTTTATTTGTTATTATGGGATAATTCATAAGAAATTCTGTCACGTAAGTAAGTAAAAAAAAAAAAAAAAAGAAGAAATCATGTTTTATGTAAAAGGTTCGTAAATTCTATATTTTTATAAATAATAATCGCTTAAATATATATATAGGTATATATATTTTTAAGGGGCTATTAGGATTTTCAAGCATCTTTAGTGTGCTTTATTAGTCCTTGAAAGAATTTGCCAAGGAAAATAATCATAATCTTAATAGTAATCATTATCCTCATAAAACTTGTTTTATAAAAAAGAGGATTCGATGAATCACACCTTCAAACAATGATATTAAAAATATATAACTATGTATGTATGTATGTATGTATATAGTTAAATCAAGATTCTTTCGTAAAGGGAAGGAATTTTTGTTTTTTTGTTTTTTGTTTTTTGTTTTTTCAAGACCTTTACCAATCAAGTATGTATTAAGGACTCTGCGAGCAGATACATAGATTGCTTATAAAGAGACTCATCCATCTTGTTGTTCTTTTTGCTTTCAGAAGTTGTACGTTTTCATCATCGATTTAAAAATTCATGCATGAGAGTTAATGTAGGAGTGAATCATTGTTTCAAGGAGTGATTTGATAGTAGCTAAGAGAATACATATTATGTATGTACATACAGTTACTCAACTGGGATCCTTCAATGAACTAACTGAATGATGAAAGAGGGATGACGAAGAGTTCTAATGAGTGTAACATACATTGTACTACCTAATTACGAACTACTTACATATGTGAGGAAGAAGTTAAACATGAAACCATAAAAATAAAGAGATGTTTGCACTAAAAGGGTAATATTGGATATTTATAAATTTGATTTATTCCTTTCTGCCTTTTTTTTTTTACTTCATCATCAAGGAACAAACTACTAAATCATATTATAGTTAAGAATCTAATCTGTATTTTGAATACTCTTCCTACTCAACTCACTTGAGGCAATCTTTAGATTCGTAATTTCCCTGTAAATGCAAGAGTAATTACTTTTTTAAAGTTATATTATTATTATTATTGATAATAGTAATTGTGTTATTTTCATGATGTAAACATTTATATATAACCCTAAAACCTAATCATGGGAGCTTTGAATGAATTCTTCAAAAAAAAAAAAAAAAAAAACCCTAATCGACATTCATTTCTGCATGCTTTGATTTCTACATTATATTCAAAACTATTATATATATATATATACTATGCATTATAAAGAATGAGACTGGTTTACATAAAATGTACCTAATATGTATTAGTATAAAAATGTCATTTGAACCAGAAATGATTTTATATTGAATTGATGCTTCTGCTCTTGTAGTTGGCGTAGTTGTACCAACCAAGTCAGTCACTTTATCAATATATTAGTATTAGTATTAGTATTGATAGTAAAAACAAGTTTGAATATGTGTGTATGTATGTACATATGTATGATAGTTATTTGATGATGTTGAAAATGACGCTGGAGGTTTTTGGATGACAAAAATATTATCTACATGCATATGTAATACATATTATATATATATATATTTATATATATGTTGTAATTAAATGAAACAAGAGACCCAGGGATTGCTTCCATATTATCTAGATTGGAGTGAGTTTTATACATATTCGTTCATTTCACCAACAACTTCAAAATTATAGACTCATTAAACTAGGTACGCCCCTTTGATAGGGATCAGTGTTTCCTGGAACTACTTCGACTATGCATTATTCTAAATAAATTTTATTTTTCTTTGTACATATCTAGGTATACATACATATAATAGCTATCTATAAATGAATGTCAGGGATTTTACCACAAAAGTTCATTACAAGAAAGACGCATTACAACTCCTTACTTTGGATTACATTAGGATTGTACATTTGTATCAGTATTTTATAGTATGAGCCCTTTGTATGGAACTTCAAATCGGTTCCGTCCCCATTAAAGGCCCTTAAAAAAGTCCCAAATGTTCAAGACATCATATTTACATAGATGATGGTCTATATATGTTTTACTCTTAATTAGAAGAAACAGGTGACTAAAAACAAACATAAGAGTAGTTGATGAGTTTAACAGTGTCTTAATAGTAGAACAGTCAAGCCAACATGAGCTTCGTTTAGCAAAAAATTGACTAATTTAGGGTTTTACGGCATAAGCTTATCTACAAAGGAGCAGTGGAGTACAAATTCACTTTCAATAACAGGAGGATATGAAGTAAATGTACATATTATATTAAAATCCCATTTTTAAACTTTTGAGTTAAACTCATGAAAATCAGCTGTCCTTTCAGATGTTGATCCTACTATTAAGACACTGATATTAACGATAACACTGTACATCATTAAACTAATGAATTATCTTTCAATCCATAGTGCGTCCTGTTCGAAGTCGTCCTTAATATTTATGACATGGTGTTACAGAGCTAACAACAAAATGTACGTACTCTATATTTGAATATCTGCTCTGAGCAATTCCCTACTATTCCTACTAAAATGAAGAATACATATTTCCACAGTTGTGGAGAAGAATTGACTACCCATGTACAACGGATTTTGGGTCCTTTTTTTCTGACTTTTTTTTGAAGAAGGAAAGTTAGGGAGGTAAGGATGCGAAGATGGGACCGAACAGAACGTCAAAACTTTGGACATCCCTAGGTAGTATACATACATACATTAGCTATAAATATGTATGTAGGTGGGAGTAACATAATAGTGAATGGTGTCAATTAAATTGTCTATTAAATAATTACTCATACATATTTATGTTGTAGGCACGTACATATGTATATGATGTCTAAGACGTCTGTCTGAGCATCCATGCTCAACAAATCCATCAAATTTATTGACCCGTCACGGTATTAATCGTATCATATAATAATAATAATAATAATAATGCTTGTAATATACATATATCTATATATGGAAGTATGTTGTAAGTAACTACATATATTAAGGCAACCAGTTATTTGAGTGTATACATAAATAAATAAGAATGATATGTAGATAGTATCTACGTATGTTTGTACTTACTTATGTATGCTGAATGCCGATCTAAAAAGACTTGATACATACACATATTTATTTTTACATAGTTACTTACAAATGTATTTATGTAGATATACATAAATACAAACATACCTTTAAGATATGTACAAATACATAATGGTAAATACTGAGCCTTTCTCATTAAATGAATTTATATCCATTCGTCTACATACATATATATGTATGTATGTAGTGAGTGTCTATGTGATAACATCAAGCACTCTCATCTAAGTACTCACCACTCTTTATAACATACCTAAATGTACATGTGTACAATTACAAGGACCAAGGGTTAATTAAAGTAACTTCATAATACATATAGTCAGAGTCCTATTGCAGGAAATGCATTTTCAGTGAAAAGGATTTTAAATTTTGTGCTCTCATAAGTACACAATAAAAAATTTCAAAAAATTTCAAATGAGCATTCAATCCCGAGAAATGTTTAAGTTTATACTAAAATGTGTGTGTGTTTTTTTATACTGGAGATTTCTTATTTGTTAGTATTGTGGTGGTTATAAATTACGACATGAGTACAAGGGCCCAGATGTTATGTGTAGAGTATCGAATGGGTATGTCTATATGTATTATAATTGGCATTTCTCAAATACTCACACGAGTCTTTGCAATGATTCATGGATGTGTAGCGAAAAAGAGCTCACATCTTGTAGACATACATATATTTGATATTTTTGAAAAAATGAGTCCCTTCAAATTAAAAATAAATTCCCAAAAAATTATTTTACATCTTCTTCTTCAGTTAGAAAATGTATCTGCGATTCATTTTCAAAGTTAGCTATTGATTTTTTACTTCTATTACCCCTTATTTGTGTTCTAAACGTTGATGGATTGAACTTTGAAATTAGCAGTTGTGAAGCTCTAAACAATTTTCTACTATTTAGTCATTAAAAAAATGTCCAACCGTTGAGAAGAATTGTCTAATAATTTCATATACCTTAGCAATATATTTTTATAGTTAATATAATATTATTATTACAAATAAAAATTACATATGTATATATATATATATATAACTTGCTTGGGTGATGATGCCAAAGGAATACTCTTGACAGTTCCTATTATATTGTCAATTCATATTATTATCATTTATTACATATTAAGAATAAATAAATGGATAAACATTACAAATAAAATATTTACATTCTAACAAAATAAATGAAGTGTGATCTTAATAAATCATCAGAGAATAAAATATTGTGATGGATTTTGAAGCAAAAAAATGAGGAACTCCAAGTTATAATGAGTTATTATTAATATTTGTTGAGGTTGAGTGATTAATAATAATCGAACCGGCTCAAAACATTAAATATAGTTGGTGTTTTTTTTGTTTTTTTACATTTAAAAATAGACTCAGTATTTGGATGGAGATGAATACTTCTCGAGTCGACACAAAACTAATATATATAGTAAGTCGTGGGAACGTCTTGTAATTACAAATGACAAATAGGAGTTTACTTAAATGCAGAACGTTGCTATGTTATATATGCACTCTCTTTGCAGGAAGTTCCATTCGAGAAATGAGATTTTTATTTACTTATGTCATGAGGCAGATATGTAGTAGGTATGTACAAATATACTCTCAGCTTTGGCACGTGATATAAAATATGTTGAGATCTGATGGAATAAAAGATGTATAAAACTGTACGTACGTATATATTTATAGTTGTTTACTCGTGCTATGAGCCTCTTACTTATTCGGTGCACTCAGGAGTGGATGAAAATTTCCACACGCAATCACATGTAAATTTGCATTGATGATAAGGCCATGAGCATGTCTATTTTATCCAATATTTGATAAGGAAATGCAGATACTACGAAGGAGAAATATGTTTATTCATTCATGAGTAGGGATGTGGCTCTTGAAATCACTCTTCATCTCCTCTCGACCCCTACATGCCCTTAGTCTTTCATTGATCTCACCTATTTTAGAGCGTTTTGCTATAGGCAATTAAATTAAGAATATCCCTTCCTAAAAATACTAAAACATTTTTTTTGTATCCTGATATCGATACTCTAAAGTCTGGATCTCAATATCTCAAAGCCTTGGTATCCTCTTGGTGTCTCGGTTGCAATGATTTTGAGCACAACATTAATTACTATTAAACTGGCAATATTAGAACATAGAGTCACTCAAATAGGGGTATTTTATTAAAATAAAACCCAATTAATTCATTTGCACAAAATATCTTTTTTTGATTCACATATTTTACCCACAAACAACTGCCTCATTTTTTTTTGCAAAGTGCGTACATAGTTTCGCTACAATCAAATGGATGTAATTACAGATTTTTAAATATTAACTTGAGAAAAAAAAAAAAAAAACTATGAAAGTTTCATGAAATTTGAGCCAAGATTAAAGAAATAAAAAAACAAAACAAATAAAATTATTTATTGAATAGCCCGGTGTCCAAAGTGGGGGAATGGATTAAGGGGAAAACAAAACAAAACAAAACAAATCTTTCATAAATTAGTGGAAAATCCTGATTCTGCCAGGTAGAAACTGCTTAAATACATATCTTAAATTTGTTGATACCTTTATGTAGAATAAATTGGTTTATTCATGACATCGAAATATATGCAGAGTCAGTTTACATGTTGAATACATCATCAAAAATAGTTGAGTTAATCTCACTTGAAAAGTCATTTCCCATCCATATATATTTAGGTATAAAGACTGGTAAGGCTTCGTATGTAATCACAAACAATAGGGTATGACCCTTACAATTCCGTTCACATTATAAACCCCTCTCCACCTCCTAAAAAAAAAATTTCTTAGATACGTGTATCAAACTACAAACTATTCGTACCATGCCGAGAATTTTGCGTACCGTTTCAGCTCTAATAGGTATGATTGCGTTCATCTAACTACACTTCAGTCAGCCATCAAAAAATCATTCAAGATCAAATTCATTAATGATTATAAAATAATATTTGTTTGTTGTTGTTTTCAACTGTGTATTGGGGCGGGCCTCAATAAAAATTATTCTATTTTTTTTTTCTAATGCTTATATGAATTACTTTCTGAACAATCAACGTCCTTTTTTTTTTTCAAAAAAAAAAAGATAAAATTAAAAAAATAAATAAAAAGCTAAAATATAAAAATTCATGAAAAGATTAGATTTAATCAAATATTTTTAAGTAAGTAAGTAAGTAAAAAAAAAATTCATCTAAAGCCTGAGGCTTCATATCAAATGAGTTATAAATATTCATATGAAGCTTTAAAAAAAAATATGAATTTATATCATTCAATAAAAAAAAACCAAAAGAGTAAGGTGAATGGATAAGAAGAAACCTTATCTATGAGTATCATGTGCGTCTAGCCTTTTTTGCAATAAAAATAAATAAATTGACCAATAAAACTTAAAGACAATTCCTCTTCTCTAAATAAGACTCTCCAACCAGAGCAATAAATAAGGAAAACCTGAATGAGCACATTCAGCAACAACAACAACAACAAAAGCAAAACAAAAACAAAGTGACGAGTCTGATGAGGGCGTATGTGCACATACATACATACATTCTACAAAAAAAACTGTCCCCCCTCATAGATTTAAACCATTAATAAATTGAGTTTTGGGTATGTAGCAACATACATACAGTACATAAAGGTTAATAGAGATAGACAAATCCAGTCAATTGGAATAATAAAGCGGAAAAATGTACACAAATACTTCCATTTATTTTATAATAATTATAATCAATGCTTAAACATTACATTTTTTTTAAGTTTTCTCTTAAAAGTGCCACGAAGAAACGATTAATTAATTTTAAAGTTGAGCATGATCTCACCATGAAGGTACTTTGTACATACATAGCTATGAAAAGGAAATGAGGTTAAAAGAGTTTGAAGTGATTAAAACATGGGTCGTTAAGGAGAAGATTTATGTTTAATAGGGTACATATTATCTAGATATAGCAAACCCTCTCGGTCAAACTCTTAGTAAGTGAACGTATAGTAGAAAGGCTGGGTCTACCGATATGGAGATCCTTGAGATCAATACTCGTGTCATCATGACACCAATATTTTTTTGCTTGATGTATTTCGATACTTTTTCGACTAAAAAATATAAAGCGGAAAATGTCGTTAAGGGCAATTCACATTCACTTACAAAGGATTTTTTTTTTTGTTATTTGAGGGCCTTATATTTTTATGACGTAACGGCGCTACATGTACCATTTTCAAATACAACTTAGTATATGTAGTACTATTTTAAAAACGTCAGCATTCCATAACTACATACTATATTAGCGGCATACCAAATGAAACTATCCGATACCGATAAAGCGTTCAACAATAATAATAATAATAATAAAATCTTGAAGAACCATGTAAAATAATTACACAAAAGCTCAAGTATAGCCACTTCGGCCACCATATAATTTTCGTCGATACAAATTGCAAAATAGCTACTCTGCCAAGATTTTGAGAAATATAATTTTTTTTCTGATAATTTTTGTATTTGTTGATGGCCAGTGTAGCTGGCCATGCTCGGGATTTTATAAAAAAATTTTTGGCTTTATGACTGCAATCAATGAGCAAACTATTATTTTCAAAAAATCTACAATTGAGCTTCAATTGCTATCACATTCTTTAAATAAAATAGATTTTATCAGAAATGAAAAAAAAATAATTTAAAGTAAGGAACAAACAGGGTATAGCTTATACATTGGTGTCAGTTGTATGTGAGAGCCACCTAGTTTGGCCTTTTTAAACCATTTTAATAGGCCAAATAAATAAAAGACTTCTTAGTGTATTTTAGTCCCTGTAATTTGACGTACCTTAGCTTTGGCTGAATGAACGCCACTAAAATTAACCAATTGGTTGGAGAAGTCATGTTTAAGTTTGCAAGGGTTGAGAAACTTCAAAACTTTTGACTTCCTCTCCTCCCCCCATGTTTTTAATAAAATATTAATGAATAATATATGTTCACTGATATATCGGTCATATCTACAATATATTTACGTATGTATATCACTAGTTATTTAAGTCTGCTGTGCAATTTTACAAACATAGCACTCACAATAGTTAGAAGATCCAACATCTTTTAAATAATTAAGGAAGAATAATCAAAGGTTAAAGGTAACTTTGGGTCAAATAGTCCCTTGGAATATAAATTTAGTATTTTCCTTCAGTAATCATAAATTGATGATGGAAACACTTCGATACTAATAGTATAATCATGCCAAACAAAATTTTTATCAAAAGTCAATGGAATGAGATATAGGCCATAGATTTGCAGGTTTCTCTTTAAAACAAACAACACCAACAAGTGATTTAAAATATCAATGGTATTTATCCATTTTGAAAATAATAAAGCTTTTGACACAACGATCGATTCTTGATGAATAAATTCACAAAAAGTATATCTGCATTCTTATTAACTTTACCTTAGAGTATTTTAAATTCTGGGTATTAAACAAAGACATTTTTGATTTTTTTTGTTTTAAACAGTTATACAGTTTCATTAACAACGCGGAACAATTGGAGATAATGGTCCTCTTATACTGTACTTTATCTAAACATATTTCATTATTCTGGATACTTAAGAAAATTTGTACTTCAAAAATTAATCTTTAATAGATGTAAAACAGGGTCTTTAACCAAATTTTGTTAGCAAATTTAGTAAGTTCTGCTTAGATTTAAAAAAAAGTATAAATTAAGATTATTTTATTTAACTTTATATAAAATACGCGTTAGATATCCTAAGTATTTGTTCTCGATTGTTAAATAATGGCGCCATAAGCCTCTAAACATCAATTTTTAATGAAAATTGGCGAATAACTAAATGTTTTATGTGCGCGTTATACGCGGTATATTCCCTTTCATTTAGTATTTTTATTGTCAATTTTAACGAAAAGATATTTATTTTTAGGGATAGTTTATAAAATGTTTTTGTAGATATTACCCTTTTACATTTCAAGATGTGTGTAGCAAAATAATTTGAGTTTTTTTTTATTTCTTATACAAAACATACTTCTTGACTACATTTTTTAATTTTTCTTCGAGAGAAGTCACAAAATATACTGTCAGTTTTTTGATTTTCAATATTTTTCAATAAAGTTTTGACAATAAATAGATAAGATGTATAACTGCCATAAAATAAATTGTTAAGTCCCTATTGAATACCGTGATTCCTCCTTGAACTTTTTCTTAACATTAGCAAAAAAAAACAAAAAAAAAAAAAAAACACAATGGATCAAGATAAAATTCTATGTTTTTCAAAAACACTACATTAAGAACTCAGAAAGTAAAATCTAGACTACTAGAAGCATGAAAATGGTTTCAAAAGTTTTAAAACCTCAAATCAATCCTATACCCCAGTTTTTACCCACCGTTTAGAGATATATAATATATGTGTCAAGTCAACAAGAAAGCAAGTTTGTTTGTAAATATTGAAAAGGAGAAAATCTACTTTTAAGTTTTTTTGCTTCATAAATATAACGGTCAAATATTTTGGAGTCATTTTAAGGCCTATTGCACACGGTTTTTACAAAAATATCAATTTTAATCAAGAAAGCAAGGATTGTTGTCTATCCAATAGAGCAATCGGATAAATGTATCGACTGCACATGAAGCCGATATGGCTCCTGAAAGAACGTCCATCTTTTTCATAGCCCCAGAGATTTATTTAGCTGTAGCTGGCTAGAACCAGTTTATCTGTTGTAGAACTATTCAGAATGAACTTAATTTGCTATCATGCTCACCATGAATCATAGTAATAGTAACATCATAGTCATAAACACCAGGTATTTTTTCCTATAAATTAATTGCCATTATTGGAGTTTTATTTAATTAATCGAACTAACCTATTAATACCAACGAAGGAAAATGCCTTCAAGAGTATGATAACAGTTCTAACTCATTTTTGAAATATTTCAGATAAACTTGGTTTCTTATTGACTTGACTCATATGTGTTGTGTACCTATATATGTAAAACGTAAGTATTACTTCCTTACCAAAATGAGACTTTAATGATATTTTTTTTTAGTTGACTGATAATCATAATTACCTTTTGGATTTCCAAGTTAGTCAAATTCCCTTTTGAGTAAGTCAGATGAAGATTTAAGATAGAAATAAGAAGTAGAAGAAGAAGAAGACGATGACATATTTTATTCCTTTAATGGCCCATAAACCTCTCATTCCTTTACCTTAGCAGCAGCAGCAGCAGCAACAGCAGTAACTCGAGTGATCCTGGATTTAATTTATAGCTATTCTAGGGATCCCTGACCATAATATGTTTCTCCTCTTCTTATCTTCCTGTCAGCTTCATATAAATTCAAAACAATAGGAGAGGAACATCCAAAAATCCGTTGCTACTTGCAAAATATCAAATATTTATGTGTGTATTTGATATGTTTTGACCGTTTTAATAATATTATATTATTGTTATTATTTTAGAGGGAGCAAAATATAGGTATTTGGTCTAACTTTAATGATCTGTTATTTTAACAATATCAAGGAAAAAGAGAGGAAAACGTTCTATTGACAAGAAAATTAGTAATATGAATACAGTTTATGTACGTATATGTAGATACTCTTGAGAGGCTCAAAGAAAAGGAATACAAATGTATGTATATACATACAGACATACAAGGTCTGTGTACAATAGAATCGTAAGATAGTAGTTACCTGTCTAAATAAATCATTATTACAAGTAATTATGTCCATGGATTCCTTAAGGGTAAATTCGGGAAAAACTTACTTTCATAGAAGGTATTGATTCATTGAATCATCATCATCATCATCTTTCCCTTCTTCCCTAGGCACTCTCTTTCAGCTTCTTCAAGCTTGACCCATCACGAAAATGTCATATTTTAGTTTTTATGAACAAAAACAATGACATGATACCATTATTATTATTATTATTATTGTTATTATTATTTTTATGGTATCTATTAAACTACAATTATTTATGTTCCTTGTACAAAACAAATAGCATTTTAGTTCTTTTTCTCTCCTTTTCTTTTCTTTTCTTTTCATTTTTTTACCACATAGAAAAGAAGGAAAAAAATGGAGGAAATCCCCTCTGATAGGATCCTGAAATCTGGGGTCCATGTACAAATTAAACAACGTGCAACCAGTTATTGTGAATTATAAATGTCCGTGAAAATGGTCATAACTAGGCTCTAATCCTAGTAGTAAATGGCTCAAAAAAACTGCCAAATTTATTTCAGAGATGAAATAAGAGTCACAGAACTGAAGTCGAAGTTATGACTTGGGTACAGCACCTTGATTGATCTCAATCAAGTTCTTTCAATTCAAATATACAAGTACCAACAAGTTTCTAGTCATTCTGTAATCTTGTAACTCAAATATGTACATATATATATCACTTATTTATTTGATCATATTTCTGAGCCTGCTGTCCTGAAAATTTATGAACCCTAACAATCTATGCATTTTCGTATTCACTATGATTTTAAATACAAAATATTGAGTATATATCTATCATAGAAAATATTTATTCACTAAATATACTTCTACATATATGGCTAAAAAAACCAAAGACTTTCTTTAATGTTTCGGGGGTGGGGAGAGGGGGGGGGGTAGAAATCATATAAACATGATCTTTTTAAAAAGCTTTGAGTTTAGTTTTATTTCAACAGATAACCTCCTATAAACGCTGTATATTTGCATTGTCAAATTAGCAATGAATTAAATAAAGGTTTCGCTGAAAATTAGCCTAGATACTTAGCCATGCAAAACCTTTTTTCTATAACTTGATCCTCGAAGTACGTATATTCCTAGTTTTCTAGTTATGTAAAGCTCTTATTTTCTCCGAACTAAATACCAATTTTTTTACATATAATAACTAGTGTTGATTCTAAGCTATTAAAAATATCAATATTTTTTATTTACATACTACTAAAAATTGAGTACAAATTAGCTAAATCATGAAATTTAAATTTTTTTAGCCTTTTTAGATAATTCACTTTTTGACTAAATATTGCTGACAGCTCAATCACTGTACCTAAAATATAACGATGACATTATTATTTAAGGAACAATTCAAGGCTACCAAATCCATATTTATGTACAAATATACATAGTTCTTAAGTTTCCATTAAGAGATAGCAAATTAAAGTATACATTTGGTTTTTGAGTATTTAATAGGTTCTCATACCCAAAAATAGAAATCAAAGACCATTCATATCGCAAATATATGCATATATTCAAAAAAAGACATTTTTTATTTATATTTTCTTTTTATCTCCCTTTTTTAGTCAACGCCATTTTGTAAAAAAAAAAAAAAAAAAAAAAAACTATGGATCTCTCTCTCTCTCTCTCTAATTGGTTAAATTATGGTAGTAGAAAAATGGGTTCTTCTATTGATTATTTACAAACTACGTCATTTCCTAATTATAAATTGAAGAATATTTAAGCATACATATATTATATAGGGATCCTTGCCCCCATCTTGGGTCGGAGCAATTTAAAAAGGAAATGAAGATTCCTAATCAGGCAGAAGGGATTTCATCACCATGGTTTTAATGAATATTTTTCAACCCTAGAGGTAGGATCAATGAACTTTTCTGATGACTACTGACTGCAGGGAACTCCTTTTAATGAGTTTCACCCTTCTCTCTTTCTTTCCTGATATCTACGCTTTTAATCTTTTTTTTTTTTTTTTTTTTTTTTCTCTCATCTCGAGGAGTTCAAATATTTTCGATCCCTAAATTTAAAAAAGAAGTCTATTGTTATACAATAAAGAATGAGCCTTTAAATTTAATTTTACGTGTCGATGGGTTTATTACTTTTTTTTTTGTACTACTATTGTTGACCAGATATGTATTTTTTATTTTTCTTCTCATGAATTATTCAAATTACATATTATCTGAGTCTTTCAAAATAATAATAATAATACATAACTTTATTGTTTTTTTCTGTGAGGCACATTTTTCAACCATACAAATGGTAGAGCAAATCCAAGTTCTCCTCTGAATCAATTGATTATAATGAAAAAATAAATAACTGCTGATAATAAGCAATTGAATCAATTTTGATTAATGGATATAGCCTTTTATAAATATATATATATATTTATTATTATTTAGTTTCTTCCTCCATAAAAGATTTATGATATATTAAACAATAAATAAACTCAATTTGTCATGAAGTCTTATTACTCATGTAATAAATGAGTTTTTGTTTTGTTTTGTTTTTTGATATTCCTCTCATCATAACGATGTTCACTCTCTACGAGATGAGATGAATATTGGCATCACTATATTCTTCTTTTTATTATTTATTTCTATATTTTGTGCAACAGGAGAGTCTCGTAATAATATGTGGATAATATGATTGAATATTGACTCGGTATTAATTTCCATGTTTAATTCCTTTCTTTTTTATTATTTTCATTACACAGCAGTAATTGCATTTTATATACTCATATAAATGATCATTTGTTGACTAAAGGATTTTATATTTTTGTTTTTCTACTAACATGTGCACCATTTTATTTTATTTTTTTGTTAGCTGTTGATGATTTCACTCTTTCTCTTAAAAGTTGATTAAATGTCTGAAGATCTCAACTAATTACAAATAATTTTGGGTAAATGACGTAATTGGCTAAATACGTTTCATCTCAGAGAAGGTTGATGAATATAATAAAGATCTTGATTTGATTTAATAGTAACTTGCTAAATTCAAAACAGCGAAGAGTGCAATTGTGGGCAAGAATGATGTCATTGACTAACGACCAACGGATTTGTAGTATTTTTTTTTTCTTTCTCTCTTTTGGGAGGAAAGGTTGAGAGAATATTGCTTTATGATCTTGTATTATCGCCTTCACTATAGTTACACGTCATGTTCGTCCTACATCAAAGGAAAAATGGAGTAAGAATTGTTAAATATCATAATAATTATAATCTATGAAAACAAAATATATAGAAACTGGCGTGTTATTTATATATTTTAGCTTCACTCAAATACTTTTAAACTTTAAAAAAAAAAATTAAATCACTATTGGATAGGCTTTAAGAAATAGACTCAGAGACATTAATTAGCGGGTCCACTTCCTAAACCTGCATGGTGCTTGTTAGTAAATTGTATAAACCAAAAATTTAAATATGTAATTAATCAATTTTAATTGATCCAAAGTTTGATTAAAAGGAGCTAAGTCAGTTCTTCATACTGATAACATCTGTCTTTTTTTCTTTCTTTTTTTTGGACTGGGCCAAATAATAATGATAATATGGGTTTCGTATAGAAAACTTGGTGCACTCAATAACCTTACCTAAATAGATGACAATGCAGTGAATTTAATGTTTATTTGATGCAAATATTAATGTTGTAAGTTATCAAGGACATAATCCCATCAACAAATATATTTTTTGCTCGGATGTTGATTCTTCTTCTCTTGTCATATATTCGTGTTTTGTAAGTGGATTTGTTAAACTCAAACTAGTCCTAACTAAGCTCTAAATATCCTTACTACTCAATAGTGAAGAGATATAATTTTAATTAATGGTTCAAATGTTGGGGAGAATGACATAGTTGGCATACAAACAACAGATTTGAGCTTCTTTTTTTTTTCTTTTTAGAGGAAAAATTGTGAGATGCAATTTGATTGAAATTTTGAATGCTGATAATCATGAAATCAAATCATTACTTGTTAAATAACTAACTAATAAAGTATCTATTTATTGATATGTGTAAATATCTCTCGTCAGAAATCCTTTGGATTCAAAATTCAATCCATTTTTGAAATACAGAGAGGGCTAATGAGTTTTTTCATAGATTCCCTTTTAACAGACATACTTTTATATCTACATACCAAACTATTTTGGGATCCTACCATACATACATATGGAATGACGATTTGTATATAGGTAAATATCTACATACCTATGTATGCATACATGTACCTAGATATACGTATATGTATACTTAATATTATACAATCATACATTATATGTATACCTTATCGTCTAATCACCTAACAAATGAAGCAGACATGTTATGAATGTGCCTTTTTCCCCTATAGGTACACATACATATATCTATATATTTCTTATTGGATAATTCAATAGAATAAAAAGATAATATTATTGATATTCTTAATAAGCAAATCACTTTTTCTCTTGATCAAAATAAAACGGTACAAAGTAACTTTCTCCACATGTTTAAAAAGAATACACGATTTACATAAATTCAAAGAAGAAGAAAAGGAAGAAAAAAAAAGAATCTTTATCTCTTGGATAATATTATCAAGATAGAAGGTCTCTGTATAATTTTTGACTTTTTGTTACGACTACCATATATAAGTATGTACATAAGTATAGGATTGTACGTACGTACAGATAGTGGTGTGATGAAGTCAAGGATGTTGCACGACACTCTCTAGGTATGTAGGTATTAGAATTAATGCAAGCCCACCCAATATGTTTTGATGAGTGGAAATCAAAGATCATCTTCCTTTTTA
This sequence comes from Lepeophtheirus nordmannii, assembly GCA_963680855.1. NCBI lineage: Eukaryota > Metazoa > Arthropoda > Copepoda > Siphonostomatoida > Caligidae > Lepeophtheirus > Lepeophtheirus nordmannii. Next base: position 24,142,973 of record OY804522.1, on the reverse strand, counting down.
TTTCATAATGATAATAATAATAATGATATCTACATATTATGTCTGATACTTTTGAATATTATGCAAACAAATGGGTCAAAGTTATGGAGAAATGAGAGGAGTTGTTGACATCATTTATCATGAATATTATCATAACAATAACAACGATCACAGCACGAATGGCTCTGGTGGCTTTTGAGGAGTATAATACAATATGTGTATGTATATTTTGTTTTTATTTGTCGTGTATAAATGGGGATCTTGCACCAACTAGTGATGCGGTTCGGTCGACTCCTACAAATCTTCTAATTTCGATCTCGTTGTTAAGGCAGACACCAAAGGATTTCTCAACATGTTGTATCGTACTCCGAGAATGTCGAGTACTGAGGCAGTCGGCATCCATGTTTTTACTCTATTTATATAAAAAATATTTATTTGATATGAATAATAGAACTCGTGTACACATGGAAATATAATTAAAATGCTATAAAATCTAAATTTGCTAATTAAAACAGTTTGAGTTTAAGATACTGTAAGATGTAAAAACTGCTATATGTAAGTACAAGATTGTACACGATGTATTATTTTCTACAATATTTCAACTTGTACACAATATATGTATGTATACCTACATATCTATGAATAAAAAGAGAAATTTCTCATAGAGATGAAGATTCAATATGCGTGTTAAATTGAGGAATAATTGATAGTGTGTAAGTTATAGTTTTTTATATGTATGTACATATACAAATATTTTCTACCATATCTTTAGAATGAGTTATTTATATGTAGATGGTTCTTTATGCCTTTTTCTACGGCACTTTGGATATGGAATCTTTTTTTTTTTCGTTGGTATATATGTACATACATAGACTAAATTGTAAATCTAAACGAAAAAATACTTTTTAAAAGGTTGATTGTACTATGATTGTGGAACCAATTTTGAACTTATAGCGTTTCATTTATATATATATATATATATATATACGTGTTTGATTTTTTATATCAAATAATTTATAATTTTCATATAAAAACATTTGACATAAGTTTTTATATTATCATACATTAACCCTAAAAAGTGACAATTTCTCCATTCTTTTGAATGACATCATTTATTCAAACTGTTATTGTAAATATCAATACTCAATAAATAGTTATTTTTGTATTTTCAGGTCTACTCTGATCATTTTGAGTATTTAATCAATTCTGCTGTTTGAATTTGAATTCTTCGAGACTGACCATTAGAGTCCTACAAAAATCTCTCATAGGTCTAAAATGTTCATTTTGTTATAAAATGATGAAAAAGATTTAGAACTTGCTCAAGGGTTTTATTCTTCTAAACTTTTTATATTCCTCATCGATTATCTTCCAAGTGCTGTCAAATATTCTGAACCTTCTTGAATAACTTTTTTAAATGTGCAAATTATCTTTAAAAATTTTTGTGATTATTTAATTCATTAACAATTATTTTTGTTTTAAAACTGAACGGAGTTTATAGGAAATAATTTAAACTTACTACTCACTTCCTAATTTTTTTATCCTTGTATTTTTTTCATTAAACAGCAGCCTGGTAACTATTTTGGGAGTGGCACTTAAGGACCGTGCCCCCTTTCTCAGTTAAATTGTCATCTATGCATAATCGAACATTTATTGCTCTTTTCTAAAACTACAGAATTAAAGGATGTTTAGCGATCTCTAAAACTTTTTTGAAATTGTTGTCATCATTTTTTTTCCCTAATGTATATTTTAGGCCTATGAGGACTAAGGTTCTAAGTCTAATATGTATTTTAATCTTTTTTCATAGTACTTTAAATATTTCAAGGTATTTAGCTTGAAAAAATATGCTGATTCTAAAGTTAATAGTAAATGTTCTGTGGGTAGATAACATACCTTTGGTGATTTTTGGGCCATTAAAAACACATTTATTGTTAAGTTCATATATTTTAGAATAAGGCAAAATCATTTGAGATTTCCTCCATATTCCCATTCAAACTCTGATGTCCGAACCTACTAATTATCTTAACCAAAATGAAATATATAAGAAAATAATCAGCTATTAGAGCGTTATTTGTTTGCTCATGCCAATACAGTTTAGAAACTGTTATAGCAATAATTAAAATACAATCTTGGAGAATGCCAAGAAATGAATTACTTTTTTCAAAATAAAGAAGGAAATTGGCGTTAATTGTCGATCTACGATTATAATGTACATACATATATATATATATTTTTGCGAATAATGCTTCTATTTTTCGTTAACATGGGTATTAGAAGGCTTAGACGCCTATATATTTTATTTTTTCCTCCCCTCTAAATTACTAACTCAAAATAGAGGTTCATGATTTTAATTATCATATTCTTCATGAATAAGTGCAACAACTTTTCATGTTAAAATATATGTACATATAATAAGAGTGCTATAGGAAGGTACCTACTACGTATGCATATGAAGACTATTTTGCAATCACAGTCAAATCCACATTATAGCAAAATTCGGATAATATCTTCTTTTCGTTTTTTCTCAGAAACAGTTTTTGTGTTCGAGTAACGACTTGCTATACGAGTAGCAAAAATACTTGTAAATACATATATTCTCCGGATGAGAGCAATTTTTTCATGTTACGACATCACGTTAATTCCAACGTTAGTTTAAAAAAATATATTTTATCATAAATTTATCCCATGTACTGCCTATAATAACCCTATCCAGAAACTTAAAAGGGTAAGTCACTTTTTGGGAAGTTGATAAATGAATAGTGATAAAAAGATGTTACGTGCTTTCGAAGGTTAGCATGAAAAAAATCAACTCTGAAAAATCATTTTTTTGCAACCAACAGTCAGTTGTAATTATCTAATAAAGTAACTTTTCCTATATCAAAATCTACTAATTTGAATTCAAATGCCTATTCTAATTGATGTCATAAATAGAACTCAATATCAATTGAAGTTTATAAATATTATAATGAAATATTAGATAGTTCATTAGTTACGGAATTTAAAAATGGATTCAAATACCCTATTTTTTACACATTTTTTAACCTTACCTTGACTTAACTTGACAAGTACACAATTTTGTCATCTATTCCTTTGAAAGCTTTTAAGCTACCCCCATAATTCATAATATCAATTTAGTCAAAAATACAAAAAAATGAAGTAAAATAAAGGTTACTGAAATTTCAATCCCATGTTGACAGCTAAAAACCACTTCCAATCATTCTGATATTTGGCATGACTCCTTCTTTTTATGCAAAACAATGAAGTATAACTACTAGCCAGGCATCATTTTCTAATTTTAGTTTCACTCTAATCCATCATTTCAACCGTGTGATGAGATGGGGGGAAAATGAATTAAGTTTATTTGTCTACTGAGCAATATGAAAATCTTCTAAACATTGTTATTAACTATCTCATCTTATTTGACTTAATTATTAAGTTTGATTTTTTTTTAATCCAATAGTTGCTATCCCTTTCAATCCATTGACGACCCTTAAAAAACAGTTAATCCATGGTTCAATTGTGAATACAAAACTTGTAGAAAGTTATAGAAACCCAGGCAGCCACACACAAAAAGTAGTCATCAAGAGTCATAAAAACAAGTTGTTATGTGAAATACAAATTATGAACTTCTTCCAAAGAGCCTTCCTTGTTTTTTAAGTGAGCAAGATCAATTGTGTGGCTTCATTGCCTATAAAGTGACAACCTTGCATTGGCTCTTTAGTTTATCTGATATTTATGGGATACATTGTAAGTAGGTATGCAGATACATACAACGTTTATCTATGAATCACGTTCCTTTTATATGTACCTACGTAGTGAGGTTAATCTTTATTTTATTATTATTATTCCTGATGATGGAAAATTTGTACATGGATTTGTAAGGAAGTTTTTATTTATTGGAGAGGTTTATTGATATATATATATATATATATATATATATATATAATATATATATATATATATATATATATATATATATATATATATATATATATATATATAGAGAGAGAGAGAGAGAGAGAGAGAGAGAGAGAGAGAGAAATGATGCCTCCATAACGCTATCATTACTATAGTGTAATGGATGGAATGATTGGCTTATGTATGTACACACTGATTTTACATGGATGAGGGGACCCTCATGTCTCTAATTAGATTGATAAAAAGAGAACGAGTTTTTACAGGAAAACATAGGTATATAGGGAGTTATTTTATATGCATATTATATATATATATATGTCATATCGTCTTGATTTAATTAGTATCATATGAAAAACAAAAATCTCTTTTGGAAACCTGATGAAAAAAAGTGACATTCACAAAGAAATATTTATTCATTATGAAATATTGTTATTCCGTATTATTCATATATGTATACATAATATATATATATATATATATGTATATATTTGTGAAGGGAACAGTCATAGATATTTATAGCTATATATCCACATGGGTGGCCGTTTTAAAATGCAATAAATAAGTGAGAGCTTCCATACTCTTACCTATAGGTTAGTCTCAAAAATATATAAATCATATACGAACGTATGTACATAACCAAAAATTTAGAGGAGAAACAAAAAACAATGACAACAACAGTTAAACCATGAACTCCCAGTGGTTCTCTTTCTTTCTGTCTTTCTTTTTTCTCTAGACCCTCAACTTTTCAAAGTAAAAAGTAAAACAAGACACAAAAACACTCTGGTTTGAAGTAAATAGAGGAAGTTGAATGAATGAAATATCTACCTATGTACATATGTAGATAATACTATGTGTTTATCTATGTTAGAAGACTTAAAGCAAAGCAATAGCAAGACCTCACATGTACCATTTATTTATACTTCTGCCTAATCATATTGTGTTATTTAGCATGTTTTTTGCATAAGAAGTAAGATTTTTATTTTACATATATGTACATAGGTGGACCGGCTCATGGCATCCATCAGAGTTTGTTCCTACTCAAGTCCTATTTAAGTTTGTATGAGTACATACATACATTTTTTAAATTTGTATAAAATTCATGAATTTATTACGTAATTATTATTCAAATGAATTTTATCATCTTGACAAACAAGATTTAAGCGGCTTTTTATTTAAAATTCAATTCCTTTAATGACAAATTATAATAGTTATTTTGTGCCTACCTAGGTGTTCATAGGATCAGAGGTTTATAGAAACAAACAAATTGCTATAGCAGTCAGCCAGCCAACCACAAATATTTAACGAGCATTGCAATTCATTCAGACTCCAATATTTGTTATTATTTATTTATTTCACTGATTTAATCCATCATTAGAAAAATGATTACTCTCTTGATGTGAATTGATGATGGAAGGTTTTTCCAAGCATTTGCTTGTTTTTCCTTCTCCTCTTTTTTGTCTTGCATTCATTTTCATGCATTATCTTTGTTATAACTACTTATAATACGTGTACCTATATAGTTATTGGCAATTTGTGCAAAAATTTGTAAGATGATGATGTGAGGGATTTCTCTCATTCCTTATATTTGCACATTCAAGTCCCAAGATGAATGATGGCTCCGTGTAAAAACCAAAAAAAAAACAAAAAAAAAAACGTTCAATATACAAAATATACATGCACAAAAGATGACTTTAATCACAGTATTTACATACTGTCTCTTTTTTGAACAACTCAAGACGATGAACTTTTAAAAGGGTAAATTTTTTAAATACAATTTATGTTTGTCGAAACTTTAAACGGGATTCTTCATAACTGTGTAAATTTTGCTAAACAAATACGTCAATAGTTTTCAGACTTTATTGTTAAATTTCCGATTTCATAACAACCGAAAGGAGTTCGATCCAGTTTGATGATGGCAAATTGGCTACAAGGTTATACAGAACACTTAAAGCAGGGTTGTCAAACTTATTTCACATCGTGGTCCACATACAATCTCTAAGTAGCGTCGCGGGCCGGACCATTAAAATTATAGCAATCTTAGCTATAAATAACCAAAATAGTATCATGTCTTCCCTTTGTTTTGATTTAAAGAAGAACAAGGACATTGTTATATTTAACAAATAATTGATTGAACGACACTTTTACAAAATATTTCACAAAATTGACCAAACTTGAAGTAATAATGAACTTTACATGAGATTACATGAGACTTATAAAGAAAGACTAACATGCAATCTAGCGGATAATTCCTGAACTACATTTAATTAAAGAATTTAATCCATGTATTTTTTCTACTTTTAAATTATCCTGCGGGCCTGGTTGAACCTCCTTGTGGGTCGGTTCAGGCCCGCGGGCCGTATGTTTGACACCCCTGACTTAAAGACTGTCAGCGTCACACATTAACATTCTATTATTTTTGCACGCAATTTTTGATTTAATTCAACAATTCAAGTCTCAATCTACTAAACTTTGAGTATATTGTGGACAATGGAGAGGAAATTTAATGTTTTTTAAATAAGCATGAATATATTGGTTCATAAACGTAGTCAAGTGACTTAGATTCGAAATCTTTAAAGAGTAGGAACATGAATTTCTCCTGTCCCCAGAGCCAACTGGGCCCATGGTTTTTTGATAGTTATGCTCTTATTTACTATCAGATTAGAACTAGGGGAGCATCTTTTATTTGCAAGAATTTCTAACAGGGAAACTGGATTTTTGACCCCTTAATGAATTCAAGATTTTTAAAGAATTTCCCCATTGTTAAAAAAGTTGAAGGAAATAACAAACACTCTTTTGTCAAGTATTTGCCCTTTATATGAGTCTTTACCTCATAATATCTACTACATACTATACCTTACAACTAAGAATGATGATAAACCCTTGGACCTGAAAGAATTTTTTTTTTTTTTTTTTTGCAAATGCAAATACAAATACATATATGTCTATGTATAAAAATGCAAAGAATTTCGTATTTTTCTTAATTAGAATATATGTATAATGTATATGTATACCTATAAATGTGATGAATTTAATTATTTAAAAAAAGATGAATAATTAAAAAAATAACCCATTGTTTCCCAAAATTGGTTTACAAATTTTAATTTTACGAGACTTTTTTTCTTCTTTTTTTGTTCCTTTATTAAGATTTGTGATGCATTTCAGGGGATGTGCCTCTATTCAATGTATGAATGTACCTACGTGGATACAGACAGCATTGTTATGAACTGATAATTAAATTATTCAAGTCATGGGTCATTAATGGCCTCCTTCTTTCATCAAGGAATTTATGTGGGCTTCTCAAATACATAGCCAGGCAAGTCAAATGTATGTAGTATCAAATAATGGATATTTCTCTTCTTAAAAGAGAAGGGGAAAAATCAATATTCCATGGAATCATAAATATATCGAAGTAAAATTCGGGACCTCCCAAATTATTATTATTACTATGATTTTTATTCTTTTTTTCTTCCTCTTAAATAACAATATTCATTTTCTCTCTCTCTCTCTCTCTCTGCTTCGTTCTTCCTCCTGTGTGTACATATATATATATATGTTGAAATGTTTTGGGTGGAGGCACTGTGCCCACAGGGAGAGATCTTCTAATATTATATTATGTCTGTACATACATTCATATAATAATAATAATAATAATAAGATACCGTTTCTTCTTTCTCCTTCTTCTCATTTTCTTCCATTTTATGCATAAATATATTCTTATATCATCATTACGTTTTCTTTTTAAGGTTATTTCCATGTGTGATCGAATCAGGATTGCATTAATTAATCGGTTTCGCATAACTAAGTGTATCGTAATTTCTACCTAAACAAATCCAGTTCTTATCTGAAAAAAAAAAAGATACTATGATGTCATACATCATAACCAACCAACCAACCAATCAAAAACTACATATATTTTGACACAATATGATTGCTTCACCATAACAACTACATACATATAAAACTCATTGTAATGTTAATGATGATGACGTATGGGTATTATTGAGATAGACCCTTTGGTTTTTATGAGTGCCTTTAAAGGCAATACAAGCTATACCTACATATGTTACATTCAATCTATTCCTTGCAAATCCAATGTTTTTATTGAAAAGGTACATAAATGATAACTATTATTATTATAAGTTTCAATTTTTGGATTTCAATCTACATACATTTAGGTGTAATTGCAAATGTGTTTGATCTAAATATATATATATGTTTATATATATATATATAAACATATGCATACATATAATCTAAAGATTGTTATATAAAGTAGCCTCTAGGTTGCAGTTTTTTTAATCTACATAAATTATATAAATAAAAAGAAAACTTTGACATTTTATAATTAATATTATTCATATTTAGTTAAACTTATTTTATAACTTTTACTGTTTCACTACAACACAAACGAGTTCGATACAGTTAGATGAAAAGATAGGAAGGGAAATATAAAAAGATCAAAGATGCTTCCATTTTTTTTTTTTTTTTTGGTACGTAGTTTCCTTGGTGTAAATACACATTCATATATCTCCAAACTTTTTGGGATCACTCCCCTCTATGCTATACTTATTATAAAGAGTTTTTATGGTACTACTTATATGTATTGAATGAGGGTGAGACTCTTTCTTTTATTCTAGAGCAAGGAAGCTTGTTCTTATTGTTATTTTTATTATTAGAAGTATTATTTCTTTTGAATAGAGTAATAACAGCTGTGATTTGCAAATCCATTACACATAATACCCTTTGTTGCTTCTCCAAAATAATAATAACAATAATAATGTGAAGCTCAGCGCTTTTCTTTCTTTTTGATCCAACAGTTTGTTCTTCCCCAAGTAGTCGTTGTAACTTGTACAATACATACATACATATAGACTAGGAGAAACTGAATTACTTATAATACGGACACATAATAATAATACATTGTCGTTTATTTTTGCCTAACGAACATGTATGTATATGTAGTATTGAATTTCTTGATCTCTCCAATACTATTTCTCCCATTCGGGGAATGATATGAAATAACGTATTTTCAACCCAAATTCCATTGATTTCTCCACTAGTATCCATATATGTATGTGCATCTTCATAACTGGTAATAGGGGGACATGATCGCTGTTTACCACCTTGTTTGTTTACAAAGACTTTACAAGTGTCTCATCCCAATCTTGCGCCTATGAATCACAATGATATTATCGTTAAAACATAAACTGGAACAACTCATATGTGTTTTTTGGTTCAGTGATGAATTTTTACTTCTCTTGTTCATTAAAAGTGTCTTGAACGTTGAATTGCATAAGTTGTTGCTAAGCTGTGAACTATTCTCTACTATTAAATAGTAGAGAATTGGTCACAGTTGAAATAAATTATAATCTAAATAGCAGTTAATTTTGTGTCATGCTTCTCCTTCCTTTTAGAGAAAGGATTGAAAGATGCAATGAAAGTGTCTATGTGGAATGATTTGCTGATTTGTTTATTCCCTCCTCACGACTAGCTCTTGGGAATAAACAAAACATATATCCAATGTATTCTCTCTTCAGCTGTTGTTATTAGTTGACTTTTCCCTGATTTAAATTAGCATACTCTGTGTATTTTGAATTTATAGTATGACATAACTATACATGAACAAAATATTGAGATAGTGTTGAATTTAAGGATTGTCAGTGGGTACGACTACCCTGGTAATCAATTTTAATTTATCTATTCTACATTGTTAAGGGTAGAACTTGCTACAATTAATAGTAGCTTTTGTGTATTATTTAATATTGTCAAATAACAATCACTAGATAAAATTGCGGCATGCTCTTTCACCTCAACAAAATGCCCATCCATAGACATAACTAATCATGGTTACCAGTTTTTTATGTCAAAATTTCCTTTTTTTTTTTTTTTGTAAGTTGAGGTTTTGAGTAAACAAAAAAGAATAGGCGTGTTCAGAGCAGTTGATTTTAATCAAAAGAAGTTGAGTCTATCAATACTCTAAATTTTCCCCTCATTTCCACACGTATTAACTGACCTATCAAAATTGGACCCAAAGTCCTTACGAAAAAAGATGTGAAAACTCCGTGATCTAAACCTACATAGTTCAAGGCAATATGACTCAGATTTGAGGATATACATTACACATGACTTTCTTATCGTCTTTTATGTTCTAGAGTCAAGGATAGTAATGTTTTATTATTATTATTATTATTATTTATCAAATCCTCTTAAAAAAGGAGTTAAATATTCACCGCCCATGTCTGCTCATAGTAATACGTATTATTATATTAACTATACTTTGAGATTATGAGCAAAAGAAGTTGCGTGAATCCTCAATGTTCCGTTGTTTTTTTTATTATTATTTTAGAACTATACGCATAGTAATTCTTTTGATTTGTAATGTTGACATAAAATTAGACATAAAATGTAAAAAATGATGTGGCCTTTGTTATCTATCCGAAAAAATGATCGCATTAAAGAAATGAGTATTGTATTTTTTTTTCTTTGTATGTTGAGATAATTTTATATGCCCTTGTTTGAGTTTCCTACACAGCTGCCCAACATTTCTTTTTCATATATAAATACATAATATACTATGCTATTCTCACTATAAAAGGATAACAATAGCTCCACTACAAAGTGAAAAAACAACAACAGCAACAACGACGTTTTATCCAATCAAGTAATAAGTTATATCCACTCCTATTTTTAGAATTGGAATGGGAAGGAAGTACATAAATGTGAGAGAGCTTCTCATCTTCCCACATGTATAGATAAAATATCATTCAAGAGTTGATTAGATGACCTACATCGTATACATAGGTAAAGGATAAGGCTCAATGTCCTTCCATTATCTTTTTTAGATTATCCAAGTACTCAATGGGTATGTCTATTAATATAGCACCACCCTATTTTTTGGAGGGAGGACAATATATATATGGGACTCAGGATGAAAGTACATAAATATCACATAATATAGAGGTACAGGGTAACAACTGTTGAATCCCCATATTGCTATTGTCTCATGAAGTTTTGATCGGAGAACTCAGGGTCGACAAGTTATGCACTCCATTTTAAAAGCAATTTTTAGTTAGTTTATGTATACGCACTTCTTCCTTTTCTTTTTTTGAATACTCCAACACAAATTGTAATCAATTATCTTGCAGGGTTTTCCTTCTCCCAAGAAGATGGATTTTAATCGGTGAACTTGTAACTTTTATATTTTTTTGTTAATATGTGAGAGAAGATTTATTTCATTAATCATTTATCTTAGTTGTTCTTCAGCTCTTTCTATATATATATATATATATATATATATATTATTCCAAATTAATTGTAATGAATGACCTTGTGCACTTTTAATTGTATGTACATATCATATATACACAAGAGAGCAGAGACGAAGACTTGAACTCGTAATTTTGACTCGAGTGGCTACAGTTCCCAATTTCCGACTCGACCCTGAATCGAATCAAAAACTATAGGCACGACCTTGAATCGACACAAACTTATCTTCCAAGGCTCGATTGAACTCGGGCTCAAAGACTCATGACTCGATTCGAACTCATGTACAGCACTGCGAAAGAGTTGGATGATTTAAAACCTGTATAATCAACCTTGAAAAGATACTTTATGATTATGTGAGGAACAAATTGGCAGTGTTGCGGTCAAGACCAGGAAAATACCAAGGCTTTCAAAAATGGACCTAGAGACCAATATCTCAATTTCGATTAATCATGATTAAGGAGACCCTGTTTGAGGAATCTGTAATAAAGGTTTACTGAAGTTTAAAACTGATCAAAAAAGAATTTTTTTTGGTGAGAGTTGAGCTCCATTCAAAAGGGATTATTTGCATAATAATTCAGTCTCTAATAATAATAATTATTACAAAACGAGTATATGTAGGACTATATAAATGAAATATTCCAGTTAATTAGTTTATTAGAATAAGCCAAGCCTGAATGCCTATTACGGGTGGTCTTTCAAAAAAAAAAAGTTTATTTTATTTTTTCATAGATGATGCTTAATTATTACATAATTACAGTATATGTATGTATACTAATTTGAGTTCTTATCCAATATATAGGGTCAATATACCCAAAGCTGTTCACGAGTCGCTTTTTACGAGTTTAAGACAAGTATCAAGTCTTTGAACACGAATATAACTCGAGTCATAAGAGACAAGTTCTGATCAAGTATTTTATTTCAGATGAAATCTCAAGTCAGGTATCAGACTCGATATCGGATTTAAGTTTTTTTTATTTTGTCCCCGAATTTTAATAATCTGTTTATAGTTGTTTTTGAGTTTAAAAAATCCCAACAAAAATAGGCACTTTATTCAACAAAAAAAAACGGGTTGATTTAATTTAAGTGATACTCAAATCCCCAGTTCTGAATATAACTAAAAGTCTACAATTACTTCCCCTCAAGGTACCCATATATTTTAAATTACAGAATCACTCTGGTAACGATGATTTATAAAAAAGCGCATAGTAATTGATGGGATACGACTTTTGTAGAGCGCGAGGAGAAGGCGGGAGCGAAACATATAGTAATATTGATGGAAGATATCAGCTGATTATTATGATTTAGCATGTAGAAAAACTGCTTTAAGGGTAGATGATAGCCTTATATATTTAAAATATCATAATTGCTACGAGAACATTATAAATTATATTATATTCGTATTATTATCGTATTATGCATTTTAACAAAATTTTCTACAAATGTACATAGACGGTTTTTTATTTATTTAAAAGAATATGTTTTCTCCTCAAAAAAATGAACTTGAATTCAAAAAGAGAACAATAGTGCAACTGTGTTTCCTTTTCTATTAATAAAATTGTAATTTTTCTCTACTAGAGTCGCGATGATTAATTTCATGAATTGAGGAATGAATTTAAAGCTTGTATTTCTGATGTAATTTGACTTTATTGCCATTGCAATAAGAGTAATATCCAATTGATGAATTCTTTGATTTTATTCAATAGTATTAGTATGAGTGTAAAACATCTATGTATATACATATAAACAGGTTGTTGGCGCCAAGTTTATTAAAATGGAATCAGTTCAAAATTCATTCTTGTGTAGGTTGTCGTTGAGATATGCACAAGTAATATTACTATTTACTCATTCTTCAAAAACTACATTTGGGTTAGGTTCAAGTCGGATATTTTTTAGGTATTTACATGTCATGTTTACAAGCTCTGATCAATTTTTGAGTTCAAATGGAGTCTCGAGACATGTCAAGTCTCATGTCTACAATATGAATCCAAATCAAGTTGTAAGTCTTTGAGTCCTTGTGCTTATCAGTAGCAACCAAAGAACCATTTAACGAAAACAACCATAGAGTCGACAAGGTTGCAAAAAGTTTGAGTCAAGTAGATTGTAGCAAGATAGTATCAAAAAACTTGCACCAAGGGAAATAAATGCATCATAGAAAAGGGACAAGTTTGTTATTTTCTAGGTCATAAAGTTAGAACTGTTTCTTCAACCCCATTTGTTCTTTTATTTTAACATTGGCTAATTGAAAATAGCTGGTTAGTAAGTTTGTTCATTCAAAATGAGAGTTAAATGTTTTTAGCCTCATTGGGATTCAAACAATATAGGGCGATTGTGAGTCTCAAGCCTCGAGTCTTATTTAAATTTGAATATTTTAGTGTTCTAGTTGAGTTGTGAATTTTTTACTTCGAATACTAGTCGAGTCTGAAGTCCCACTCTAATTAGACCCTAGTAATTACATGGAAATATTTGGACAGATAAAAACAAACCCGTTGAAAAAGGAATTGACATTTTCTATATATAATATATGAAATCCATTAAAAAAGAGGACTCAAAAGTATGGTTTGCCCAATTATTTCCCATTACCTAAGCTCTAACATAGGAGTATTGGAAGGTCTACATCTCATCTCAGCACCATTCACACGGTAGGGGAGAGCGTCTTTCGACTACAAAAAAAAAAATCCTCGATTACATAAAGGATAATGGAACTTCCCTGAATATTTTAATATTGAAAGATAGACTTTATAGTGAAAATGAAGACTTCGGGCCAATGGCGCCGGTACCATAGGGACCAAGGGGTCATTGCCCTTCCTCTAATTGAAAAAATGAGGATTCATAAATAACCTTGAGACCTCATAGTTAATAAGATTTCCCCCCCCCCCTCATTAACAAACTCATTCCAGCGCTGTTAGTTTGGGCTTTGGGGCTAATATTTTAATCCAATATCAGAGAGATGGTCAATCCATCATCAGCAACAATTAAAACTTTGTTCACCAAAATACAAGACAAGACGTTTATGAAAAGTTAGTTTATCTTTTAGATCTTATCTTTCATAAAATCCTTACTATATGAAAATGTCACTGATGAGAAGGTTACCGACAAAAATACTTGTTGAAGTGAGTTTTGCTGTAATGAGGCTAGCTAAAATGAGTGGATACGCTTAAAAACGTAGTATATTAGTATAATTTGACGGTCCTGTAAAAGTATTGTTTATTTAACGATCCCTAGAAATCCTCAATTACGCGAGTTCAGGATGTATTAACCAAATAATTAAGAGGGAGCCATTGTGTATGTTTATAATGACTTATGAGTTGGGGAATGAGGAGTATATGTACCAATCTATACATTTTCAGGTAATAGGTACCCTTGGAGGACTTTAGGTGCTTCTAGGTACACACTGCGTTTTTTTTTAAAATAAACATGTTTGACTTTCAAAAATATGTAATCTTGAATCTTTATTTGTGCGTACGTAAATAGGTTTGAGTTTGACAATTTGATACAAAGATCAAGGACGTCAATGAGGAGACAAAGAGTCAAATTAATTCAATCTATGTATTGTCTTTTTAATGGTTGAATATATGTATATACCATGTTACTTATATGGAGAGAAATACATATATACATCGATTTGACATAAATACAAGTCACCCATATTTGCCAAGTGTCAATGAACGAGGGAGTCTTATTATTATAGACGAAAGAAGATAATGATGATGATTGCAGGAGGCAAACTTATGAGTAGTAGTAGTAGTTGTTGTAATCAAATCTACATATTTTGTATGTAGTAATAATAATAATAATAATAATTTGAATCACATGCAGAGTGAATCTCCTTATAAGTTATAATAGGTATATGAGAGCTAGCTTGAAAGAAAAAGAAGTACGTACGTACTTACATGGATACACTACACAATAATATGGATTCATTCGACTGTTGTCTTTGGATCCCCCCCCCCCTCATTGTCTCATTATTATTATTATTATTATGTATTATTAATATCATACTGATGGGTTCGTTTCTACATATACATACATATTTGTAACCATACAAGGAATAACCTGTTTTTCCATCTCACTTGCTCCTCCACTAAAAAAAATAAGAGAAATTCCACTTATTCTATGTATGTAAATAAATATTACCTATTCTTATGCAAAGAGACACAAAGTTCGTCCTCTTCTATTGAGGGTTATGACATTTGACTATAATCAAAGACACATCATATGTACGTTACTTATTAGTAACTTATTAACTACATAGAGCTACAGCTACTAGCAGTACCTACTCATACATATATGAATAGACACAAAATTAAAATTCAATATTGAGCACATCCATTGTAAAGATCGTGATCTTCTAAATTAATGTGCGTTTTTTAATACTTTTTGCTGTAAAAACTGCAAAGCTATAAAAATGTTTTCATTTCTTTCTCTGTAAATTCCTCCACCTCCTTCTCTTCTTGCTTACTTTTATTATTAATTATATTATACAAGCTATACAGACTTAGAAAGTCTTTGTGGTTTAATATGATTGGAATTAAATTTGTAGCATACCAAGTGTATATAGATTATAGAAATACAGTCGATCCTCAAGATACGACTCATTTACTCCTTATACATGAACGAAAACTTGACATTTGCCTTATACATCCTTTTCAATGATGGATTTCCTTTCTTATTTACATATAGGATACTAGAGCCATGCAATATTAATATTAATTAATATTAGTTCATAGCAGGAGTGACGAGTGGAATTTTTTGAAAACACTTTCCCTCGGCCCTGAGGTTTATGACTAAGAATATTATGTACACACTTTATATCCAGAGGCCACTCTAGAAATTTATTTCAAGTTTTTATCAACTCCTCATATAGAAACGGTGCCCGGTCCCTGCTGTATGAATTGTAGAACTTTGTAAACTATACACTCATATTTAAGAGAAACATTCATGCAATTTTTTTTTTTTTTTTTGGTGAGTATTATTCATATGTTAGAGTAGGGTTTTTGCTATAAAAAATATATATAGGTATTTAAACACTTGATGACTTCAAGCAGAGTTTCATGCTAATGAATCCTAAATTTACATATAAATTATATATATGTATATAACCAATATGTATAATGCATTACCATTACATAAAATTTTTGCAATAGACTGCTGGTTTTTTGACTATCAAGAGACTTCCAATGATTAATCAAACTTTGAATATATAAATAGATATATCCTAAAAGAGCTTCTAGACGTTTTTTTTGTTTTTTGTTTTTTTTTCTGAGAGCAAAAGTCCACAATGAAATTAGACATCTCATCATTCCCGTTATAGTCAAGGATCTTTAAATTTGTCTCGTCGAATGATTTTTTAATTTTTTTTCTTTTTTGCTTCGACCATTTTTAAATAATAATAATTTATCTGATGAATCATACAATCAAATAATTTTATGACAAGATTTGTTTTTATGTATGCCTTTTGAGAGAGAGAAAAAGTAAAAAAAAACGAAAAAAACCTGACACCTAAGGTGAATCTTAGGTATATATACATACATATATCATTATTCATTATCTATTTGATAGATTCAGTAAAGGACTGTCATATTTAATTTAATTTGGTTTTGTCTATATAAATATTTGATTTAATATTACAAATTGACAAACTTTAATATAACTTTATATTGAACATTATTTTCACCTTTTAGATCATACATATATATATATATATGACGTTGAGTTCCTCATTTCACTCATATTATTGTATCATCATTTCACAATCACTTGATCAATAATTATATAGCATATTCCCCCCCCCCCCTCCCTCTCTCCTCCTCCATGTTTTGAATGCACACTTGTGTCAAATAGATAGATATAAATGCATTTTCAGCATTTTTATTCTAATGGTTCAATTTATTTATTGACTACATTCATGGGCTTATACAAATGCACGAGTTACTTTGATGAATGAATTATATTATTATTCTTATTATAATCCGCATATTCATGGATGATATTCCAAAGTAAGTATTTCGTGATGAACATATTTTCAATACATTAGTAGATGTATTATATTTGATTGTAAATTCGAGTAAATCCATATATTAACTCAAATTGTTTGTACTTTTACAATTTCACTTTGTTTTTTCTTACTACTTTATAGGTATGTATGTATGTATGTATGTATGTTTAAAACATTCCTACAGATTCTTTATTTTAAATGAATCTATTTAAGATTCATTTCACAATCCATTAAATCCGTTGTAATTACGTCTATTATTTTATATTTTTTTATGGTGGTATTCCTTTATGGTGTAACACATGTACGTATGTATTTATGGGGAGGAACCCAAGGGTTTCTTTTAGGAAGTCGAGGTGGGATGGGTACAAAATAAAAAAACAAGAATTTTTCGGTGTATGTTGTTGTACTTATGTAAAAAGAATTGAGTAGAATCATATTTCGGTTTCTTTCTTTCTTCTTCTGAAGGAGAAGAAAAAGACAAGGGCTACACAAAAACTTACATAATATTATGAGCTAATAATTCAAACCCATTTTTATGACTAGAGTCATAAGAAAGTGTTCTCAAAGGGATAATAATAATAATAATATACATACATATGTGCGAATATTCCATGCAGGAGTGCTCAATGTGCTCTAAAAAATATGTATTATTTTTTTGTTTCTAAATTAAGGCAGTGTGTCTTCATTACTTTATAACCCTCATCTCTCAAGAGATTCATTTACTAACTTTTTTCCTTCTCCCTCCCAAAGAAATTATCGATAACATATGTACTTTATTTGGGGGCCAAAAAACTCAAACAACTGTTCCATTATAATTATTATTTTGATCATCATCAAATAATTATTATTTAGTTGCAAAAGGATCAAAAGAAGAGCCGAAGAACTCACATTCAACAAGTAAAAGGCTCAACAATAATCATACATTTTACGGCGGATATTTTGCTATTCCGTCCATTCATTTAGGAAGAAGAACGAACGTCTTTCTTCTCTGTGGATGACGCCTATAAGTCTTTTTGATAACTAACTGTTCCTAAAATATGCGTTCTTCTATGATGATGAACTATGAAAATATATATATATATATATATCTTGGTGATTGGATAATTGTACTACTCTTGAGGTGTTTGAATGTGTATGTACCAAATGGTGGTCTCGTTGAATACAAGTTTTCAAATGTCAATTTATGAAGGCCATGTATGTATGTAGTAATCCCACTTGGTACACAGCTACAAAAATACCTTACCTATAGGCACTTATTATCTATACCTATTGCCTTTCTTTCTTTCTTCATTCATTCAAATGATAAATGTGTAATGATAAAATTTGTTTGTTCACTCTATTATATTATATGACATAATGAATCATGCTAAATCATGTTTCAATTTCACACTATCATAGGACATGCAACGAAATTAATGGCTCCAAGTTCCGGCTTCTCTCTTTTTTATTTACCTATACATACATAGGTACATACTATTATAATAGATAATTATTTCCATAGGACATTATTTGAATAAAGTTAAAAAAACTGTAAAATTGTATGTATGTATGTAGAAGGTGCTGGAAATATGAATAATAGATAAATAGACACGCAACCTATTAAAATATATTTTATGGTTAGAGACACGTTTCTCATTCCATTATTCTGCATCTTTCAAATGGATAATACATACATATTACATTTAACGAGTCATTTAGCCTGCAATCTCATTATAAATACATTTATACATAATAAGTAGTCAATGCTGTTTACATTATTATGTGCGTAAAATAGGTAAATATGGAATGGAGGAGTCATTTCATTTGATTTTTCTTCCCATAATGTGATCCTTTGAACGTGTTTAGTTAATGTGACTAATTTGTATCATATACTATGATAAATATGAGGTAGAAAACCAGTTTGGTGTTCATATTTCATGCACTTAATTTATTTTACATAATATATTTTTATATCAATCTAGGATTTGATAATAAAATAATTCTCCTCATCAATATCAAAGTCAATGGATATTACCTAAAACATCTACGTGCAATTGCATGCCTACTGTCCACTACAGTTAAGGTCATGTTTACCTTTTGAAAAAATAGTCCTGAAATAATTACTCCATCATTATTATTGCTATTTTTTTTACCTTTATAAATAGTGTCCCAAGGATTCTATTAGGTAGGACTGAGTTCAATTATGTACATTGGAGGAGTAATTTAAAGCTGATTGAGCGTGCATGAACTCTAATTTGATTCATTGCAAAAGGATCCCATTAGTCATAAGTCATTTTTCTCCTCTTTTCATTATTATAATGAATTGAAATAATGGAATAATTTATCAAATAGTTCGTGAGGGAATGAATGCTAAAGGTTAATAATAATACAATAATAGTTGGTTAAGGATTGAGGAAATTTCTGAGGTCTTATAAAAAAATGAGAAAGGTTACGTGATTATTTGACATAATAAAACTTCCGTGCATTCAATTTGAGAAGGATTTCCAGTTTTTCTCCATACATTTGACTCATCGTGGAGGCGTAATGGTACATACAAATATTGTTTTTTTTTTTTTTTTTTTTTTCAACCTACATGTATATTAATATATAGTATGTATCTTTGCAATGAACTGATATTGTTTACAATTTGATAAAAAAACTAAAAAATCAATGGAATAAACTTCAAATGCCAATCATCATCATTCATCTTTGATTTCGACATCATCATTTATGCAACGTCTAATATCTATAATACCATTTATAAATAGCATTTTGCTCCTCCTAATTTCCACAATTGTAAACATATTTTGATGCATCATTATCTGACAAAAAATGAAAGGATTTAACACTATATAATTGAGTTGTAACAATACACCATTCAAAACAGCCCACAAAGAAAAGGATGCATTAATTTGTATGACTATGACACTTAGCATAATTAATTATGTGACAATCACGTATGGAATAGAGCTCTTTCTTTGTACTTAATACTTGAGATTAACTCTTGGACATACCTCTCCTTCTCAGTTAGAGGATGAAAAATGGAAAATAAATTTCTGGTAGTCATTATTCAGAAAACAATGATATTATCATATTATACACAAATTCATGACTATGAAGAACTGGTTTGATACCTTCTCATAAAGATTTATAACTCTATAAAACAACGTTATCACATAAAGACCAAGTTTTCGTCCTGGAATAATTCATGGTTTTTTTTATGTGGTTATTATGACTTAGTTTAGAGTGCATTTGAAGTTTGAATTTGAATACATACTCATAAATGTACTGTAAAGGTTCTCTGGTTTTATTAATACAAATTTAATGATGAGATAAATTTTTGATTGTGGTATCAAAATGAGAATGTTTGAAGCGCTTGCATAAATTAAAATAGAGTCATTATGTTGCAATTTACATTTTATGTCGAATGTGGGATGAAAGAGTCTCTGAGTTCATTTTAAGACTCATTGTATTATGACAAGAGTATATTCATGTATTCATATCTATGATTGCATAAATATCACACCTTTGTTTCGGACTTGAATCTCTAATAGTATATTCTGACCTACGTAGTCCTCCTTTTTTAGCTAATCCTTCCTTTAGGGTGTAATGGAAGCAATAGCACGTGGCATTTTGTATCAAATGAATATTTATTGCATATTACGTCGTCTATAAGTTGGGATTTTGTACAAGTTAGAACTTTAACGAGGAGATTGACCAAATTTTAATGTATACCAATGTCTTGCGTCTTATTCTGTAATTAGGTTTATGTGTTGCTTTAATTACAAACAGTGTCATTCCATGTCAACCCAACAATTGAACACTTTCCGATACATAAAGGACGTGTGTCATTCCTTAGCTCGTAAACGAAAGCTGTTCATGAGATATTAATACTTTATTAAATCCTTCTTCCTGCCCAAATTTCAATGTTTCATAATTAATTTTTACTGGTAGTCGTGTATAGTCTTTGGATATAACAAATACAGTTTTGAAATACAAATTGCCAAAATTAAAGAAATTTATTTGGAGAATAGAGTTGTATTGTTTTTATAATTAATTATTGACTTGATATAAGTAGGTACATATATTGAAGAAGTCGATTAATTACAATAGTCAACGACAAAGAATTCTGAAATCTTGAAGCCTAGTATTAATAAACACACTAATTACGAACTTGTCGTTTTTTGTATAGGATCAGGTTCACGAAAAGTACAACCTGTAATATCATCAATATTTTTTCTCCTTTTGTAAGATTGAAACACATATTGTTTAAGACAAATATATAAATAAATTTAAAATTAGGTTTATTTTAAGCAATAATGAAGGTTCATATTTCATGTAGGAACAATCAACTCTAAAATAGTATCTTTTTCAATGGTTTTATTAAGGAGTTGAGTAACGACTTAATTTAGATCTTTTCTGAAGTAAAATGAGAAATTAGTCAGTGACTATTCTAACAACTTCTCTTAAACATATAAAAAACTAAGGATCTATTCTAAAGCTGTTTACAAGTCGTTTTGTACGAGTCAAGTCTCATGTCTTTGAGTCCGAGTCAAAGACGAGTCTCAAGTCTTGTCACTTTAACTATTTTTCTGTTGAGATCGAAAAATTATGTGGTTTTTTGAAGTAGCATAAATATGTGTAAAAAGTGTGTGCCTTTTAAAATTTTGTTCAAACACAACATATATTTTTCAGAAATAATATTTGTAAAAATAAAACAAAATAAGTCCTTCAGAAATAATTAAGGTATAAATTATCCAATTATTGCATATACTTATATTGTTATTTCCAATTCAAGAAATCATTGCAAACAACATTGAGTTATATTTGTTTGGAAAAAATACACTTACATATACCTAGATAGAAAAACTTTCCTCAACATCTACAGACGTGTATAGCAGTATTATACTTATTTGGATTGTAATGTTTTCTTGAGAATCAATGTCTTCTACTCAGAATATTAGCAAAAAATAAATAAAATCTTTTTTAGCGGATGTTTTCCACGTACATTATGCAAAATGATTATTAGGAAGTGGTCTGAATTATTAGATTACTGTAACAAGTATGCAGTTTTAATGAAGTACATTTTTTATAATTGACTATATTTTTACTATATAACTATTTGAGTCGGAGCCACAACTATTGTTGGGGAGGGGGGGGGGGGGAGTATAGTGACTCTGGTTATGACTAAGAACATGCTTCTTTATCCCCAATCCTTGAAGTTCCTTTAAAATTACTGACCCTCCCCCCTTTAACAAAATTTTCTTTCATATCAAAATCATACATATATATGATACACCTTGGACTTGAGTTATGGGAAGGATAGCTTGAAATTGACCTTCACAAAATGTTGAAAAACATGAAACTCCACTCAGACTCTTACTTAAAAAGGCATGTAATAGTATTAATTCAGGTCACGAAATCTTTCTTTCTAAAATCAATTTTTGAAAAATAGCTAACGTTAATTTAAAATTATAAATACAATTCATGATAATCCTTGGTTTTTCCAACAACTTATCATTATGATTTACTAAATCGTGATCCCTACTTCGCAATTTTTTCATGATTCTGTAATTTTTTATGAACATTCTTCCCCGACATTGACATAGAGTAGATCATTTCAAATTTTAAAACTACTGATAAAAATTACCTATGTTTTAGTACAAGATCAGTCAAGGTGATGAACTCTAGCATATGAAAAGTTCAAGTTCCATGGTCAAATTAACTTTAAAATTTATAAAATACTACTACAGATAAATATATTCCAATGATGTGTGACTTTGTCAAATCATTCAATTTTATCAAATCCACATCAACTGAGATCAAAAGGACATTTGGTAAGATTGTATGGAGACAAGCTGATGACAATCTATGGAAATATATCTTTTAAATATTATAATCAAAGTTGTAGTAAATCTATTATATAAAAATGAGAATACATACAGATAACTTTTTTGTATGCATTAAAATATACTCAATTTGTATGGTGGCCAAAAATTACAATTTACTTTTAAATTTGGATATTTTTTTATTATTGTAAGATACTTTTTAATGCAAAAAAAAGATACAGAAATCACGAATCACGATTTAAAAAAACTTCGAAGAAAAATTACAAATCATGATTCTCATAAACTAATACGAATTAACTTGTCGTAATCAGGAAAGTCATCAACACATTCTATAAATAAAGATCAGACTTGAATTCCAATTATATATAAAATGATATATTCATCTACAATTTTAGGTTCATTTACATAGATAATAAAAGTCATCTTCACTTATATAAAATGTGACCTGTCTTTATGGACTCGATGCAAGATTAGGACTCAATCTAAAGGACGTGAAACTAACGAGAAATTATATACTTTCGTTCTTCTTGTATAGTGAGGAATAAAGTTATTCATCTCGTTATGAGTTTATTATTGCAGCTTTGAAAATATTTTATATTTTTGAATTTCCATTAAAAAATTGATAAGGAGTAACTAGACTAACAGGTTTTCCATTTATCATATAAATGTTAGTCGTCCTGTTCAAAGTATGCTTTCACGTAATATTTTTACAAACTGCAGAAATAAAAAATGTCAACGTTGGCAGATTTATATGTCAAATTTTAGTAATTACCAGGCAAAGCCAACTTAAATATATATATTAACTCATATGACTCTGTGCGGGGCCGTCAACATCAGAGGGGGAGGGGGCATGGCCACTTTATCTTTTAAGATTTTAAATTTTTTTTAAAGCTTTTTAAGTTTAAATTAGTTTTATATATAAAAAAATGTTTCATTATATTAGTTTGATAAGAAATAAAATGAGAATTCCTCTAAGTTGGGGAATGTATCATTTTAGCCAATATAGGGAGTTAATTTATTTTGGGTACAGATGAACCCAACCATAGTGGGTCCTCCTAATGCTTGGCCTATATGCCCCGCTTCCATATCAAACATCCTGTCGACGGTCCTGCTACGGTCCCTCTCCCGTGAAATACATATATGTCCCACTCTGAAACTGACTTGTAATACAAGATATTATTTGCTGTATACGATTTTGTTTAGTATTGTTTATATAATTAAGTGGATATACATAAAAGAGGTCAAGAATGTTTGTAGAAGTAATTTGCCTTTATATACATATATTGGTAGAATCAATAAAAAAAGTAAATAATCGGCTTTGTTCATATTTTGTTTTATTCTATTTGAACATAGTAAGGGTTCAAGAATTATCTTAAGGGTAATTATTTTTAATTTCAAATAAATAGTATAAAAGACAAATAAAATTATGCTCAATAGTTTTGTGTTGGTTAATTAAATTGTAAATGTGATTTACAGCTAAATAGTTCAATTAATATGATATATTAAAGGATTTGATTATAAACTAAATGTGGTATGTTTTTAAGACACATAAAGTCACGAAAACGTATGTATTTACTTTCATTTAAGCCTGCAGTAATTCAAATTTTATACAAATTATTTGGGCCATTATTTTAGAGTTAATAATAGTAAAATGGATTTTAATTTCAAAAATTTAAGGTCATGAGTAAAATTTTAGTGATTTTTCATGTTTAAAATCGACGTCATTGCAGAGTTTTTGTTAATTTGTTGTATGCTATACTCAAAGTCGTTTATTTTAAGAACTACACTTCTTTGAGTGCAAAATTGTATGAATGCAATTTATCATTGTTTTGAGGGTTATTGAGCCCCATAAAAGTTCTAAATCCCTACTTTCTAAATATATATAAGCTTAATCATTTATAGATCGTTGAATCGACTTAAAACAAACAAAATTAGGCAAAAATTGTACCATACAAAAATATATATACTTATCACGTCGTCATGGTGACATACTCTCGCAACTTTTCTTAAAAATAAAGGCCCAAAACTAGTTGGTAGTTAACCAACCGTTGAAATATTTTATTTTTCATTTAATGGTAAATAATTGTTCACAGCGGAACAACAGCTAGTTTGAGCTCAACCAATCAATATTTAGAAAACTGATAAGGGAAGAGTAACTACGTGATATACATTTGCTAATAAATAAACCTTTACTCTATACAGTTTTTATTATAATTCAGTCATTTTTTATTATATTTACAAAGGTATGAATATATACATTTAGATATGGAACAGTGTAGATAACGGGTAAAACTCAACAACTATACAATTCACCTGAACAAATATTCCTGAAATAGTACGATTGTAGAATATGTATAGGAATAGAGTGACAAGGTTACTAAATTACAAATTTGAGTCATGTCTTT
Organism: Lepeophtheirus nordmannii; assembly: GCA_963680855.1. Lineage (NCBI taxonomy): Eukaryota > Metazoa > Arthropoda > Copepoda > Siphonostomatoida > Caligidae > Lepeophtheirus > Lepeophtheirus nordmannii. The sequence continues at coordinate 24,117,585 of OY804522.1, read as the reverse complement.
AACACCAACACGTATCAAATTTAGTGCCAAATCGTTCCGTCTCAAATGATTAAAGCCCTTCATTTCTGACTTCATGCGAGTATGTTATATAAATTAATGCATTCAAAATAGTTTAAATCATATTTTGTTTTTGAAACTTGAATTCCTAGGGTTACTTTCATCATGGATGATTACTCTGTTAACTCAGGTGGCAATGTAAAATTAAACATTTCTACATTTAGAATGGATTCTTTTACAAATTGAAGAAATTTCCACTTTAAATTCGAATTAAAGAAATATTTGCTAGTTTTTGGAGAAAGTTTTACTTAATGAACTTACAGAGGTCGTGAATACATAGAAACATTTGACATAAACCACTTCAAAAGTACATAGTTGAAAAATAGGCAAATTCTCAAAAAATTCCAGTGCCTAAATATAGAATCTTCATTCAATAAATTAGAAACCGGTTTGTATTAACTTTCTTGCAAGTCTTCTTCTCAATACAAAGGTATAATGCATGAGTCAAGTCTCAAATCACTGGTGTCAAATTCCAAGTCAAGTCACATGTCATCAAACTAACAACTCGAGTTGGCCTCTCGAATCCATACTTCGAGTAATACACATTTATACTAACTTAAAGTATGTACTATAGACTCTACGACTGAATATATAAATTGGTGACTCATCTTGAATAAAACCTTCAAAATTTTCTTTTTTCACTCATTCCAATGGATGATTTTTAATTAGACCAGTGTGTCATCATTCAATGTAAAATTCAACAAGAGTGGTAGAACCCAATAGCTAATAGTATAAACTTTTTCACAAATTAATAATGTTAGATTCCTTGATCTAGATAGGATTTTGTTTTAATGAGTACTTAATTTGTGTATAAGTGGAATTTCTTCATAGGAACCGAGTAATGAGAGAATCAAGCCAATCAAGAACAAGGTATGACAACACAAACAAATGGTATTAGTTTTATCATAATTACAAATCGTTGTTGAATATTTTCAATGAATGTATATACATTCAAAGTTTTTTGTTTTTGTTGTTATTTTTTTTTAAAAAAAAAAGGCTTTGTATCTCTTTGATTAAATTTGCATCTGCTAAAAATTAAAAATGAGCTGCCTCCACACAGTAATAGATATATATAACATATTACTTGAAGTAAAGGAAAAAAAAACAAGCAATGAGAGGCATATATGGCATCGGCCTAGATTTACAATAATTAAGATAAGCAAAAAAATCACGTTTCTTTTCTCTTCTAAAATTAGCATTTAAAGCATAATAAACATGAGTCATTTCAAAATGTGTAAATTCATAAGCCAGATTTGAATAGGCGGCACACGTCTAAGTTAGATATTTATTCCATCTAGCTCACACCCATATTTGAAAACTAGAAAAAAAAAAAAAGAATTCCATCTTTGATAACATGTTGTCTAATTTTATATTCCTTTGAATTTGAGTGATCTACAGAAGGTTTCGAGGAATAAACAGTTTTTGGAGGATACCATTAATAAATATCCCTTTTTCATAACATAGAAAAAGTCATTTATGAATATTTTTCAATGCTGTTTTTAATTAGAAGATGAGCATCATTGTATTAGTATTACGTCCATTTATCGAATATAAAAAGCCATTTATAAATATATGAAACCAATGATGTAATAAGAATACTAAGTGCTTAGTAAATAATCATCATGTAAAAAGCTTGACAAACTAAGATGATAGTTTGTTGCTTATCTTGAACTTACTCATTATTACAGTTCATTGTGAGGCCTCTTTTCTCCTGGGTAAATTTTCAATTATCTTCAGATAGATCCTTTCCTGAATAAACATTTAAATGCTTAAATGGTAAATGACAAATCAAATTTTCTAAGCATGTTCTAAAGAGCATTTTTTTGTCAGAGGATATTCCTCCTTTCATATTGTTGGTACTACAAACGAACAAAAAATAGTTCAATTCTGTGGTATTTGTTAACATAAACAGACATTATTCAATTTTTTCCAGAAAATTATTTCATACCTATTATGGTACAAAGGTTTTGTGAATGAAAGGGGAGTTGTGAGTTTCCTTTTCTCCCCAGTCCTAGATCAAGGATAATGATACCTCTGAACCTTTCCACTTAAAAGACTGACTGGCCCTTTTTTCCTTTTGTAAGTAAAGGTTGCGAGGTACTTGCAGAACACGTCGTATAAAAGGTTCAAAAGTAGTTGGCAGTCAATTCTTCCGAACTGTTGTGGGACTTATCTTCGATAATAGTCCATTATAAATATTAGCATTTAAACAAAAGTTAATTCGAGTTCAACCAATAAACGGCTGATACACTGATAAGGGGCAAGTTGAATAGCCGACAAAGAAAATAGAATGTACATTTTTGCTTGTGGGATAAGGCTGTGAAAGCGAGCCCTACACAACATTCAACAACTTTAGTTATATTAATTAATTAATTATTAGACTTTTGATATAACAGTAATAATAATCCCAAACTAATATCAAACGAGGAAATAATGACGATAATACAGAAAAGGCTTAATATATAGAGATATATTTATAATATGCATATCGTTTGTATATAAATAAACAGATGGGAGATTTATGGGGGGACACTTCTTTTTTTTTTTTTATCTTATTGAAGGGGGATCATCCTTGATGTACATATATTAAGTTTTGACTCAAGCCATAATGTATCTCTACTTCAATTCCTTTTTTCTTTGTTTCGTTACAGTCTTCAAATTTTCGCACTATAAGTAAGTAAAAGCAAGAACAAGAGTATATATGCATTATAAAAAGAGATACGAGCATGGATTAATTAGAATTAAAATCAAAGGGAACTTAGTGTTCCTTAAGACAAGACCCCATTTATAATAAGCATGTATGTATATAAAAAAGGTTTGTAGGCATTTTACAAACAAATAAAAAAAATAAGCAGTAGTGTAACAACATAAAAAAAAAAGATGTCATACGACAAATAAAAAAAAAACCAGACTATTTATGTAGACTAATAAGTATAATAATATATATATATATTTATATGTATTTAATAGTTATTTATATTTTTTCGTTCGTTTTGACAAATGAAAAAAATAATTTAAAAAAAAAACCCGAAATTTTTAAATGATAAAAACTCAAATATAATGATAAAATAATGATTTCTTTCTGGATTTCATACTGACTTTTACATAAAAAATAATACAAAACATACTTTAAAAAAAAAATAATAAAAATGGAATAGTATTTATCATTTTTTCCAAAAGAATAAAGATGTCTCATCTGTTGGTTGATTGGTTTTTAGAAAAATAAAACAAAGGCTTTTTGAGAAGGAATGAATCAATGTGAAATAATGAATGATAATAATAATTAATTAGCAACAATTTGAGATTATTATAATTATTATTATTTATGGTTATATACATTTATAAAAAGCCCGATAAATTGAGAAAAAAAAATATGATTACATTTTAGTTGTGGCTTTTTTTTTTTTTTAGTTGATTGATTTCAGTGTATGTATTTAAAATAGCAAAAATCATTCAAAAAATGAGAGAGAGAGAGAGAGAGAGATAAAAGTGAGATGCAACCGTTATTATATATATATATGTATATAAAAAATACAAATTTGTTAATGAAATGATTATTATTTAATTTACATTATTAATTATTTACTCTTTTTTTATATATAAGAAAAAATGTACTCTCTCGAAAGAAGTGTAACTTAACATCAAGTTTTTGTTTTTATTTTTGTTTTTTTTTAAATAGAAAAATATATATATAAATGTAACATTATGTGTGTGTGTGTTTTTTTTTTCTGTAACGATAAAGCGATTAAATATATATAACTTAAAACACAAGTAAGAAGTAGGTAAAAACGGAAAAATAATAATCATATTCACTTAATATATATAACTTAATAATATATATATATATATAATAATATAGTAATAATAATACACATTTTTAATAGTTACAAATGATGGTAGAACGAACGTGTGTTGTTGTAGCTGTTGGTAGCATCGATAATGATGATGATGATGATGAGATAATAATAATAATAATAATAATCTTATAAATACAATAATAATAATAATAATTATACATAATACGTATTAAAACTAAAGACAAAAGCTAAAAAGGAGACAACATAAATAATAGATATTTGCTATTGTTGATGTTATTGACGTCGCTGTTACGGTGGATTTGCTACAAATCAAATCCACCCCAATTCTACTTCTTCCCCACTCCAATCCCACCCCCTCCCCCACTCTCAAAAGCCAAAGATTCTCCTGCCCCCGTCTTGGGGGATTTGACTCCAGGCTTCTTTGATGATCGACTTGTATTCCGCATTCCATGAGTTGCTACAATAGGAGTTGAATATTGATAGCGCCTCCCCACAGCTGTGCTTGACTTTGAATCGAATAATCGAATTGTCTCTTTAACTCGGGATTTTCTAGAGCTTTTTGCCGGGGATTTCTTAGTGTCCTCCCTCATGGGAGATGAGGGTGACATGGGAGCTGATTTGTTTACCATGGTTTTTTTTAATTGCTGTTGCTGCTGTTGATTACCTAATTTGGCCTCAAGACGTTTAGGAAGGGATATGGGTCTTGGAATACGAGACTTGGAGGACTTTGTGGAGGAGCCAGCACTTGAGTTTCGGCCTCCAGAGTACTCTCCATTAGATCTTCTTCTTCTACAGCATGGGTGAGCCTTGTCACAGCTCCGTTTCCCTGAGCTACTGCTCTCTCCAAGTCGAGAACTGTGAGATGAAGACGAGGGGGTCTGAATATGACTTAGATCAAATCGAAATGGAATAGCGTATAAACGTTGTAAACAGAAGTTCAGTTCGTCGAATAACAATTTAGTCTCCTTATGCAGAGCGCAGATATAGGCGTGCCTCTCGTAGAATCTTAAAAGGATATCCATACTCCATTTCAGTTTGGAGAACCAGATGTGTAGTATGGACATGCTGAAAGAAAAGTCATTCATCATTGATTGCATCATCTCAGTAATAACTAAAGCATTTTTAAACACTTACTTGAGTAGTCCCATAATAAAACCAGCAAATTTCTTATCATCGGCACCATTTGCTTCATATTTAGTATTTAAAAGCATGACTAAATCGCAGGTGGCCGTTGCAGCTGAGGGACCTTGACGCGTCACAGCCTCAACGACTCTCCAAACTGTAGAGCTCATTCGGCCAAAGGGAGTTATCACTTCGGGTTTGAGTCCGTCCTTCATAATGGAATGAAGGGCAGGACAAAATTCGTGAAGGAGAATACATCGTGTTTCCGCTTCACTGGAATCTGATGACATAAGAAGTCGCTCCACAGAGGAATAGAGAGTCACGAAGAGCTCTATAAAAGAATAATAAAAAATATTAGTAATAATGAAAATCAAAATATGAAAGAGAAAATATTATTATAGTAGTCGTAGTTGAAGAGTACAACATAACATGTAGTCAATTATTTCCAAAAATTACCGCTCTTCATATTGATGAAAATCCAAAAGAGAGAAGTATTCATACATACAGACCATACAAAAATTATCTACATATGACTTTTTTCGCCTCTAATTATAGCTACACACTCTCTCTCCCTCTCATCACATAAGCAGAACAAAGTCCAGACTGAATTTTTTTTTTAATGTCGCACAAAGCGCAAAAATTTGACGCACTAGTAAATTAAATAATTACTATAAAACTATGATTCTAAGTATTCACCCAACACAATCTATCATTTCATGTAAATGTACATATATACATACAACGAACTACTTAGGTGTAATATGCAGTATAGAGAGAGAGTCAGTCACAGATAATAATAAAATAAACAGGACACACTAAAAAGTGAAATGCAAATTTAGAGATGGATACAAGATAAATTAGGTAGGTGTTTGGTGACTCATTGGTTAAGTAACCGGGGCATGTTACGTCAGAGCAAGTAGGAAGAAGTGAGGCAGCAGAATCTATTTACATATACTATATGTATGTATTAGCCCAGTGAAATTGGTGATCATTTCATTCATGACTCCTTATTATGTATATCAATAAAACTGATTAGAAACATACATTTAATAATTATATATAAGTAATATTATAATGATAGTGAATGTTTCACGTGAGTCTAAAGGAACAAAGCGTCATAAATAAATTTCTTTGTCTCAATGTAATCAGAAGTAATAATTACAAATTATATTGAATGCCTCCATAGCATTCAACACACATGTACATAGTATTAATTTGAGGCTTAAGCATTAAACTACCAAAGAACATTTCAGACTACACTTTTTGTTTCAAATTGACTGCGTTCTTCGTAGAGGGTGATCCAAAGGTGTACCTACCTCTCTTATAGGTGAGATCAAAATTTAAGCCCTGTTGGTGTGTAAAAATGTTATTTTGAAATGGATATTCTGCGCTGCTTCCGTTTCGAATGGAGCTTGTTCGTCGAAATAGGCCACCAAGGCTAGAAGGTGTCGTTACTTGTGGAGAATCTGAAGAGTCTTCCTCATCTGCCCAGGAATCACAAAGATCATTTTGACTACCGGACTAATAATAAATAGCAAAAGAAAAGACGGCAATTAGTACATATGAAAATCAGAGATGAAGTACAAATTAAAGAGGAATAATATAAAGCCAAATAAATAGGATGACTCCAAAATGAAAGGTTTTTATGTCAAGCAATCACCGTGTAACTCAACGGGTTGTCAACATTCTTTTAATGGATGATTAAATTAGTAGTTTCTAGAGAAAAAGTAATATATTTTTCATTGCTGCTTACACTCTCCTTTAAACTATATTTGTATGTATAAATCCACACATTTAAATATTATAAGTAAACAAACGGAATTAGAAATTCCATGATACACTATATTATAAATAAAAGTATGTATGTAGGCATAGGTATTGCGTGACCATAGGGAGAAACAAAACAAAACATTAGACTATGTTGTATAAACGTATCAAAAAAGGAAAATTATTATTATTATTTATAGAAATAAGGTTTTTTAATAGAAAAAAAAACAGCATTAGAGCTCTGCATTCATGGGACATTTCACTCCTTAGTTAGTGAGTTACTTGCCACACTGTATCTACATAACATCTTAAAATTATTCTACAAATTATGTACAAGTAATGAAGATATTATGAATTATGAGTCATGACTGAGTGAAATGTCCAGTCACGAAATAAAGATAAAAGTTTGCGAAGAAAAATGAAAGAAGTAAAATACAAATAAATAATAAATAATTATTTCTTTTTACAAATTGACGTGATGAGTAGAGATTGTACATATTCTATTAAATGAACTAAGACATATTTTATAATATTATTATGTATGTCCTCTAAGAGAGTGAAGATAATTATAATAAATTATCTACTTTGGTATTTAGAAAGGTAATAATACATAGAAATAGTAATAATAATAATAATAAAACCTGCTATTCACTCGAATTCTCTGTATAGTGGAGTGAAGAGTTAGGTCATAAATTATATAACAACAAAAGTTCATTCAAAATCAAAGAAGAAGGATGAACATTCATAGTAGCTATTATTATTAATTATAATAATATTATAGAGGTATAGAGTCTACGTATTTTGATATTATATTTGAAGTGATTTGGGTTGTGCAAAAAGTTCCCTACTCAGCCTTTCTAATTAAAATCAATTGACCTCCCTACTCGTATCATCGCAATTGTGTCAAAATAATAATAATAGTATATTGGATTTAATGGATGTGACAAGCATTAATAATATATTAAATGTATTAAAATATTCAAATAAGTTAGTTAGGCTATGGTCATTTACAGCAATGTACGTTAGATAAGTAGCTTCATTTCTATGTAGCACTTGAATTGTACTGATAAAAGAGTTTCCTATACGAAGATTACTTTAATTAGAGGGAGGAATTATTACTCATTAGATACATTTAAAGAAATAATGATACAAATTTCTATCCAACGGAATCCATACTCAATAGCTAGAACTCTATAAATTCAATCAAATCCAGGAATTTTATTCATTAGGAGTTACAGAGAACATACGTACATTAGTATTGGTAAAATTCATGGATACTGACTTGAGGTATACCAAAGGGAAGATTATTTTAAGTGATTTTTTAGGAATTTAGCTCAAACATTCAAATGCTGTATATTATATTATGAATTATGCATATTGCAAGGAAAACAAAAACAAAAAAATTGACACTCACATTACTGCTTATGGAATCATTATGAACTCGCTGAAAAAATAAGATGTAAGTAATTTTGTTTGAGGATTATTTTATGTTGTAATGATATTGTATTTTTATAACAAGAATGATATTATGTCCATAGTGTGGCCTAACCCTGGTCTTACACAAACATGAATACGGAATGAATAATTGTAGTTTCTATTTTTTTTAACCTCATCAAAAGAAGAAGGGATACAAATTTTAATAATAAGGCAGTTCCTCCCTACCTTTGGAAATCCGTCTGGATGAGGCCTTCTCTTTGCAGATGATGATCTCTGTGGTCGACCCATTAGAACCTTGGATAAAAAGTCTGTGGGAACATAGCTTCTTCTCTTGCAAGAATCGTCTTCTGAATTGTTGTTATTATTTATTAAATTGAGATTTTGTGTCTTTCTGGATCGCATTACAACGTCCTCTGGTACGGGTGCCCATGCTTCCTTGATTTTAACAACTTTGACTGGATCTGAGGAAGTTGCTACTGAGATATTATCATCATCATCCTCTTCCAAGGTGTTCTCTCTTCTTTTTCTAAGAGATCTTTCTGCTGTAGATAAACGAGACAAGGAGCGACACACTTGTTGGACTGGATGATGATTATTCTTTGAGTCCTCCTCTCTCACAGTTCTCAATAAGCAATGTTTTTGGGCCGCAGGAGGAAGAAGAAGTTTTAAAGATGCTGCATCCGCGACTTGAGCCTTTTTGTTACCCCATCGCTTTTTGAAAATGTCGTCATAAACAGGAGAGTTGAGACATGGACTGTTTTTGGAATCATCAACAGATTTGAGTATTGAGGGAAATTTGGATGAATTCCGGCCTCTTAGAAAAAAGGCATCCCAGAGATTGACGTCATTTTCAAGGAATCCTAGATCTGGAAGGGTCCTCCTTCCGGAAGAACTTGTATTATACACACTGCTTGGAGTTGTTGTTTCACCCGCACTATTTAAACGCCCATCACCTCCTGGCGGCTCTTGAGACTCCTTTATGTTGACTCTATTATTCTGACTATTAGAACCACTGCTGCTAACCTCATGATTGTTATTAAAATTGTTATTGGAGCTGCTGCTGTTGTTGTTATTATTCCTTATGAAAAAGCGATTAATGAGCTTTCCCGAAGAGGCACTACTGTTGGGGTCCTCAAGTATCCCTCCTTCAGGAGTTTTGACAGACTCAACAGGACCCTCTTCCGTGTGCCCTCCTCCAATGGAGGTGTTCCTTGTTTCCCGATTGTTGTTTTCCTCGTTTATAATGTACTTTGTGACTAAATTACCTCCACTTCCATTGGACTCTACACTCTTTTTACACACATTCGACCAAGTTGTGTACTTTGAGGGTGTGGATTCACTATTGTGTGTCCTTGTTGTCGTTACATCCGCTGAAAATAAGAAATGAAATTTCCTTATCAATGACACTATATCGTTTTAACAAAAAAACTGTATAACATACATGCATTTCAGTGTCAAAACTACTAATGCAGCAACAATAATAATGAAAGGAATGAGTCGTGATATATAATTTTAAAAAATCGACACGTTAATTTTAATGCCTCATTCACACGACAAAAAGTTAATTTTGATTCTCAAAACAAACAAAAATGAGGGGAACAAAAACTATTTCAAACATGAAATATATTTGATGTATTTGATATAGTTGAACTTGCGTATATACGCATAATATAGGAACGTTACACAAGTGTGAATATTGTAAAATAATTTTTTTTAAATATATAATGAGTCTTACAGTTTGAGATATTTTATTAAGTTACTATGTTCTTTATGGACGCATCTGTTTTTTTAAATTAAAGTTCAAAAAGAGAAGAAAGAACAACAGTTTGGATCTTGCTATTATGATATAATATATCATAAAAGAGGGAAACTTGTTCAAATAAAAGAAGTTGCTCCTTTTATGTCTTTTATGTTTAACTCTTAATATATGAGCATTGTCTTCAGCACATATATATATATATATATATATATATATATACCTATTTTCCTCTTTCGTGTTTCATTATTAAATATTCAGGCATAGAGTAGTAAAAAACAAAAGAAAGAAAGTAATGACTCAAGTTTTTACCTCCCCTATTGTTACCTCTCGGGACCTCATTCCCCCCTCCAACAATCATCATTTTGGGGGTAGCTGAGACAATCATGGATCCATCCACACGAGAATATGTAAGAGTATAATGATTCTTATTGGCTTTGAGTTGCTCGGAGTAATTAAATTCCGCATCGGTAAGAGAGTCTTGAATAAGACAAGAGTCGGATTGACCCTCTACGAGGGTTGCAAGATAATTGGGTTGATTTGTGGAAGAGAATAACACTTCGGAACGACATATGGACATGTCAGTGCTCGAACCTCCAGATTCTTCCTCCTAGTAGAGCAATATAAAAAATTATTAAAACTATTTAGTAAATTATTTCAAATAGAATTAAAATATAATAATAACATATTATTCTGATCTATAGTATAAATATATTGTATTAGTATTTAATGTGGTTAAAAAAAGATTCACTTTCTAAGTTTATAGCTATACGTATGTACTATGTATGGCTATACATATATGTTAAATATGTATATTATCCAAGTCATAAAAATTCTCAACATATTTCTAATATGTACAACATAGTATGCCTATGGGAATTATTCCCTCTCTTTCACTACACTCAGTCCCTAATATCCCTTTTCCACGGTTGAATATTCAAATAAGTTACAAATATACATATACTGTACAACCTAATTTGGTTTTGAAAACCATAGAATTCTCTAATATTGCTTTGTTTTTTTTTGAGACGAATGTCACGGTGTATGGGGGAAAAGTTTTTTCTTCTTGTTTTTTAACGCACTCTGGGGTCCTTTCTGCAGGAAGAAATTAAGAAGGCTCAATTTGAAAACATTCAAATTCTTCATGTCATTTTGAACATGGTACTGACTAGTGATGTGATTAACAAGACCTTTATCTCGGTTTGAAGACCAGAATCAAAGTAACTAAATTAAAAATTTCATTTTACAAAGCAATTAGAATCTTTAGGATCCATTAAAGTCTATATTCACCCACTGATGCGTCAAAAATGGGTCATTTTCAAGCGTATTGAGTCATCTCAATTTTAAAGATTTGGGACAAATATTGTTATCTAGCAATTGATAGGATTTTATCTATCCCCTAAAAAAGAAAAAAAAAACAACTATTGGATTCAAGGCAGAGTTTTCTTTTTTTTAATGGTTCAAGAAATAAATAAATAAAAAAAAGTCATAGGAAGCAATATTTACATATAACGCCTACCAAAAACGGACTCTACAGAGTGGGTCTCATTCATCACATCCTAAAATGCTACTATATAGAAAAATATGTAGTCAAATAATTTGATAAATTATAAAATTTGTATCATAGCAGATGTCAGACCCTTCAACACACTTGTGTGGCGTATTTATATATGTACAACACTCAAACAAATTTTCTGTATGGTAATATGTAATACATATATATATATATATATATATATATATATATATATGTAGAGTCATGATGCTACAAAAAAAATAAACGCAGAAAAAAAAGTTTATTTAATAAATTGTAAATCATCAATAGGGAAAATATTTATGACGAATTGATCCGTTATATATATATATATATATATATATATATATAAACAAAATTCCCAGCCCTGTTACACCATCATTCAAACTATCCCACAGACACTCATGTCATGTATGTACTCTATAATTTGATTTACGAAATTCCTTTCACAATTCTTTATTACATATTGTTATTATATCCTATTACTAATGTTTGTAATAAGACTCGCTTCTTCTTTTATTCGTTCTTACCCTTCATTTTTATTTATTTATTTTTTAATAAATATATGTGTAATATAATTTATTTTACACTAGAAGAAGAATATAGAATGATTGAACAAATGCGATTCATTGTTTTATGCCTACATATGTACATATAAGTATGTATAATGTACATGGTGCCTTGGAGCGGGGCGTCGTGGGTTGAGGTTCTTTAAGCTTTAATGAGTGAGGAGAAGACTGACCATGTGGGAATCAAAAACAGTTAAAATATATTATTGTATGTGTAATTACGAAATCATTTGTGCTCTGATTTATTTATGCCTTTTAAAAGAAAGAATGGAAGAAAGAAAGAGGGAATTATATATATGTACATATACATACACGTATTTATTTTCAAAATGAAGCTCATTAGTGACTGATTAGTCAGCCAGGCTGTGTGCTGATGGGCAAGTTAAGTTTTCATACATCTTAAAAATATATTAATTCCACATACAGAGTACACATGCCTCTCAAAATACCAAATCATGTGAGGAAAACAAAGAGAGTCCACTCACAATGACTTTTATGTCCCGACATAGTCAATTAATTATCTACATAGGTAGTACACAAATATTTGCCTTAAAATCCGACAAATAAAATAAAATATATAAATATTAATAATAACATGTCTTTGCGGTTATTGCGAAAGGATTATCATTATTAATGTGTTAAATTAGCATTGGAGGAACCAGGTATTTTTGTATTTTTTATGATGTGAAGAGATGTGAATTCTGTATAGAAAACTTAAGCCTTGAAGTGACTTATAAAAGGAGAGAGTGTAACATGGGCCGTCGCCTGACTATAGATCATAGATGTACATATTTTAGACCATCTAAAAAATTATTTATCATCGTCATCTTCTTCAAATGACAAAAAAAAAAAAAAACTTTTAAGGAGAATGACTCGGGATATCATTCCATGTGCAAATAGTTTACTACTGCATATTTTAATATAATATACTAAAATGCAGTAACATACATAAATTATAATAATAATAATAATATTCACTAATTCACATCAACCTTGATCCAATAAAGTCCTCTGAAAGCATTGCTAAAAACTTCTTTCATACACAAATATGAATGTAAAGTTGCCATCAAGAGTGGTTTGGATTACCCATTATAAAAGCAACAGCAAGTAACAACAAGCATAGACGACGCCACGACGTGACATTGCAATTTGTAAATCCAATAAGATTTAAATTAATCTTATTCATATTATATTATATGAATGTATGCAAGGCACAGAGGAATAAAGAAGCAACATATGAAGTAATATGAGACAATTTTATGCCAAAAAAGATTTTATTCCATCCCAGAGGGACAAACTTAATTTATAAATAAATTAGGGATTAAATGGGGAAACATTTCTTTACGTACTTACATGTAGCTTGTCATTGTATGACTTTAAGGGATGACATAAAACTACTAAATACTGCATATATGTATGTTTATGGCAAAATACAATTATATAAGAAAAAAAAATCAACGTTTTCTGATTGGATATAAGTAAGTCATTCCTATGTTAAAAAAACAAAACAAAGACTTTCAAACTCTGTTGAGCCTCTCATTCAAGTATTTGATTTTAAAAAGGAAAAATGAACACTTTTTGGACTTAATCCATGATAATTTATATAAACAAAGCTAACAGAAATTAAATATTGTCAACATAAAAACAAGCAGGAATGATTCTGAATAACATATTTCGTATTCTTCAATTACACAACTATCACCTTCCATTTTGTATTAATATATCATTCTGATTAATCATTCGAAGGCGCCGTAAATTATTGCATTTAAAAGGTCGCACAAGTTCCCGGTCACAATGAGAGAAAAAGAATACGATACATTCTGTTCGAAAGGTCAGATAGAAGTCAAATAAAGTCTCATAAATCAAATGAAGGCTTTATAACTAACATTCCTGGGTATACGGTACTTATATATACACCCATCATAGAATAAATTTGAAAATAAAGCCCATAATCAACCGTACTACATTTTGGTCGTTTATATGCATTTATGAAGTAATATAATAAATTGAGAAATTTCTCATTGTCTGGGTTTCTGTTTAAATTGCTTCTGTTTTGACCCACTTATATCCATAACTATTCAGATCATAGAGCACGTGTAAGGTACATTTTCGAAGAGTTTAAAATTTGTCTCACTCTCCTGGGTGTTATGTTTAAATTTAAAGATATTTGAAGCTTTTTGGAACAGTTTCTAGTTCTAGAAGCTACACAAAGTAACATGACTGATTGAGCTCAATTTTGGACAATGCCCGGTCGATTTTTTCTGTCCATAGGGTCCAAATTACGCTAAAAATTAAATATCATGTTCCTTGAACTCTAAATCTTCTTTGTAACATCAGAATAAGTGCAATTATTGGACCTTTTTCGTGTTATGTGAGACCAAATCTAATTTCCATATTGAAAAGCAAGTACAAAATGAAACTCTATGAATTCCAAAGAATGTACAGCAATTCATTGTTAAACCGGTATTACATTTTGGTCTACCTATTTCTCCTTTGTCAAAGTCATAGAAATACGTTCATAAGATTTTTTTTCTTCAGGATGTGCAATTAATTATTTTTGGTATTACTTTTTGAAAGTTATTATAAACCAATTTCTAATTAATTATGTCCAATTCAGTAAAAAAATGAAGTACATTTGAAGTAATATTTGCCAAGATACAATCAAATTTCAAAAAATACTTTTATTATTTCCACTACCTTAGTTAGGATAGATAATTGTACCCATGAACTATGACCTATGCAAAAAAAAAAAAACTCGATTTCCATTTATCATATAGTTACAACATTCATTAATACTTGCTTACCTAGCTCTCCCCTCCCCCATGTGACAACTTGATAGTAGAGCTATATTTAAGACAGAGAAGCTACTGCCTCAGTCCCATTATCAACAGTCATTTAAAATGGCTCCAATAATACAAATGTTTGAATGTTAAATGACCCGAATGTTATTGACCCAAAATGAGCAATAGATATAATGTACAAACTTTCACAAATGTGGATTTTTTTTAAAGGAAAAGATAAACAAAGTAAAAACCAATCCCGATAAAACTTTTGTAACAACTCATCATCCATAAGCAAGAACCAAAAAAGAAAAAAAAAGTCCTAAAAGTTAGATAGAGCATGTTAAGTTTTTGAGTTAGTGCATTTGTCAGATCCATGTGTGTTTTCTTTTCTTTTTTGTTTTATTTTTCTACCTAATTTGCCAATGCCCAAATAATTACACATTATCTTTGGTTTTCTTCTTCTTCTTCTTATTATTATTATTGAAAAAAAGTCATTTTCTCCGACTTTTGTGAAAAAATATCACAAATGATGTCAAGGGAGAAAGTGAACATATACAAAATAATAATAACAACATTATTAATAATGGACTGGTAGTAATATATAAAAGACATCCAAAAACCACATGGGAATGACTCATTTGAAAAATATTTATTTTCGTCTTCTATTTTTCCATTTGGATAGTTCTTAGAAGACAGTATCATACTATATCATATTTATTTATTTAATTTTGAAGAATTTAAAAATACTCCTGCAAATATTTATGAGGAGGGCCCTTCTTTTAAGGAATGATGGTGATTGATGTGTCATCGGCAGAAAAAGAAGAGTGAATAAAAAGAAGGCAAAAATAGAAATGTGGCTTATATGTATTAAAGTAATATGTATGTACTTTGTTTCTTGTCTTAATAGATTAATCAATCTTAAGCACATACACAAAGAAAGAATAAATAAATGTTATCTATTCAACATGACTAAACTTATAATCAGATAAAAATACAATAGGTATCCTAATAATTCTTTTACTATATCATAATTATAAATTGATTTTGCCTACCCCAATACTTTTTTTTTGGCAGCAGTTACCACGTTCATGCATTGCACACTCTTATACTTCAAAGAAGACAAAAAAAAAAAACTCGTTTGTACTGAGTTGTCAATGGTAATTTCTCTCCTTACAAAATTTCTATGTAACAATTATGAACAGAGCCTTTTCTATGTTTGTACAATTGTCTATTATATGTACTATTAAAGTGCATGGATGTACATATATACTGCACTACCACCGGAAGATTTAAGCCAATTCCAGGGCTAGATGCATGATATAAGCCCCTAACCAAAAAAAAAAAAAAACCCTGTGGTTTATAAATTAACAAAAAATAAAAGCATACAAAGACCCTAGCAAAAAAATAATAAATAAATACATAGGTACGTAGACACATAGATATAACTAGTAACTACTTAATATATACCTATATGTATACATATAATATATATTTCTTACCCCACATGAAAAGGCATAGACAAGATCCTCATTTCGGAAATCCTCAAAATCAATTTCCGCTAAATTGGTATCAGTGATGATGGGATCATGCCGTGGTTCGAGCCAAGCGTACTCCATTTTACCTCCACAGCAAGACGAGTTATTGAGAGAGTTTGCCGCTTCGGTGAATGATTTAGTCAATTCCCGATGAGGGCGTTCATCGGGGGATAAATCTGCAAGAGTAAAAGTAATATAAAGTAAATGAAATCACGTCAAAATAGATGGATTTAGAAAAATATCTGGGAAAAAAAGATGTTACTATTTTATACTTTCTGTATAAGGGGAAATGATTGACGATGGATGATCCAAATCGGAAGTCACCCACATAATTTCCATCAGAGAGATAGATCAATTCTGCATTTCTAATATAAGTTATATTATATAACACACTCCTCACACAATAATAAAAGTGCTAACTGTTTTTATTTCAATTAGAGCAAAAAGATATAACATCGAAACTTTCTGACTCATTTGTTATTTTTTTCAACAAAAAAACAAAAACCCCTAATAGCTTTCTCTACATACCTACTCTACCAAATTAACCCCTTATTTCTGATAGAGTTCATAACCCAGCCCCATGTATGTATATTCATGTATGTATGTAGTGTGCAATGAATTCAAATAGTGCGTAAAAAACATGTTACTACGATACAAATAATTAAATACAATAATGTATATAGTTTGTGATATACTGGAAGAAACACAGATTCATAAACAACACAATTGAGGAAGTTGACAATAATAAAATATTTTCAAGTTGCAAAATGTATCTATATATAATACATGTATAGGAATGATTATAAACCCTGTTACACTCCTCTTTACTCTGCCTCTATGACATGACAAAACATGGAGTAATGCAAAGGCAAACAAGTAGAAAGTACATAATGAAATTGGATAAAATATTCCTTTAAAAACTTCGTTTTTTTTTTTAAATATAGAAAAGTCAATATTGATTTGTGCAATAAGTAATAAAAAAATCAATGAACTACTCAAATCAACGCATAGCAAAAAAGCATGATAAATAAACACGGTGAATGAAAAATATATAAAAATGGATCACATAAATATATACAATTTTATAGAGCATGAAGAAGAGATATTATAAATATTCGTCACATGGAGCGAGTTCCCCATGCTCGAGAGTAGTGTTATTATTATTTTATATTAACAACACATTATGGTACACTAACATAAGTATAATATAAATCTAATAGATTATAATTTGTTATAAAGATAATAATAATCTCTTTCCTTTAGTCTTTTTTAGTCATTTTATTCCCTTTAATATATGATCAAAAAGAAATATATATATATAATCAATTTGCATAGATATGCATGAACCAACTATGATTAAATGATAAAATTTACCCTTAATCAGTCTGCGTGTACAAGTGCAAAAATAAAAAGGAAATTATGTAATCATTTCAATCAAGATACTTCTCAGTATAACATACATAGAGTAAGAAACCCTACATTTCTCCTTGAACAAGAAACTGCTCCTCTTCACAATGCTAAATTATATGCACAAGTAAATATTATACCTATGTATGCATAGGCACAATCAATGGACCTTTACAGCCTTGCATATCATCTCCTATATTACAACCATATATATATATATATATACATTTAGGTATGTATTTTGATTGTTCAAGGGGAAAATCTTGTTTATGTATAATTTACGTTATATACTGTATATTATATTGTATCAATAGGTGATTAGTCCATTGATCAGCATTTGGATTTCTTACACCGAAATAATGTAAATATGTACAGCATATTATGTTTCTCAATGGACCAAATGTGTATTTATAAACATGTATATATTGTATTATATGAAGAGAAAAACAAGATAGATTTACTATAATAATCATAATATATACTTTAATAACAATACATTTGATCCTTCAAGGATATGTTAATATTTAAGTACATAAACATCTACAAAAAATTATTTCTTTATTTAAAAAGAAAAACTTCAGTTTTAGCTAAAGCAGAGATGTGTCCCTCCATTATATGAACACCACAGTACATACATAAATAAATAAATAAATGCACTGTCTGTTGAAATCGTACAACATATAAACAACATGTACATATTTGTCTTCCAATCCAAAATATAATGAGACTTATATATTATGTAGGTACTAGGGAGGAAACATCTGTATTTCTATAAGGAAGCAATGAATAACGTTTTCTCGCAACAAATGTTTTGTTTTTTTGTTTTTTTAACTTGGGATTATGGAATTGTTAAGAGCATACACATGACGTTTTACCTACCCATATAACTACACATATCTACATAAGTAACTCAAGGGAGTACTAATTGGAGACACTACAATCATGACCTCATGATTGTTTACGTCTGAGACGATCGTATATTAGAGAAACTTACTATTATGTTCCATAAGTATATTTTTTTGAATAATTGTTCGATTCAAGGATAATGTTTACCTTGAATGTATTATAAATATGTACATTTTTGATACTAATGTGATGATGTTACATGAGGAGTGTCTTTCGTAATAATACTTGTATGTATACACTAAATGGTATCCAAAACAAAAATTGTATTAACGAGGTCCAAATACAACGATATTAATCATGATCCTTATTTGAAGAAATGCACAGATGTGTGTGTGTGGAAGGAACAGACTACATGGATTTTTCTATGTATGTATGAAAAAAACGAGAGAGAAATATTGAAATACAAAATTCAGCTCTATTCGATCAAATTTCAAAAAAACAAATCCATGCATTTAATAAATAAGAATCTATGCTTTGCTTCATTTTAAATCCCTTACCTACTACATAATTTAAAGCACTGTCTAGTGCGTAATTTGACTTTAAATGTGAAGATGAATCAACTTCGTCGTTTTTTCTTTTTATATTGAGATATTTTCATCATGGATAGTTATTAATACACTAAACGCCAGAGCCCAGAAGGAATACTTCAACAAATCCCTCTGAGAATAAAAATTAAAGAATTCGAGTTAAAGAGCAAGGATCTCTAGGGTACTCAATTTTGAGGGGGTCAGGGGTGGATGGGGAAATTATGACTTTGTTTATATTTGTTCCTCACATGTAAGGATTATATTTAAGTTATATTTAATATATTTAAATCTGCAAATAAGTCGGTTGTTCTACAACCTATTACTACATAAATAAATATGTATAGGTCAGCAGTTCCGGAAAATATATTTTATATTCATATTTGCAAAAAAATAAATAAAAGGGTTTGTTCATATTTTTTTAAAAGGCCCATTAGAGTGGGAATTGAGAGCTCAATTATCCATGTCATTGCATGGATTACGGATATTTCTGAGGATTTGATAATCGCAGTACTTAATTGATTCACTCTCTTTTTTTTTTCTTTCTTTTTTACTATGAGGGGATGAGAGTGAAGCTTCTGCCGCTTCTTCCTTGTTAATTAGTATTTGTATAATTTATTATACAATAAATTTAACTAGTAGTGAATTTGATGAATGATGATCCGTGTAAGCAACAATGACGTCATAGAAGAATTGAAAGGGAGAATAAGTAAATAAAAACTAAAGCCAGGAAAAGGTCAAGCAATTAATAGAGAGAAGATCAACATGGATGGATGTATTTTTGACTGTATTACCATGCATTTTGAAGGATGTTTCTTCCAAATCTAATAATAATAGTCGAGATGAAGTACTATTATCATAGAGAATAATAGAGAAGCTTGTGTTTAGTTGATTTGACGATGATATGAATCACTTGAACTTGATTTTGTATGGATATTTTACACAGAAATGGATTCACACGTCATGATGTTTTTGTTTATCATGTAACACTTATTTCATGAAACACACATCGATGTACACGACTCTCAAAATCAGCTGCTCTACTGACTTATTCTAATAAAATTCTTCTATATGTTTAGAGGGAAGAGAAGAAGAGAGGGAAGAGCGGGAGGGGGTGGGCAAAGAGGAGAGAGATTTGGCAGAATGGCCAATCTCTATTCTCTTTTTTTCCCCTCTCTCTCTCTCGCTCTATAGTTCCAGCAGCTAGCGCTCCTTTTTTTTCAACAGCTCCTCATCATCAAGAGGAGGAAGCTGAAAGAGAAGAAGAAACGAATAATAAGAAAAATATCGCCCCTTGAAAATGAATTTAAATACACACTCAATGTGGAATTTACCCCAAACGAATTCATGTGGAGGGGGGATGGAGGGGTGGATCGTACTATGTGTTGAAATTACAAATATAATACATATATTCGAATTAATAATAATGACTCATTTATTCAGAGAGTAACATTTATTTTTTTCTTCTCAGCATTGGATTCAGTTGTTTTCGTATGTACTTAATAACCATAAATTGGTTTATTAAAGACCAAATACAACAGCCATTTAAAGGGAGAGGTCAAAATATAAGGAAAGAGTGTTTTGTTATCTTTTTGTCAAGATAAGAGGTGAGGGTTCAGTGCATGTACATATTATTAATATCAGAGCTAACTTCTTCATTCAAAGCCTGCATAACTGTATTAGGAGATATACAGACAATGATAGGCTGTACTTATCAAGATTAAATCATATTTATTTATTTTTTAACTATCGTCTTGGCGCCTGCCTTTTAGATTATACATGACGTGTGTAAGTTAAGTCGATTCATATCCATTGATTCAAGCCTTATTAAAGTAACAATAATAATCATAGGCAGTCAGGAGATGTTGTTCTTTAATCATTTATCAACTAAACAAGGAATCAATGCGATTTTTTTTTTCATTTGCTTGGATTAATTTTGTACTAGCTATGCAATCTTTAGTTAGTAGAGACCTTGAACTTATTTTTTTCGGATCTCCTCAAAAAGGGAAAAAACATATTTATTTCTTTGATTGTTTTTGTTTAGGTTGGAATCCTTTTTGATGAATACAATATAATATAAATTATAATTAATTTCAATAACTTAGTATTCAAGAGTTGTTCTGTACTTGTTCAAAGTACGTGTATCACATATATATTATATGATAATTTGATTACTCTATAATATATATATATATATATATATATCCTTTTTAACACGTTATATACCAAGGTATGTCAGTATAGCATATAGTTGGTACATACATTACATCATTTTAAAAAAATCCAAAAATAAATATTTTCCCCTAATATTTTTAATCACGAAAGCTCGTAGTTCAGGGACAGTATAAAAATAGAATTTGTATTCAACTCATCGACTCTTTTTGAACAAAAATCATAAAATATGTATGCTTATGTACAGTATACATACCTAAAGACGATGATTCTTGGTCAGTTTCCTCTTTTTTTCAAATCAAGAAAGGAGTTAACTCGCACTTCTTTTGACCATATTATACATTAATTTAATGGAGTAAATCCCAGGTAGTGTTTGTACAGAATATTTATAAATATAAGATACAAATATCCATGTCAAACTTGTGAAAAGTAATTTACCTTCAGCTCTCCCCCCAAAAAAATATTTATCTGATTTGTGTTACTTCGTAATAATAATATGTATTATATATTTCCCTTCTAAGTTATTTAAGTATGCATACAGATATATATATATATATATATATATATAGTATATTGAAACCCGTTTTTATGAGAGAAAAATGTATTTAGTGTGTATTTATTCATTTGTAGACTATTTCACACAATCTCTCTCAAAATAAAATAATTAATTACTCATTATATCTCTTGTAGGAGGGCTTTAATCGTCTTTTAACAGAAAGCCATTGGTTTTTCTATTTTATTATTTTTTTGTTTTGTTTTTAACAGAGCCAAAGCAAATAAATAAATAATAATATTCATGAACCTCTAATGTATGTTACTTCCAATACCTACCTATGTAGGCATACTTAAATATATACTATTTGCCTTTTTACCATTATTTATTTATGACCTTAAATAAATAATTCACTATTTTATTTAATGAGTGTGGATCTTATAGGAACGTATCTTAAAAGAATCTTTTTTTTTTTTTTTAGGATGGACTAGATATGTCTTTTAAGACCTAACACCATCAGGATCCCATGAATCTCCTGTTAATAAAAAGTATAACAGTATGTTATATGGAATTTAATTACATCTAAACATGTAATATAAACATATTTGTTTTGCATTGCAAAAGCTACGCACCTAACGCAGACCTTTAAACACCTATAAAGTCCTTATGTACTTAGTACATTTATTCTAAATTACGGTGACGCAACTATGGAATCGCAAAAATGTATTAAAATTACTTCTACGTACCATATTATACCAAATTAAACAGTGCAGGTTTAATCTGTACCTATTTGTACCTACTGATAAATACGGTTATGTAAAACCAATTAAGTTATCTAATCAGAATGGTTTCTATGACCTTCGACCATATACACACGGTATACATCATTTGGCATGCCTGAGTTTTTTTTCCTCCCTAGAAGGACTTAGAAATGAATGAGCTGTAGAGTCCTGCATTTATGTAAAAACAAATTGACAATGAATTAACGCCAGCTATTGAATCTTCCTCTCGGAATGACCCTAAAATACATATTACCAGTATATTCAAGACTCGAGGAAATTATTGTTATTTACATAAATTTGGTTATGATTCACACTAGTGTGCATTTATATTTATCTTCAGCCATGGACACTATGTGTATATAAATATTTATTTATTTACACCTAAAAGATTATTAGAGATAAGTAAATCATGTAAAAATATATACATATAGGTGCTCTGTAACATGTAGTGTATATACAATTAACATATTAAAAATATTTCCATGATTAACAAAATATATTGAATAAATGAAACAAAGTATTAGGATATCAAATCGGTTTAACTGCATAATATATATTATATCACTATTATGCTAAAACGACTCTATATTTCAAATCTATAAAATCATACTTTTCAGTGCAGTCAAAGTAATTGTTATTGATAACTATGTAAACTTATTTAAAAATTGAACACCAGACACAACGAGAATACCCAAATTCACACCCAAAAAATGTTTGTTTGTTCAGAATAAAATATAAAAGTGAGTCATCATTAAGGACCAACGGGTATAAATAAAAAAGTCCATGGGTTTTGAGTCCCTCACATGTCATAACTATGAAACTAAACATGACTTATTATTAGAAGAGCTGGATGATGTCGAAGACGTCTGTGGCGGTAAATTATCTTCCCTGGAAAGAGCTAGGGCTAATAAGTGATCCTGCTCAATTTGAGATTGAGTTTGAGAGCGTGGAGTACTAGGAAGTGTTTTATTACTATTGGAATGGGTACTACTCATAGACGACCAACAGACATGATCCTGGGGATGCCTATGGGTAAGACACACAGTCTGCCGGCATGACTCACATCTAAATGGAATGGGTTCCTTGTTTTTACACTTTCGGACGGAACAGGCACCTGGATGCGCTTTTTTCTTTTTGGCTCCACAACTATCAGACTCCATATGTGCCCAAACGTGCGAGTCTGGAGGGGATCCTCGAGGAATAGGTACAGGATTGTTGCAGAGGGGACAGACAGGAACTTGAACGTCCTTTGTATATCGTTGAGGACAGGTATGGGAATCGTATGGAAGATGATCCGAACAAAACAGTTTGGAACAGGCGTCACATTTAAGGGGCAAAAAATCCAATTGTCGGCAACTCTTCTCACCACAGTGTGCACCTAACTCTGAGAACTCCATGTTTTAATCACTCGTAGAGATAAGCTTCAAATGGAGTATGGAAGAGGAATCCCAGTGTTTATAAAGTATTCGTCCAACCAAACGAATCACTCTTTTATTTTCCAGAAAAATCTGGAGATGTGACGTCACAAACTTCTTTATGACGCAATAAAAATAATGACAAGTAAATTTTTGTTCACCTTCTTATTCTCCTATATATACTGTATTCTAGCTCTCCTTGCACGTCGTCGTAGCAGAGGTGCGTAGTACTGAGTGACTGTACGTACTGCTGAAGAAACAAAGGAGGGAGAGTTCGTAAGTAACAAATATTCTAAGAGTAATACTAATATAATATCTGGAATCTTTATATTTCGTGACGAGTTTGATGCAATCCTTGAGTTGGATGTAGTGGTTGACTTCTAACTTATATTTACAATTGGCATATGATACACTCTTGTAAGAATTTTCTTTGTTGCTGTAATTCTCCATTGGATGGCTTTCTCCTGTATATTATATGAGTGTTTTTCTCAGAGAGCCTTTCTACTTCAATCGAAGTCATACATACATACACACAACAATATGTGTGGATATAATATATAAAGGAAATGAAAGCCAGACTGCTTCCAATGCCTACATATGGAGAAAGAAAGAGGGGGAAAGAATATTGAGCTTTTCTCCCATCATATTATTAAATATTCAAGAGGGATTTCATTTCTTTTATTGGGGCATATCATTAATATTCTATAGAATCCTGTTAAAAAACGATTATTGCTAAAAGAAATAGTCATGTACTAAAGGAAAAAAGTACGCTCTTGTAGCAACAAACTTACTTTGCCTTGATAGACGAGATGTATACATCTAATGGGTAAAGATAATGAATACCAAAATAAGTCTTATGTATTTTATATTTACTAGATGTAGAACTCATAAGACTAGCTATGGTTCTCAGAAACGAAGAAAGTGGATTAGATAACATTACTTTTCCATTTATGGAAAAACAATATGGGCTATACAATCATGGAGGCAAAGGCAAGAAATGAGGGGTCCATATATTGGGACTCCATGATTATTCATGTATTACAACTACCTTTTCTTACCCAGTGTTAATTTTGTCAGACAGGACTGGACGAAATGTATTTGCTAACGAGAGGGTTTTTTTCACAAAGAAGATGAGACGAAACAATTTATTTGAATGTCTACTATTACTAAAACAAAACTTTTATCACCCTGGCGAAATAAAGACGAGACGAAATGTTTACCCTTCGTCTCATCTTGTTGTAGGGAGGGAGCAAATATAATATAGTATGTACTCATAATTTTTAATATAATAACTTTTTTCGTGTCCAGAGGATTAGCATCCTTGTACCCCAAAGATTGCTGGGTACTCTCTAGCGGTGTTGATGAATCAGTCAGACATAAATTAAAAAAACTTCATTTTTTAACAGTGGAACCACTCAAAACAAATGAAGATGAATAAAAACAAAAACAAAAAAATCACGACATGAGATTTATTAGTTTGAGTAATCTTTAGAAGGTTATAGATTTTAGTAAAGTTGAGTCATTTTTGAGTTCGAGTATTACTCGAATACAGCACCTGTAGAAGCCAATTTGAGTGTTTACATATTTCATCGAATACTTACGAAGGGATTATTATAAGAAAAGAAGAGGAATTCTAAATTTCCGGTCATTCCTTTCCTGTCTTTTGAATTGCCTCGATGCCACATGTGCATGCATATTGATGGCTTCATATGAAAACAATGGTACACTTATTCTATGTGGTATACTTAACTCCAAGGTCATGATTCAAAATGCTCAATTATTTTCAACTTTGAGACAAAATCCGTCACATAAACGATGTATTCTCTTGATTTATGATTATCAAATTACATAACAATCTATGTATAACATAAATAGATTCGAATACCTAGGTACATAGATATGTACGTATATCAGACTTATATTATATCAACGTTTGTATGATGAAATAGCTTATAAAAATCAAAGGATGAAATGACAATGTTTTACGCCTGGTGAATTATCTGAAAGTATATTTTTATTATTATTACACGCAATCCTTGGGCCTTTATCCTTGGTAGGTACAAGTCAGAAGATAAAAGAATGAGTCTTTGAGGGTACATATTATGTAAAATGTAATTGGTACATATATATATGTACATATGATTTTCAAACTTCCATAGGAACAAATATTGCAAAAAATGAAATTAAAATATATTCACATACATAATATTTAACTGATTGATGTAGGGCGTATATATGTATGTAAGTGTATTTAAAATGAATCAAATAAGAACGATGAGTCAGTGGAATGACGTACAGAGTCATGAAATATTTTTAATCATGAAACATATACTTATACATTTGTATGTACACAAGTATCTCCTTGTTCCAGTCTATGAACTAGATATGTATGTATGGATATGAAAATGATGTCATAAGTTTCTTTCTTTGACATGAGACTATAAATGTATGTATTTTATGGAAGATTGTACTTTTTCCTAAGTGAATAAACGATTTAAGAACAGTCAGATGATGTTAATTGATAACGAAGTTGACAGGTTTACAGATACAATTGATTAAAAAAAAATTCTATTCAGCAGGTAATGAAAAGGTTTTTAGATACTTAGAGATAGATATACCTATCTACATTATGGATCTTATATTACCTTCGATGATAATGAGGTCAGAAACCGAATAAGGGAATGCTAATTCAACCCTTACTGGTGATGACTTAGAAAAATATCTTTTTGAATACTGTATATGTATATTATTTTCGATTGCTGCTATAGTTATAATCACTCTAGGTGAGTCTGGTGAATCAACGACTGAAAGGGCAGCTGATTTTCATATAAATAATTGTTAAGCCCTAATAATATAAAAATGAGATAAATTTTAATATATATCATGTACTCTAAATCCTCCCTCCTCTTATTGAATATGTGTTTAAAAAATTCATTCCATTGTTAACAAAATTATGGCATAGTAATTGCTTTATAGATTAACTTGTGTCTTAAAACCCAAAATTCCTTAGATCCAGGCTTTTCCTCTATAAGGCACTGGTTGGAACCAGAGAAATCAAATTTATTATTCACTTCTCCTCAAATGAATGATGTACATATAATAGTTAGCCTTTGAGGAAGTTGGCTATCTTGGAAGCTACAAAAAGGAAAAAAAAAATACCAACTGGTGTTTTGCGAATAACGACATTCTTCCAAGACGTTGAAGGGTTCTTTATTTAACCCTAGGGCCATTCAAGATGAGTTAAATTTAATTCGAGTTAAGAAAAGCAACGTTTAGGACACACATACAAGGTTGCTGCAGTAAGTATATTTTGATCGTTAGGAAGTCAGACCAGTTAGTTTATGAAAAAAAAATCGATATTTAATTTTAGTTCAGGGGACAAGAGTAGACAAAATCGACAGATCGTATAAAAGGTTGTTCTATGTATGTAGAGTTAACTTCCCCTTGGATGAAGTTATAAAGGAAATTTATTCTAACCAAGGATATGAAAAGGAATACTTAAGGAACTGCTAGTATCAATAATACAAAGAACTACCTACATTAATTATTTGTTTTTAAATTTGCATTTACTGTAATACCTGTTGGTAAACCACATTTACAGGGTTTTTTTTCTTCTCTGGAGCCAGAAGAGACTCCAAAAATTTGCATATCTTGGTTGAAAATTAAAAAGTTTTTTTTCTTCTAAATACCTTGGAATTCAGCTGATGTTTATGATCGTAAAATATTTTCTGTCCTTGGATATCTTTAACTAGGGATGTAAAAAGAGCCATTCCTAATTGTGTGCAAAAATCACTTCTAAAAAAATATGGTCATCCTTAGATACAGCATATCAAACGAAGGCAAATGAAGAAGTCATCCACTATAATAGATATGTTTATTATTTTGTGACAACTGTTCATTGAAGAGGATTTAAATATATTTTAAATATAGCTAATAGACATGCTTTATGGGTACTCGACGCTGGGTGAGAAGTGTTCTCTTGGGAGGATTACTATAATTTAATTTCCCTTAAACTCTTGTCCTCTTGGCTGTGCCTCTTTAAAAATGTTAAGATTTTATATCAATATTAATGCAAATTAAGGATTGAAAATATACCATGACCCTATTTTGACATTCATAGTTCTTCATGCCCAGTTTCAGCTCTCTCTAGAAGTAGCCAGTTAGGAGTTTAGTCAGAACAAAAAAAGTGGGACAAACAAAGAAACTATCATTGAGGTTTTACATATTATATAATATATATAATATGTCGCGATAAGACATACTGAGCAACAATTGTCAATGAAAGGACCATATTTTTCCTTTTAGACCACCCCATGTACAAATGATACGTAAATAGTTTATATATTATACATGTGTAATGTATGAAATAACTTTATTTATCAAAGGATTTATTTAAATACTTTACCGACACTTTTGTCTATTTTTTGACTTTGATTCTATGTATATGATAAGCCTTTCTCACTAGACTCTCGTAAGGGAAGCATAATTGTTTTCTCCATTTAAGTATTATGTGCCATGTTTATTTTTTTTTTAAATGTGTGTTTTTATTCATTTTGCATTTATTGCTAGGATCATCCATTATTTATACTACTCTGTAGTAGGAAAGGAAGAAGAAGAAAAAAAAACTTTATCCAAAGATACATAACATGTTGGTTATGTTTTTATCATGATTAATGAAATGAAGAAATTCTTTTAAAAAAAATAATATCTAGAAAAACGTGTTTGTAGATGGAAAGAACTCGAATGAACATACGTCATAGTCTCAATGGACAATTTTATGTTTTTTTGGATTTGCTTATATGTTACTTATAACTAGACATAAACCTTGAAAACATAGCATACTTATACATATATATATATACTTTACCTCTCTAAGGCATTAATTAATTACTTATTTCTTTTCTTTTCTTTTTTTTAAAGAAAAAGAGTAAAGGACAAATTACAAGAAACTTTATGCCATTAGTAAATTAGATTATCCATTAAGTCAAGGCAACTGCCAGCTAATCATTTTAATTAAGAATATCCGTGCGTGATATAGAAGGAATCCTTGTATGGGAATTAAGTGGGTTTTTATGATGATTGTATAGAATGATCAAAGGTGCTCATTGTTTGTGGACTCAAGGACTACAAACTTTTAGAGTAAACAAAGGTGATGTTGTGTTTAAACTGTTCCTGCTATTTAGATAATTGAGATTTCATGAAACAGGCTAGTAAAGAGGACTCCTATAATTATATTCCAGAGTTACATATATGTACTTATGTACAATTGTCTGTACAAAAAGAGTTCATTTACTCCCCTGGATTTCTATTATATGTATGTGTGTAGAATAAAAAAAAGAAGTTCATATCCTGGGGGTTGACTGTCCTTGAAGTGTCCAGTTCATTATTCAATATAATATACATACATACATATATGCATATAGTATAGCTACTTAATATCCTTAAGTACTATTCTCAATAACAAACTCTGTCTGTCACTCTCTATGTATGTAGTAGGAAACTTTAAATCAAAAGTTGGGTCCTTTGGGAGTGAAATTCAAGTATTTTCTTTGATTGTTTAAAAAGAAATAGTTTTCAAGTCGTATATGTGCATTTATATAGATATTTATATATAATAAAAATAGGTATCACTTTTCTTTTATCAATAAAAAAAAACCTTTGAAAAAAAAAAGATTTTTTTAAATAAATCTATTATCTCTTATACCAGAAAAGAAAGTGCCCTTTTATTGATATGGGAGACGAGAGGTCATTTATTAGTAGTGCATTATAAATTGGTGATGTGGTTCTTCTGGAGACCAATTTACAAGATCTCATCTGGGTCTTGCTCTTAACTTCATCAAAAGAAACTAGATCAAACATTTCCTCTTCTAAAAAAAGTTGGTATCGTCTTGATTTCGGGTGATGTGGTCTGACTGGTATGCCTATGTATGTACATACATACATAATAACAGCGGGAATTGAATTATGAGATATACTTAAATAATATTGTACATAGAAGATTCCTTATGATGTGTCTTTTAATCATACTATTTATTTTTCCCCATAAATTCTTTTCTTTAAAATGATCATTTTCTGGACTTTAGTTCATTGTACAAGTTGCAGCAACAACAAAAAAAAAAAAAAAATACTAATAAATGATAAGGACACTGCAATACTTGAATTTCCATTACAAAGATAAGCGATAATCTACATTTTAATGATCTAATTTTTGACTTTTCTAATGAAAATTACTAATGGACATACATATATTTAAGACATATGGGATAATTAATAATATCCTAGTATTCTCAGTTCTTTCACTCAATGAAAATGAGTAAATTAAATATAAAATATTAGCATATATATGTATATGTAATGGATTATAATTCAAAAAGGACTCATGGAATAATTAAATAAGAAGTTATGCTCCGTACAAATTTCAAACTATTACATACACCACAGCATATCTATGGATGCATAAGAAATGTCAAATCAACTTTATTTTTTTAATTCGTGCTATAAACTCATTAATAGCCCAGCTTTGATACAATATTTTGGACTCTACATATTAAGTACATTAATTAATTAATTATTATCTAACCTTATAATGGAACATCAGTTATCATTATCATTATTATGTTTAATAATATTATTTTTTTGTTCCTTCAAACCAGAATTTAAAAAATTAATGATACTAATAATTAATTAATTAAAAATCACCCTTTGGAAAGTTCATCTCGTTCGTTTAAAATGAATTCATTATGTTTGTAGGCAGGATAATATATTTATCTTTAAGAATAGATTTGGTAAGGGTGTTACCGGGGAGATTAAAGGCTTTAATTAAAAAGCCAGATGTAGCAAGTCCTTATATGTTGTATGTAAGTACCTATGTATGATATTGTGTGAAATAACATGTAAGTTTTTTTGTTTTTTTTCACAATGGAGTCCTCCTATCAAGTGATGTATTCTTTATAAAAATATAAATGAAAAACACACGACCTTCATATATATAATAATAATATGTATTTATACAAATATGCTGTACAGTTTGTTTGATTGTATGGCATTATCATTTGACTGACTTATGTAGAGTTTACATGTGACACCCCTCAAAATACATATATTTATAAGTATAATAATAAAATTAAATAATTGTGCCTTGACACGACTAGATATACATATATTTATATCATATGTATAACCTCAGAGAGAGTCAATATTGACTTATTTAAAAGAATATTCCATGTGAGGTCCATTTATGTATGTAGTAGGTAGGTATTTTTAATAAAAAAAAGAGTCATCATTTTTTAATCCATTAGAGTAAAAATAAATAAATAATATTCGATAAGGTCATGATCTTTTTTTGTTTTTATTTCTAGGGTTCAACCACAAAAAAAAAAGAAAAAAAATGAATTATAAATCATCATGAAGATGATGAAAAAGAAGAGGCGTTATGAAAAACGAAAGAAACAGATTACATTTCTATTTCTCCTTAAAATCTCCTTAAAAATTTAATGAACCACCAGATCAACGGACGAGTTTAAAAGAGATTCCAGTACTTTTTGGGATAGATAAGCAGTGCAGTAACTTACAAGGATTTTTTCTTTTTCTTCCAATCCATAATTGGTGCTTGTCTATTCAAAGTTTCCTGAATCGAATAGTTATTACTTAATCCTTTGTATAACTCTTTTTTATTCTTTTTAAAAAATGTATTTTTACAGGGTATCAAAGACGTGAATTCCTATTTGTGATTAATTATGATTAATTATAATTATTATTAATCCATGGATTGAAGAATCGTTCAAAATTTTTATATGCAGACCTTGAGCGGTAGTATCAACTTTTGAACGAGTAAAGGGCCTTTATCCTATTAAAAAAAGTTAACATTGATCTCAAAACGAAGTATCTGATATTAAGTACGTATTAGGAATTCTCATTTCTCGAGAAAAATGTCCTTTAGCAGGATCCTGGGAAAGCAATCACGAAACTTCGGGATCTTGGGAAATTCTGGGATGAGTTGGTAAATAATAATTTCGTGAAAAATCTAGATTTTTTCACTAAAAATCACCAATAAGTTACCTAATTACAATAGTTAATATATACTCGTTTAAATTTGTATGGATATTCTTGTAAAACATCCATGTAATAAATACATGAGGCCCATCTAAGAATATCAGCAACTCCTTGTATACAAATATGAGTCATATCATACATAGTGCTTGATAAACATAAATTAAGTTCCAAATAAGTACAAGAATGAAAATTGTCCTTATAAAAGAAAAATGTCATTAAAAATTCGGCACATACTGGTGCTTCGTTGGATATCTCATTTTTGTCGATGCATCATTTGCACAGCAGCATAAATAATTAAAAACTTTATCTCAAATGAATCATCATTCATGCACATTCAAGTTTTCATTTAAATAATTACATAAAAGAAGCTTACATTATGAAATAATGAAATGATTGATTTATCGGGAATTTCTCGTAGATTAAAAAACCCCAAAGAAATTTCAAGAATCTAAGGGGGAAAGGAAGCCCAAGTATTATAGGTATATGTACATACTTTTTAAACTCGGAAATGACCACTACACTCTTCAAGGGTGTTTGTATGTACAACAAATCTTTCATCACATATGTACATACGTTAAATTAAATCATTTTCTCTTTCAATCCTCTTTGGAAACCATTTCATATCAATTTATTTCTGACAGTTTTGATGGCTACTTAGCACCGTTTGAGTTCACTCCCCTCACCCCCACATTTATTTAACTAATAGTTTTTATACAAAAATGGTTCAAATCAATCTTAAAAGATATATAACTATGTATAAAGAAATTAGGTAAAATATTTCTGCCCTCCCTTCAATTTAAAAAATAAGTAAATAATATATATGTATTTGTGTCTTTTAATATACATGCTTATTATTTGGTATGTCACATTGATATATATATATATATATATATTAATTAAAGCTAGTCATTTTCTCTTTAAGTCATTATAAGAATCGATATGTATAGTATCTATTATTTAATATATAATGTGTATATATTTTTTTAAATCTTGTTTTTCAAGTACGATGGATGCAGAAACGGATCTTATGTACGTATATTTGTGTATACATATCATTATGAAAAAGACTCTCATCATTTATGTATTTATATAGGTATATGTATATAAACATTAACCTGGATTTAAATGATTACAAAATAGATAGATGGAAAAAAATATAAATCATATAGCGAGTGTATACATATATTCTATATAGATAGAAACAGGTTTAAAGCGACGATACTGTGAACATTCCATTCCTGTCCCACTTCTATCATAGATAAGTATATTCTATGTATGTTTATTTATAGACGATTGTCTTTTGAGGGTACCCATAATGTGTGTATTCTATTAGGGTATTCTAAGTAAGCCATTTTTCTATCACTTTCTTTTTTTATATATATATATATTTATGTACGTAAAAAAACAAAGCATCGAATAAGATATACAATAATATCATTATAAATTTGTGAAAATATATCATTTGAAAAAAACAAAAACAAAACAAATGTTTCTTTCAACACGACATATTGTTCCTACATATGTATTGTACATACAATACTTGGATTCGACATCCTCAATGTCTAGTATAAATAAATGCATTCATACGTTGAAATGAGGTACACTGTGCATTGTACCTATTTCTTTATCATCCACATGACAAACAAGTGTTGTCTTCCAAGACAAACTAGGAAGAGTTATTTTTTCAATGCAGCTATGTATTGTTGTTTTTTTTAGCAAACACAATGACTTCTTTTTTTATTGATTGACAAATCAGAAGAAGTATATAGAATTGAGAAGACAAAAGAGATCCAAGTTAAGATGAAACCTTTCTGCAAAGGTCCAACTCACTTTCAAATCCATTATATCAGTGTACATATGTTAATATCTATGTAGAAACTAAAAAGTAAAAACTCTTATAGTGAACACCAATCAATACGTGAATTTGTCAAGGACTCTCATTCAAACTACTAAATATATATATATATATATATAGTTCAAAGAATGTATTTTATAAATAAGGTTTCCTGCAGTCTTCTACATACTCTTTACTGGATAGGCATGGAAAATATTTGTTATATAACACATGAATGTTCACAAATAACAATAATCAATAGAAAGGCCTCTCTTCTCATTACTCTACGAAAAAGGTGTATACATACATGTTATGTATGAATATAAAGCCATGGTATATTGCTACAACATGTATGTCCCTATACTCACTCGATAATACATTGTACATACGTCACTTCATACATAAATAAACAGTCTATTTTCAACTCATTAAACTTTTTTCGGATTACTTTTCTCTCTCTCTCTCTCTCTCCCCCCCCCCCCCCCCTCCCTTCCTCTGTCTTTTTAATAATGTCATGAACAAAGACGACTCTTGTAGATAAAAAGAATACATTTTAAAGCCATTCCATTTAGGTTTTATATATCTTATACTTACTCTAAGGTGGCTACGTACATAATTCTGACTTTGAAAAGATAAAAAAAACCTGCTTAAAATGAATATATTGCACGATGAAATTTTCATTGATTAACTCAACCTTTCCTCCTACTTACAATGGTGTGTTTTGACGTAAATTTATCACTGTGTAAGAATGAAAATCTTGAATGAAACATGAAGAATCAGGTTTTATGAGAATAAACACCCTGTTTTCTTTCAAATGATGTTTATAATGAATTATTACTGTCATGGGCTCATAGATGTAAAAATGGGACCCACAAATAGTTTAATATTTAATATTAAAAGTCTCTCTTACATATCAGACCCAAGTCTGTATTAAAAGCATGCTATTAGATCATTTTACAATTACATCGAACAAAATGGAATTGTACAAATCTAACAATTTCAATAGAAAATTTTTAACTGTCTAGGTATTTATTTGATATTATTCAAATATCACTCTTGCGTATCTTTGACATCATGTTGCTGACAAAATTAATAAATAAATAGAAGTTGTTGATATATTGGGAATACGATTGGGCTAATTCTAACTAGAGGTAAGAATAGTGGAGATAGCGGTAGGTGACAAAAAATAGAGTTTAAATTTTCATATCAATGGTAAGACACTGTGGTTAAAATACAGTTCTTTGGAAAGAGTTGACAAGTTACTTGGACAAAAAGTAACACCGTTGCTCAAGAGTAAAAGTAGTTAGTTAGTCGTAAAAGTAACAGGTCAATAGAAACAGATAAATAAATTTGAATTTGAGCCTTTCTTATATAATTTAACGTACGTACGCAAAATTAAAAATTCTATTTTTCAATGAGAAATTATGGAAATAAATTTATGATGACATACGAGACTCACGGAATCATTAAAATTGAAGTTTTTTTTACTACTCGGTAACAATTTTTTTTCTTCATCATGACGTAATAAACAGAAAGGAAAGTAATCAAATAAGTTACTTAAAAAAGCTAAGTCGTCACTTGGAACGTCGTCATTCCCATATCTAAATATTTTTAAATTAACACTCTGTCTTAGAGAAACAATAGGAGTGTATAATTATTGGATAAATGGTATATCATTTCCTACCAAAACAAAACAATACCAAATTCACGACGTCAAATAAATATGTATGTACATATACCAGGAATATGATATTAAGTCTATTTCAGCCTCCTTTTTTCCAAAATACATATACATATATATATATATTTAACAATATTATAATAATATTGATCCTTTTTAGAAAAAGTATCAATTTATGTACACAGGTAAATCCCTACATGAATATCTAAGCATACACAAATATTCTACATGTACCATACATAAAAAGACTTGGCTCCAAGGAGGCACTTTGTGATTCATGGTTAATTATGTATGTATAATATGTATATGGGCCTTGAGGAGTTATTTTTTTTTTTTTTTTTAAAAGTTCATTATTTAATTAGAGAATGGATACATGGGAGATAGGGATGATGCCAGAGTTGCAAAACAATAAAAATTTGCAGGAAATGATATTTATACATATATACCTATATAGATGAGCATAAGTTGTAATTAAATAATAGTAATAATACTTTTATATCATTAAGCTATAAAAGAAAACAAAAATAAAACAACTCACAAAGGGGTACTAAAAGTAAAAAAAAGGTAAAAAAAAAGGCCACAAACAATTTCTCGTCTTTATTTTCTTCGTTTCTTAAAGTGCGCTTGAGAGGATTTCAAGAGGGAATTACATATATATATATATATATATATATATATATATATATATATATATATATATATATATATATATATATATATATATATATACACACACTAATCCATATTGCAAGGAAGGTGTTGTTAAAAACATATGTCTTCATATAGATAGAGTAAATAATATGACAAAAAAGTTGCCTTACACAAGTTTTCTTAATGCCTTTTACATATAATATATATAATGCATATGCATATTATATGATTCATAGTAGTTGAAGAAGGAGCTGCTTTAAATTTCCTACCGTGAGTGAGTGAATGAGTGGTTGATTGATTGATTGAATACATACATAATAATATGAGTCCACACAGGTGGATTTCACTTTGTAAATGAGATGCACACTATCCAATATATACACCCATATGTACGTATAGATATATGAGCATTCCATCCATGTTAATGCGACTTACCTATGATAAAAATAAAGAAATAATAATGAGTAGAGCATTAAGTGAGATATTATACATACATACATATATGATATAAACATAATTAAAAGTCACTTTGATTCATGTGGGTAGAAGGCTTGTATGTATGTATGTATGTATGTATGAAGAAGAAAAGGCACAATGAAATGTCTATATATACATATATCCTTTGTTTAAGTTTGTGCATAACGAACTATATAGAGCAAAGGAAGGAGAGAAAACCATTGCAGTAAATTGATATTTTCTAACCAAACAAATTGAAGTCACAAAGTGTATTCGTATGTATTTATGAAAAGTCAGGCCCTTTATTCTCCAAAAAATATGCAATTGCTTTTTACACAATGTTATCCATGGAGTATCTTACAACCTTTTCTCCAAAGAGGGAGAGAGAGAAGGGCCCAAAATTAGCTCCTGATTAACCAATTCTTTTCAACTATAGAACATTCTTCCTTTAATATTAAAATATTATTCACAGTATAAAAAGAAGCTCACTCGAGTTCAGCGAATGAATGTTCAGAACCCTATTAAAGAGAAATATAAAATCGACAGCTGACAAAAAAATATAATTTCAATTTTTATATTAAAAGGATCACACCGTGATAAATGTACTTATAGATTTATATGTATATATCAGAGCAGGGGCGTACTGGCCCGGCGGTCAACCGGTCAATGACCGGTGCGCCCCACTGAAATCTTTACTAGGCGCCCCTTCGATTTAGCATAATGCGCCTTTATCGTGGCGCCCCTCATTTACTCTTTGTCCGGTGGAAATTTTCGCCCCAGTACGCCTCTGTATCAGAGACAATATAGTTTAAAAAGACAAAACTATGTAATGGAATATGTTCAAGGCTTCACCATTGAACTCCTTTGTGTTCGTGAAAATGTTGGGACACAACAGATTAAATGTCTTAATTATTCAATTTTTTTCTGCCTTGTACTCACGTCTGAATCACATCTACGTTCTGACCCGGTCACACAGCAGATTCAATTTCTAACAAGACATAATGAATAACGACTTTTGGTATGAAAGGCCCATGCTGCCATAATTTTGAAAGAAGCATATCTATTTTCTTACTTTGATATCTCTGATACTATCATATACATAATAATGTGCTCTCTATGACTTATGAAATAGGGAATCAGTTTCGTTTATGGTGAAAAAAGTGGGGTTTTTTTGTCGCATTGAAAGAGGCCTTATATATGTATAGTATGTACATATATGTATGTGTATATAATTGAATTTATAAGAACAATATAGAAAATAAAGGCAACACTTTTAAGAACAAAGGATGTAATCGATCGTTTTGAAAGGAATAATGGATTATGTTTATTACATACAAACTAATATACATATGTAGGTAATGAAGGAACAAATCCAAGGCTCACTCTTTCTCTACCTATGACAAAAATATCACCACAAAAATAAGGGAATCAGACTCCAAGAAAAATGACATCCCTCGGAGACTTTAATATTATGTACATAAAATGTGCAATTTGGTTTGTATATAGATGTATGGGTATAAAAAAAAATCCCATTTCATCATCATTTCAAAGGCATTGATTATGTACATACATAATATTTAAAGTTTCACAAAGGAGAAAGACCCTAATTATCCTCATCAGCATCCCACACAAAATCATGGACATGACATGGTAAAGTAGACGCCAACAGGTAGGTATCCATAATATTTTCTAATATTTTTTTAAATGCGAATGCTGTAGGATGATGTATTGTTATATGATTTTTTATGCTATCAATCTATGTAGTAATCGTATGTACCTAAGAATTTACCTTGAATAATTAAGGATAAGAATGAGTAAGCACATACAGTCAAGTGGATTGTTTGAGGGGGTGGGTGGGTGAGGAATCTAGCCAAAAATAGAAAATAAGAAAACCCGTAAAATATGACACCAAAATAGTGATATAAACAAGCAGAGTTTTACCGAGACTAAGCATGCCCAAGCTTTAAAATATCAATCCCATAAATTACGTGTTGTGCCATGGAAGAGGTCAAGATCGACAACAACGAAGCCAGACATCTAATGAAAAAAGTACACTCAGATCACTCTTTTAAATCTCACACCTCTCATTGGCATGTGAATTAAAACTTTTTTTTTTAAAGTGGCCTATCACTCCCGCAAGATTGATCATTTAGATTTCTTTTTTTATTTCTTTACTTTTCAACGGAATGGAGAAACCAAACCCAAGCTTTTGTAGATTTTTAATGATTCCCTTATGAGCTTAGCATAGTTCAAGCCCACTTTAGTTTGTTTACACTACAACTACAAAGCAAATTTCAGTTGAGTGGAACAAAATTTTGAGGTTACACAACTGACTTGAATTAATTATAAAAATAACATTTTTTGAAAATATCTTGAACAAATTTAAAATTCTAAGATTACTTAATAGTTTATGATAATACTTTATATTAGACATACATACACCATATTATAACAAATTTCATCTAAATTGAATAATATGAAGATATTTTACAAAAGAATTACATATTTTAAGTTCCTTCATATTTATATTTCCCTAACAAAAATCAATTCTAAACACAATACAATTTGTCTTTCAAATACATTTAAAAGATATTCAAAATGTATGTCACTTCTATATTTTGAACTAAAAGAGCTAAATGATCCTTATATGTATATATGTTCGTTATTTGATACACCAATGACAGTAATATTTGAGTTTTTAAGCTAAAATATCATATAATTAGAGAAATTATAAAAGTTCATGATGAATTCAATTTTTTGTGGAACCACTAAATGTTTTTGAATGGGACTGAAACTTTTATATCTAACTTTTGATAAAAACCAACCGCATAATAATAAAAAAAAGATACACTGTTTTACAAAAATTATATGTGAAGAAAAAAGCTTTACCAAAACTAACTCAGAAGGTTGCTTCTAAAGAATAACTTGACTACCATTTTAGGACAATGATTTTTATCAACGTGTCTAGTCATGACAAGGTTTTATGACTTAATATACTTGTTTAAGGTAGATTGACCGTATGTGTATTGATTTACAACAAAAAAGCAAAGGACATGTAGTTCAATGGTTGTTGGATTTTGCATTTTGTTTATTTTTTTATAACAAAAAATTTGCTCTTTTCTTATTTTAAATCTATGTTTTAATTGTTTGTTCCATTTAAAATCGGACATGTTTTTTGGTTTTTTTATTCTAGTTTAAGATTTGGATGAATAAGTCAATAAAAACTTGCTACCAATGGAAAGAGCTAATATTGGGGAAGGGGATAGGCCATAACAGATATGTGATTGGAATCTTAAGACTTAAATTCGAAATTTTTGTTTCTAGAAAAAAAACAAAAAAACTAGAATATCTAATTACAATTCTTGTCAGATTCCCCTAAACCAGTACTCCTCAAACTTTTTTGCCCCGAAGCGAACATTCATGAGATAATAAAATCCATTGAAGAAAATAAAATTTTGTTTGATAAGCACTGCACTCCGAAACCTCGGATTCCATAATCTCCTCTGCTTTTGAATTTTAAAAATTATATAAATTGCTCGAATGTAAAGGCACCACTCATTTTTTTAACGTGTTCTCGTCATTCTGAATCCGACACTGCCAATCAGGTACATCATTCTTTATCTAAATTATTAACTTGTACCTTTTTTTAAAACATTTGCAATTCGAGGCATTACTGATGATTGTAATTCAAAAGGATTGACTATTTATGTCTTTTCGTTTTTTGTAGCAAGATATAAAAAGGTAAAGGTTCTCAACGAATATTTGTAGCAAGACCCTCTAGTATTGCCCTTCTATTCAATCTGAAGTAAAGTACTTTATTTTGTTTAATTCTTCCTCTTTAATGAAGGTTGAGCTAGTCTCTTATTGTAGTAGTGAATTTAGAAATCAAAGATTATTTTCATTTTCGAATCTGCTTTCCACAACCTACTGGTTGAGAAACACTGTTAAGTAAATTTGGGACCTCCACACCATGAGTGAGGTAATTCCATTTATTTTTATGTGGATATATACATGATATCTTTCAAAAAGAACTATAACAAATTCATTAAAAATCTAGATATCCTGCTTCAACTCCTTTCTTATTCTTCAAAGAGAAGAAAATCAATGTACTCGTACATACTACCTTGTTGTTGTTTTTCCTTCTCAAGTAAGAAAATTACATTATGTCAGTCAAACTCACTTTACTTCATTGTCTATGCAAATGTAATTTTTAAGGACATAAAAAAAGTTGTTTTTTTTTCCTATAAATATATTGTATGTTTCTTATAACAGCATTATATATCAATTTATATGGATGGATGGATGGTGAATGAGGATCAATCATTGATGAAGAATATTGAAAATGAGGAGGATAATGTTATTGTATTTATGTATGGTACATATAAACATACAAGCAGGCAGGCAGGCAGAGATATACTACGTGACTTAAAGATTATCTATCTTTATTTGTTAAAGAAATGGTCACTATAATCATTCATCATTCCGTCAGAAAGATGTGTTTTTCCTCTTATGCTATTATCGTTTATTTCAAAATAATATATATACAAGTATATATATATATATATATATATATGCACATATATTTGCTAATTAATTAATGTATTAAGCCTTTAATTCATGCATTGCTTTATTGATTTTTGTATGGATGATTTTATTTATAGAATGGTTATAATAAATTGTTAATCAATTCATGGATGGGATTTTTTGCGGATGTTGAATACAATACAGAGTTCCACAAGAAAGAACCAATCTACTTTATCTGATTTTTGGTTATAAAATCCCATGATAAAATCAATATGGCTACGTAATTAGACCCTCAAGAACCAAGTACTCTATTTGGAAATAACAAAACAGTTACTCATGCGTCATCTAAGCCTTCCCCCTCCTCAACAAAGGAAAAACAGAGGAGTTATTTATGTTTGTCAGATATCTTTATAAATGCAGACTTTTTTTGTATCCAAGCATAACTTCCAAATAAAATATAGAACCACATTTCAAATTAACATATCATTTGACAAATAAAAAGTGTGTTTTTTAAAGTATATTTCTCTATTTTATTCCTTTTTTTAAAAAAGGTCTCAAACCTACATTTGAATAAAAACTGTTTATGCTTCAAGTACGGTACGCTGTAAATACAAAAATTGATTCCATGTTTTATTAGGCTTCACTTTTGATTTTACATTCGATTGACCCAAGGCTTCTCTCTGCAGTCATGCCTCAGAGTCAGCCTGGAAAAGGGGAGCATATCAAAGTGAGATATTTTTATATTTTTAAAGTTCATTTTTAAAAAAGAATGCTCAGAAAATCGAGACCAAAGCAAAATCAAAAGTTATTCCTAAAAAACGGGTATGTATGCCATTTAGAGACGGTAATACTTATAAGTATATCCATCTTGATAGTTGAACAAGGTTATCACTGCCTTGTTCCCTATGAAAATAATGGAAAACGTTACTCATCCTCGAATAAAACCCTTAAAAACCATAACATTGTTTTTTTCTTTATAATCGTGTATTTCAAAATGAAAAATATATGGGTAAGTAGTTGAAAATAGAATCAAGCATTTTTGTGGTCAAAAATAAATCTACATATTTTCGAATGTCTTCCCCCCCCCCCTTACTCAACAATTATTTTATTTAAATTAAAAAAATATTCAAATCGGAAATGCTCCAAAACTTGACCTCACACGGAAAAACTATTCGTCAATTTCTGGTCAAATACTCCTCAAATCAGATATATTTTATACATATATATAAATAAACCCAGAACAACTTTTTAATCACGTAACTTGTATATGTACATTGTATAGGTCTGTG
Source organism: Lepeophtheirus nordmannii (assembly GCA_963680855.1). Lineage (NCBI taxonomy): Eukaryota > Metazoa > Arthropoda > Copepoda > Siphonostomatoida > Caligidae > Lepeophtheirus > Lepeophtheirus nordmannii. The sequence goes on along the minus strand of OY804522.1, from coordinate 24,075,021 downwards.
TATCCATGAGTCACTGTGTGTGTAGTAAGGAAAATTTCAAGTTCAAGACCGATCAAACTATTTTAAATACCAATGTAGCCTTACAAAATGAATTTATAAAAACTTGCATCATAAAGTTGGTTTTTTTTTTTACTTTATTTTAATAATAGAATAGACACTTGAAGGAGATTTAGGTAGTCCTAGGATGTGGAAGTGAGTTCTTCTGAAGAGATAACTATTATTATTATTATTATTATTAATACTATTATTTCCGCATTAGATTCATGTCTCCTTTCATACCTATGCAAGTAAGATCTATGCATGCAGAATTTGTTAAAGGGGCATAGCCAAACCTATGCATGCATGTACCTTTGCACGTGTATCTACCTATCTACCAATATAAATATCGTACTCCAATCTATGCTCTATCCACGTAAGATCTTCCTATAACAAGATTTCCTTCCGATTCCTGAACTAAATCATAACATATGTACATATATATAAATCACTCATTTGGCTCAAATAATTTTTTGTGCGTCAATAAACTGGGTTCTGCTTCATTATGAACATAGGTACAAACATACTTATACTTGGAAGATTCATAAACACATACACACATTCAAGTCTATGCATAAAAAAGAAGAAGTACAACTCTATATAAACAAAAATGTAAGGAGCTTACCGTCTAAAAGGATGACTCATTTTACCTTGAAAATATTTTTTTTTTATATTTTTGGGCGAGCAATCATTTGTTTAGTTATAACTTATATATACATATAATATGTATATTTCTTTGGATCTGACTTCCCTCTCCTTCTATAAGATAGAGTATAACATGACGAGTTTTAACTATTTTTTTTTGTATGTGGATAATACATATTATAACACACTATAACATTATGTAGATGCCGATTATGTGCCCAAACCATGGTTTTACATAAGTACAACTAACAACAACCTTTAAAATTAGTTTTCAAATGAACAACTATTACATGGTTATTCATTGGGTGGATGATGGATTATAGTTCGTAGTATAGTTCCTATGTCTTTCTTTAAAAATATCCCTGAACAATATGTGACCAGCAAGTTATCAACTTGACGAACAACAAATGGATAATTTCTTAAAGTGATCGTATTTCAGTTTTTTTTTTATAATACAATTTTTGGATAAACACTTTCACAATTACCACTCTAATAAATAATTATCTATAGATTTAACCCAACAAAATGTGTAGTGGGGTACCTAAGTAAGGAAACTTTAGTCTTTAGTGAGTCGTGAAGAGTGAGGAGGAAGCATAATATGCAAGTAAGTGTTCAAAGAAGTGGAAATTTCATTATCATTACACGAGGTGCTTTAATACAAAATGTATGTATCTATTGGATAATACACAAATACATCTTTTGACACATTGATTCTATCTAACATGCATATGTAGATTTATTATTTAAAAATCAATTCCTCATAAAGTATTCTAGATCGTGACAAATCATCATAATTGTTTACAAGATTTATCTCATTTGATTAAATTGACAAAATATAATCATACTTTAAAATCAATGATTTTAATAACTTCTCTTCAAATATTTGATACTTACATACTTCGTGCTTTAGTTTCTAGAAGAGAAACTTATATATACATATATAATATAGACCAATCTTCCAACAGAGTTCAAGAACAAGTCATCGAAACATTTTCATTGAAGAACAATTTGGCAAAAAATATTACATTTAATAATATATTATATATATATAATGTTGCATATGCATTTTGAATCCGAAAAGAACGACATCTGTATCTTGATTAGGATTGCAGTTTATTATAGTGTCAAAGGATGTATTAAGACAATAAAGACTGATAAGTATCTCTTGGCCAATAGATTTTTATTTTCTACCACCTACCACCAAAGTTACTTAAATAGCAATAGTATTTGACTGTGTTATACAGTAGAACCCCGGAATTCGACTCTAATTTGTTCCAGAAGTTATACAGACAAATTCCGAATCAACAGCAACTAGCGGCATGTGACCCCCTCCCCTCAAGCAGGAACTGTATTTTGTTTACAAAAGTCATATGAACCATGAGCCATGTGACTTTGAAGGATCCTGAAGCTTTGTTTGAGCTCAAAGTCAAAGTCTTTTCTATATTTTGCGTCAAAGTCCGAAAGTGTCAAGGCGGTCAAGTTCTGGAGTTATACTATAGTTAATATAATTAAAATATTACTCAATAGTATTTGATTCACTTATAGAACATGAAAAATATTACATTTTCTTAACCTTGAATGAATGAATATAGTTTAAAGAGTGTATGAACGATCAATATTTATCAAAATATCATTTGAAATTTCATTAAAATACACATGTATCTATAGTGTTTTTCGGTAAAATGCCCGTGAGGCAAACTGTCCTCCCACTCACCCCGACATTTCTGCCTTTATGTACATAGGATGGCTATGATGGAAGACGTTGTGTTTATGTGGGTATATAATAAACTGTCAGATGGAAGGGATTTAACCCATTTTAAAATATACATATAATTAGACCCAAATGCATGCCTCGTAGTTAGGTAGAAGCTCAGCATGACATTTGTACGACAGCTTTGTTAGGGTAATCTGTCTAAAAGGTTCGTTCATATCCACATACATATATATATATATATATATATACATAACCGAGTACAAACCTTTTCATTTCCTCATATTTTGTACATCAAAATGAACATTTATAAATATACTAATGCAGTGAACTCTCCTTTTCCAATAATGCAATGTACAAACATTATTATGTATTTTGCATATTTATGTATCAGCATGTATATAGCAAACATACAGATCAGATAGAGCATTGTGGGTTTTCCTTCGACTCTTTAAATACATTAATACGTTCTTATGTATATGTACATACATTTGTATAATATGTAGATATTCATATTATTATACAACATAATATGTATTAACTCTTATACTGCAGTGAGATCATGACTTGCTTACGAAAAAGAAAAGAAAAAGTTTAATGAGTAAATAAGGAATGGTAATTGATATATAATATAATGTGCAATAAGTATTACATAGTAGAACCAAAACAAAGCTATAAACCCATGTAGCGAAACAACGACCACGTGAACAGTGTTTGTTCAAATCTATTTGTTCAAGAGACGACTTTTTTATCCGCTATAATCGTTATGAAACACTCAACAAAGTAATTAACCTCCATGAATTTACCAATAATACATCAATAATATTTTGTCCTTGTTGTTATAAAATAAGAATACCACATGGATGCTTCAAACAACTCTTCTATTTTGAGGTTATATTTTATATCCTCAAAAATTTCAACCCAATTTAACCTTCTTTTAAAAGTTTTTTTTTTTTTTTTTTTTTTAAATAAAAGTGCTTTATAAAGTTATTGAATTTATTACTTAAGCTGATGAATTTGTCCTTTGAAATTGGTTTATATCCAACTTTTGAGCCACTGCATCTCAGACAGCTTTAATAGTGTTCTTTTTTGGTTAAATTAAATCCTATGCTATAATGAGATTAGAATACTTGGCACAAAAACAAAACACTCTAATATAGGTATGCTTATAAATCGATATGACGTCAAATATGAATTCATTATTATTATAATTATCTTTTGACTAAGGAACCTTAACAATGTATACATATATTATTAATATGTAATCAATAATTACATATTACATTTATGTACATAAATTTGTATTCTAAAAATAAAACATAGAGTGTAAGTATACATTACATACATACACAGTATTAAGTCCTTCCTTGGATCAAAATTTCCTCAAGTCATGATCCTTAAGAGCATTTAAAAACATATACAATATCTTCTTGATATCCTTTTGATACTATGTACATATTTGTTATGTATGTATGTATGAAGCACATCAAAAGACTCAATGAGTCAAAAAAAAAAAAAAATTATTAAGGCATTCCAAACCAAAGATTTGAAAAATATTATTATTAATAATAATGCAGCCTTGATACTTCCCTAACATCCATACCTATATAAGAACATGATGACTCAATATAAATCATAACTATTGATTTGCTTACTCAATAGTATTTCATAAAAGGGAATTACAAAAATGGAGGTAGAGATCAATGTCTTTTCATCATCCTCATCTTGCACAATAACTTGAAATGCAAAGTTAATAATAATTATTAATTACTATGATCCTGTATTGTTATTATTATTATTTTTATTTCATATGTGCCCATGTAAAGGCTTAAATATTTCAGATTGTCTTTAAAATTTGTAATAATTCACATTAAGTAATAATAGGTTGGGCTGCATAGATTTTTTTAATATAAAGTTCCGTATGTGAATACCAACTTATTGTTATGTCTATTCTATAGTTTTGTGTCAATTGGGTTCGACTCGGCTTGAGTCGATATTTTTTCGCCCGGCTCAAATTATGAGTCTATTTTTTGGGAGTCCCTTCGATTTTAAATCATTCAACTTCAACAAATATTAACAACACAAGTCAACAACTTTGAAATGTCGAAAATCCTAAGGGTTAGAAGTATGATAAAAGTTATTCAGTTTCGCACGCTGATTTCAAATCTGTAATTTCACCCTCCCCCCAACAGTTTTTGAGAAATCGAACCAAACTTTTAGAGCTTTTTTGGCCCTTTTTAAATCTTCAATTTAAGCCTAGAAGGATACTCATTTTGTGCGTTAAAAAATGATGATTTGCTAGTGTATTTAATTCAAATTCCATTTCCAGTGTACTTAAATACCCCCTTGGATATTATATGAAATGGATTAATAAGGAATTTATTAAAGAGCTTAGATCCACAGCTTTCAAATGAGATGTCAAGCGCACGATAAGAATCCTTAACGAAATCATCCATCAAAATGTGTAAATTTTCATCCAATTTTGAATAAAATTCGTTTGAAATCAAAGACTCACGGTAGAGCTACTTAAGTATTAGCGCGCAGGAGGATTAAGAAACTAGCTGAAATCCTTTTGCACGATACTACTACGCACTGCTTGAATTGAAGTTGAAGTTGGAAAATGGGCCAAATTAGCTCAAAAAGTAGAGGGTTCGTTTTCTCGAAAACCGTCGGACTCTTGAAAAAAATTTACAGATTTGAAATCAGCGTGCAAAACTAATTAACTTTTATTGTACTTATACCCCTTAGGATTTTTTACTGTTGACCAGTGTTATTTTTTTCAATTATTGTTTACAATTAAATCGATAGCAAACATGCTTAATCTTTTTTTTTTTAATTTATCGACTCGACTCAAGTCGACACATCAATAATTTATTCTATGTATATTTTTACTTTTACCATACATAGTTGTACCATTTGTGAAAAACCCATGTTTTGAGTTTCCATGTATCTACGTATCCGATAACGACTTTTATCAGTCCAGATGTTATCAATTTGAATTTGAGATGGAAAAAGGAATGAATGTATTCGTCATATATAATCCTTGTTTAAAAAGCTATAATGGAAAAATTTTATGTGTATATTACTAAAATATATTAGTAAAAGTTGGAAAAAAACTATATATATATATACATACACGGTGGTAAAAACTGGGATATAAGTTTCATTTGGGGTCCCAAAACTTCCGAAACTATTTTCATATTCCCTATAGTCTAGATTTTACGTTTCCAAACGGGCAACTTTTTTTAATGTACAGTTTTTGAGAAAATGAGGTTTTTATCTTGATCCATCGTGATTTTTTGCGAACGTTAAGAAAAAGTTCAAGGATGAATAAAGGTATTAAATAGGGGCTTTACAATTTATTTTATTGTAACAATATGATAGATACACATCTCAGCTAGTCAAACAATAAATTGACAGTAAATTTTATGACTTCCCCCGAGGGAAAATTGAAAAGTGCAGTCAAAGAAGTATGTTTTTTATAAGAAATCAAAAGACAAACTCAAATTATTTTGTTATACAATAAAGTGTAATAAAGTTCTATCTACAAAAAATGTTTCATAGACTGTTTGTAAAAACAAATATCTCATCTCTAAAAATAGAAATAAAAATACTGAAAGGGAGGGAATGTATCGCATATAACGCGCATAAAACATGTATTATCTGCCAATTTCCTTTAAAATTTTAAGTTTTAAGGGTCATAATGGATTTTTTTAGCTATTGATAGCAAATGCTTAGAATAAATAACACATATTTTACCGAAAATTAGATAATCTTAATTAATATTTTTTTGAACCATCCAAGCAAAATTACTTGAATTTACTAAATTAGCTAGTAAAATTAGACTCAATACCCTGTTTTATATTTATTGAAGTTGGAATTTTTTTATATACATCTAAATTTTTATTTCCCAAGTATAAAGTACTTACCTAATATTATTAAAATAGTCTTTATTAATGACTTGCAACCTACATATTAAAGGATCTTAAAAAATGCTGCTCTTTTCTATTTGATATCTTTGTTACATATGTGATACACATATTACCAATTTGTCTTATAAGAGCAAAATAAAGAATCATAAATCCCAAGTAAATCTTATCATGAGGACCTTCCAATCATCTATAATATCAATGATTTTTTCTTCGAGAGGCTTATATTCTAATGGGTATTCTTATAAAATCAGAAAAAAAAACTAATTATAGATATGACCTGGGTTTAAAAAATAACTAATATTTTCAATTACATTATTATGACTATATAGAGAAAAGATAGATTGGATGGAAATAAATGCAAGAGACTTTTAAAGAAACTCAATTATTTAGAAAGGTACTCTATAAAAACCGACATTTTTATCATAATTCTATTTTTAAAAGTTTTAGAAGAGCTAACTGATGAAAATTTAGTAACTTCGAAAATAACAAATAACTTAAAAATGAAGGACTCAATGAAAAAACAAAACAAAAAACAATAACAGATTTGATTAATTAACATGAAAAATACATTTACAAAAATTAAAATGAATTAAAAAAAAATCACATTTACTGGCATTCGTAATTAAAGTGAACTCTAAAAAAAGTTTCATTTTTCTCACATTGTGTATCTTTTGCTTCTAAAAAAAAAGATATGATAAAATTGCTACAATTCAACTTAAAATTGGTTGTACAAACGTACATGAACACTTTTCTACATTTACTTATAGCTATCAAATTACCCAAATATCTTCAAGTGAACCATAAATACTGAAGTATTTATCAAATTTCCGAATTTTAATTAGTCATATCCCACACCTAATATCTACTTGTGTACATATGTATTAATAGAACTCATTTCTGACAAAAAATGATTATATTAATATCGTCCAATTTTTATGGAGTTGTTGCAAATAATGAAATGATATTCTTTGGAAGAGGGCAATAAACAAAAAATAAAAAATAAATCTTATCTTATAATAAAATAGAATGCGAAGACATTAATTATATTGAAATGGCGTCAATAAAATGTCTTTATCAAATATTGGAAACAATTAAAAAAAATAGACTTTTAAGGAAAATTATGTATTTTCCTTATGTGCTTCATATTTGGCAACACGTAATCAATATTTGATGATATAAAACATTGTTTGGGTCTCTGATATATCAGAGGGGTTATATTTTTTTTTAAAAATACGATAATATTTACACTAACAAACAAAATTACTTTTGGATCCCATGTCCAATTTAGGGCCTGAACAATATATACATAATATATATCAGTGAACCAATTAAATTAGTCGGTCATAATTATAGACAGTTTGGTAATAATAAATAATCAGCCAGCGTTTATTGATTATATGTCAAACTCATATTTTGTTATATAATTCTACAAAATAATCGATATGCTTCATAATAATAAAAAAGATTAAAAGTTATTAATTTCAGGTCCAAACATTGCCAGAGTGGCCATTTTTGAAAGTTCCTCCTTCCTTAATTTTTTTAATATCCTGTTATGTAAGCTAAAGAATGTGACCAAGGGCGTAGTTTACTTTTTGGGGTTCGGGGGTGGGGGACGAGTGATGCCAAAAGAAGCCTCCTCAATCATCATCAGTTTTGATTTTTTTAAATAAATTTTTTAATCAATCATAAACATGAATGAATTAGAAGCCCGTAAGTGATATAAAACATGTCTCCCCACTCCCCTCCATAGCTACATCACTAATATAGTTCATAGTACTTTCGTGGTGTTTTTTTTTTGTAAATTAGTCTCATTGACTATTTGGATCTATGCAACAATGAATCAAAATTAAAGTTAAAAGTGTTAGGGTGACGAATAAGGAAAATCATACAGTGGCCATTCATGGGATTTTGTGTGACTATTCAAATATCAGTTTCAATCGGTAATTGATTCTTCTCCCAAAATAATTGGTCTGAGCCTAAAAAAATCATATCACTTTAATCCTAATTCAGTTTTTGCTGATCAAAAGTAGATAACAAACCCATAATTAGAGTTTGTTTGTTCTTTTGCATCAAGTTTAGTTTTCGAGTAAGGAAAATATCCGACATTTAGATATATTTTTTTAAACGCTAATTTCATAAATATGCTTATATTTTATACATGTAAGACAATCCAATCTAGAAAAAATTAAAATGTGAACGTAAAAAAACATCTTTTTTCATGTGCAATTTCCTTAAAAATGAATTACACATTGTTATTTCTTCAATTCTATCTGAGAGCTAATGTTCCAACTCCTTTCTCCTTTTTTTTTTGTATAAATGTTTAGTTGTACAAACTTGTTAAATAAAAATATTTGTTATAATAACAAATTAATATATTTATTGACCTCTAGTTTATAATTAAAATCAAAACAATTGCCAAATATAAGGCTTATCAATTAAAGTATTGTTTATTTGAACATCTCCTTAATGTAAAAGAGGAAATTTTCAGAGTATTTTTTTAAGTTCCCACGATCTCTACAGGTAGAAAAAAATGATTCTACTTCAAGTATTTACTTAAAGTTTTATAATGACTACTATATAGAATAATAATAAATATGTGCAGATTTCACTATTTGTACAACTATATTATCATTTTTCAAATTTTGAGTTGCAAATTAATTATCTTTTTAATTTTTGAAAAAAATGTTATTATTAATAAATAATATTTGATCTCATTTTTTAAAGATTCTTTTTGAGGGCCACTTCGTATTCCACTTAGAGCCCCACAGTTGGAGAATCACTGAATTAAATCTTAATTGTCTATTAATACATTGTGCAAACTGTATCTTTATCAATGCTCAAAGGTAGTGGTTGGGGTTCGATCGAATCTAGAGATTGGTCACTACACGAACTGATTTATATAAAATTTCATATTTGAAAAGAACAAAAAACACAACAAAAAAACTCATGGGAATGCTTCTGAAATGAAACGGTCTTGGTTTAATACTTTCAAAAGAATTAGAATGAACCTTTGCTCTCAGGAGGGAGATATGAGTGTTAAAAAAATGTAAAATTTATTTAACTGACTTATGTACACTTAGTTCCCGTAATATACAAAGGATGAGTCCCACGACAAGGTTGCATAAAAATGAAGTACTGTACTTAGGGAATTTAAAGGGACCTAAACTTGTTTTTTGGCTTTATATTTTCGCAGTTAATAATACCAAAAATTAATGCAAATCAAATGCAATCAAAGCACATACTACTTGACAACACTTTGCTTTTCAACTTATAGCTTCATATATGTATATATAAGAAAACACTATTAAAAAGTTGGCTATCCTCCCAACTCTGGTCTAAGTTCATGGCCAACTGAGATAACGAGTCAGCCATTTAAAAAAAACTGGCCTTCATTGCCATTTTTTTTCACGGGCATCCCACCCCTTCCTTCTTCACCTTTGATAACTCATAGAGATCATGCATTAATAGTAGCTCTTAAAATGAGTCTATGAATCATTAGAGTCCATGTCAGAAAATCCTTTTTCTTCTGCAACGGTTTAACACGCACTTATTTTAAATTAGCATGCTCAAGTTGCGTAAATTGGGAAAGCTTTTCCTCATATACACGAACATCCATGGTACAAAATCGTATATCTAGGTGCATTAAAATATTTTAGAGTGCATAAGGAAAAGCCATACCTTTTTTTTAATGCAAATTAGAATGAGAAAAATGAAATCAATATGTAAATATACATATTTTGATTAATTATTCAAACTAAGCTCTTCAATACATTTAACGAATGCTGAGGCTATTTGAGTTTAAAGTACTTTCTGTTGACCTACTTTAAATTACATAATTTTCTCACATATTAATTAAATATTTAGCTTTAAAATATAAGTAACCATTTCAATGTTCATCAATAAATATACTAATAAGGCCTCTTTCATTCAATAAGGAATGTGCAAATTGTTGTTAAATTTAGAAAATACACAACAACATTATTGAGTCAAAGTTTTAATGGTTATTTTATGTTTACTTTTATGTCAAATAACACAAAAATGGAAATTGTAAATTAAAAAAAAAAATGTTTTTATAATCCACAAATTGATTTTTTAGTGCATAATAAAATTTAGACTCATTTGTCATTATAAAGAAGAGAAGTAAGTTAGAGGGATCATAGATTTCTCATTTTAAATGATAACGATACTAGTTTATTTTTTGAATTAAAGAGAAAATACACAAATTCACTTTAAAAAAACAACATACATTTAAATACTAGAGTCAGTAGTTTTTCAGTACAAGTATTTTCTAAAGTGAAAAATAGACCAAGATTCGAGCAAATCGAATTCATTTCGACTCTGATTTAAGTTCCAGACAAAAATTATGCTAATTTAGCTACAATAGCAAGAATATTTTATGAATTAATGGATCATAGTTCCTTAGAGATATCAAAAACCCCTAAAATAAATAGGTTTACATATAGGTACATACATATTTTAGGATCAGTCAATTGGCTACAAATATAGGTAAGTAATTAAAAATATTGAGAGATTGACGTCGTATACATATAAAAATTATTATTTTTCTTTGAAAGGGTTATGTAAAAAACTATGGTAATTATAATGAGCGAGTCTCATTTATTTGCTCTATGCATTGGAAACAAATATTAACAGCTACCGATGTTGCTATTGATTTTCTTCAATGTATTTGATAAAAACTAAATAAATAAAACGAAAAGCCTCAGCATTGACCATAAATTGGATAAGGAAATCATTACGAATAAAATCGAAAGGGCTAAATCTAATTTGATAGATATTGGTTCTTCATTTAACTACATAAGTACCATATTACACATTTAAAAATTGTAGATATATTTCTATGTAATTATCTTAATGCTCTCTCGATGTGGAAAGTTTTCTCATCCAATGGATCAACCTTTCACAATTCTATTTCCTCTTATTTATTACTAGTCCCACATAAAAACCACATGAGCGTGATGGGAAAACAATAAAGCTACTTAACTTAAAACTTCAATTACGAATACACATTCATACATACATACATATGATTGATGAAATAGGTTGTATATACGACATGGAAACATGAAAAAGATTGTTCCTAATTCTGAATAAGGGGGTCAAAAATGAGTTGAAGGCATATACTATACGTAACTGGGCAATAACTTCTTTCTCCTCTCCCTTTTTTTTATAGAAAAAGAAAAAAAAAGTCTATGTACTTAGTTGCTTTGTTCTTGTTAATGACAATTAATGCAAGACATTCAAACGTCGAGAATGAGGCAAGGCCTTCAGATCAAGGTTGCTTGTAGTAGAGAGCATCATACTATTAAGCTTTTACTTCTAATAAAGATCATGCAAAGATCACTCATATGATTAAAGTAACCATACAAGCATGCTATTGTGACGTATTATGTAGTAAGGATTCATTCAAATAAAGGTTGAACTTTATATATGTGTGTATGACGAAAAGACTTTTTTGAATATTAATTAATTAAAAACCGTTTTTTTCTTCTTCCAAAGAACAATGCTAAAGGACATTAAAATGATAAATGATAATTTTAATTAATTCCATCTCAAAAATTGTTCATATTTTATACTATGTGCATTGCACTTTTAAGAAGCAAGCGCCCAGGAGCCCCCTTATCATTAATTTGGTGCATACATGGTGCCCATGTATTGGTGTAGGGACATTGCGTAGGCGTCAACATGAAATTCAACAACGTAGAAGGATGAAAAGAAAGAAAGAATAACATCTTGAAGGCTACACGCAGAAAATGAAGTAATCCATACATAAAATAGAGCCTTCCAATAAAGCAAAATATAAAAAAGTCTCTTTTAAGAAATTTTATTCATTATTCCCCTTATTTCAGCTTTCTAAAGGATCAAGAACGGGTTATTGCTGCTGCTGCTGCTGTTGTATGTAGTAGTAGTCTACATATAGCAGCTAGTTTATTTTATTTCACATTCTCCTTTGAAAAAAAAAAAACATAATAAGAGAGGGGAAGGGGAAAAGACCGTGGCCTTATATTTTAGGGCTCATATGATCAAACATGTATTTGATACACGAAATTCTATCCAAATACAAATATTTAAATCCTTAAAACTTTCACCCATCACGATCCTTACAAAACAAAATATCAAAAATCAGTTGTCTTACCCGAAATATTGTACGTTGCAATCGTGTTGAAGTAGCCGGGGACAGATTTATATGTAATAATAATAAATATAAAAGTGGAAGAAAAGAAAATCAACTCGAACTAAAGAACCTTTCTTAATTAACAACTTTTTTTTTGTATATATTTTTTTTAATATTATTTTTTTATCAAAATTCTGTTATGTTTTATTATATATTAAATAGTAAGCTTAGTGTTGTTCTTGTAAAGAAAAAGAAAAAAAAAGTGTAGCTGGCACGCCTTTTGGTTTGAAATGAAGACGAAGAGGGAATTTACACACAACTCACAAACACGAGATCCATGCGCGCGCATTTCCTTCCTTTCTAGAAAGCATGTATGTACATACTTTGAAGGAACAAGAGGCTTGAAGAAAGGGAACTACTTCATCAAAGGGAAAAGAAAAGGGAAGAAGAAGAAGAAAAAAAAAAAGGAAAAGAAGGGTAAAGAAAAGAAAAGGAAAATAATGATGTACTCCTGGCCTGAATGGCTTTCAGGTTTTCTTAAGAGAGTTTTTTATGTTTCAGTAAATGGAAGGGGATAGGTGTGTTTGTTACGAGTTTCTTTCTTTTCTGTCTCGAAAAGGACTTGTTACAAATTCTAGTTATTACATTGAATATTTATGTATACAATAAAAGCACTTCGAGGTTGCGTGAAAACCATGACATATTTGGCATAATTCAATTTATTTACTACGATCTGGAAAACAGATCCTTCTATTGATAAATTCTACTTAAATACGTCATTATTAATCAATGACGAGATATACTAAATAATGTTCAAAATTTGTTACACAGAGAGTAAAAAAATGCACAATTATGTTAAATCGTTTACCTATGTTATGAGTATAGTACACATGGATATAGATCTAAGGAAATCGGTTCAAAGACCTCATTTATCATCAAAAATAGAAACACTAAGGAATAAATGACTTTTATAAGACCCTAATATAAGAGGGGAGACAAAATATTACCGAGTATAGGATGTACATTTTGTCGTTCTACCCTCATGAGTCATGATAAGGGATGAGTGCACATAAATGTGTTTTCCAAAATCCTTACAAAAGATTGAAGCAATAACTCTTATCCAAAAATGTATATCCTTAAATTGAACGTTTGATCATTTTATCTATTTCTGTACATAATAGATAGATATATTCAATGTAGTATTGATAGCTTTTCAACCTACCATTTGTCTCTACAATTAAGTTTGAAATAGTTAAAAGGTTACGTGAAAAAGCACATATGTGAATTCTTCCGTGTCTTATAGTTACTATTTAGTGAGAGAGTCGTTTTATGTCATACTTTATAGGTATGTACATATATAAGTATAAAAAATGATTAAGCGCAACTTGTTACTCGATATGTTGTTAAATGTATTAAAAAAGAAAAAGGTATAAAATAGATTTTAAGATTGTTTTAAATTACAATTTCATCAGAATTTAATGTTTTATCGTATATTCTGGAAATTAAATTTCCATACATATAATAATTATTATCGATGCATATTTGATTGTACCAAATGATTATACTCCTAAAAATAATTCTTTTATCTTTTAATAATAACTATATAAGTTAAGTACGTATTTTCATTTATAATATTTGTGGTACAAAAAATGACGAGAGGATCCAAGTACTGTTTGAAGATATCAATATCTACATAGTTATCATTTATATATGTATGAATGAATATTCTCATATTGCATATAAAAAAAGAAACACGTTTTGGAATGAGAAACTTGTGAGTAAAGTTAGATTAATCAAGTAATTTCAATTATACATATAATTAATTATTATTATTTAAGTCAAAGTAGGAGAAAAAATGGCTAAACTGTTAAAAAAATCAACGACTTGATTCAAAAATTCATGCTTCTTAACTTACCCTTTCTTTACCGATTTTGACATTTTAAAATCAACTAAAATCTATTATAAAATTTACTCATAGAATATAGTATTATAATTTAATAGTAAAAAAAACTGAATATATTTGGTTATCTTTAATTTTAAAAAAATTGCACCTAAAATTAGATTACATTTAGTTAAGGAACAAATTCCATGTAGACATATTGTTTTAATCAGTATTGGTATCATTAGAACGTGGTTTTTGCTATATAATGTAGTATACATTTTAATGATGCTATAACTTCTTCCTCTATATTTTGGAGTAACTTATTAAATCTATTATTATTATAAATCTTTATTATTAAACTATAATTTATTTATTATTAGCAGTAACCAATAGATTTCCTGCTTAGATTTTATGTTTTACATAGTTTTATGTATTATTCATAGTCGTAAACCAATTCCTCCTCTTATGTTTCAGACTTATCATAATTAAAGTATTGGTTTAATATAATGATTAAGACTGTATAAAAGTTATACAACTTCTACGAATAGAAAGGTTGAGTCAAGGACACGACATTCAAGGTTACAATTAATCACAACTCGCAAGTTTGATTAATTATATTATTATAGGCTTGCAATTGACATGCATATTTATATGTGTATATAAGCAAAAACAAATCTGATAAATTTGTGTAGCAAAGTTTCTCTGCATGTTAAACAAATTCTTGAATATTTAAAATGACTCTAGAATAGTATTAATAAATATTCAAGTACAAAGGTATATAAGTATGTATATACTTATTCAATATATATGTACGTACATGCATACATTTATGTAAATATTTTGAGCATGCATTCATTTCTTTGATGTTTTGAAGGAAATTTTTGCAAAAAAATGTTCTGCTCATAGATCTTTTAAAAAGATATTTCGACTGGAGTTCGTATTTTAAAGACTTGAGTCCCAATTTGATCTAAAAAATGTATTTTTATAAATAAAATGAATACACATGCCACTTGTGGCATGCAATGTCCATCAAATATTCATAAAAAGTGCAAGTTAGTATGGACTAAAATATACTTAATCGAACCATGTGTGAAACGATTAACAGTTACATTAGATCATTATTATTAAACAGTAATAACGTTGCATATTTATACCTAATAGAGAAGAAACAGAGACAAGAGCTACTACATCAAGCTCGCTTAACAACTATATACTAATTAATTGACCAAATGATACACATCAATATTTGAATACATAATAAAATACAAAAGTTATTTAACCAAAGGTATAATTAGCCCTCATGACATCTTATATGTGTATTCTAATTAATCTTGAGATTTTAATTTTATTGAAATAGAAATCACTCGAGATTTATTATCATAATACATAAAAGTTCCGTGATTTAACTATTGTAAATTTTTATGATTTGTCTATACAATTCCCTCACAATGGCATCTCCAAAACATCAATAACTCTAAAGTATTTCTTTGTCAGTCAACAGTTTTTCTGGTTTCATTGATTGTTTGAACTTGAATTGCCTATTATTTAGCTGTGAACAATTTCCTATTAATTAATTAAAAATATTGTCCACAGTTGAGAAGAATTGACCAACTACCATTTTTAATACGATTACTTTAAAAATTTCAACCAATTATCGAGTTGTATATTCAATTACAAATAATATGACGAAGTTTTTTTTTTAATTTAATAAACTATTCATTCATACAGCTCTCATAAAAAAGATGCATAAAAAAACTCTTCTGAATCGATGAAAATGTAAAACAAAGAAAATAATTGAAAAAATCGTTAAGTTTCATTTCAAGCAACAAGTAATTTTAATACATTTTATAAATTTTAAATTTTCTAAGCCAAATGTAAATCATTCAAACATGACTAATCGTCAATTTATTTTGTATTCGTTCTGAATTTTTTGAATATTTACACAGAATATGCTCTAAAAAATATTGTGTAAATACAGATAAACAATATATATTTGCTCCATCAAAATATTTTTATATAACACATTTGCAATTATTTTAACACCATGGTTAATAATCTATTTCTTACAGATATTTATTCGACTCTAGTTTGACTTCATAGATGGAATGAACACACGATATGCTACGTGTGACATGTGGTACGTATAAAAAATATTTATAGAAACTGGGTACAAGTATAGATTGAAAAATGTGAGAACGAGTTGTCAGTTCAACTACTTCATCATCATTAATTAGCATGAAAGATGTAATTTCATACCTAGTAAAGAAGATAAAGAGACCTGCTCCCCCTACATACATCCACTACAATATAAAATATATAAGTTATTTTACAAAAAGTATCTTTAGCCCTCATGGATCCGACCCACAGATATATTTCATCCGGCCCCCCGTTTTTACTCAAGTTTTTTTAAAAATAAAAAACACAATAACATTCATTATATATATATATATATATATATATATATATATATATATATATATATATATATATATATATATATATATATATATATATATATATATATCATAGTCATAATAACAATATAATTATTATTATTTTCATCTTAAAACATCTTAAAACCTTTGTCTATAATCTTTAATAAATGATATTTTCATTTTCTTCATGTACTAAAAAATCAAAATTCAAAAAATAAATCTGTAGACGTAATAAATAAATTTTCGTGTTTCCGTTATTCGACATAAAAGCAAATAAATCATATAATTTAAAAACAAATACAAAAATGATGCAAATTGTTCCTCTATCAATAAAACCTTTAAGAAAAATTGTTTTTTTTTCCACATTTGCATTGAATATTTTAACGTGAATTTGAAGTCAATATTTGTTCTGTAACCTCCAAGATTAGAAATGTAGTATTAAAATTCGACCGATGATTAGTTTTTAGAGAACTATTGTAATTATTGTCGATTTAGATACTTGATCTATGAAAAGTGAGCACGGAATGAAATTACCTCTATTAAGAAATCCTTATGACACGTATGATTGAAATCTGTATATTTATTAATGATTTTAAATTAATCAATATATTTATACTAAAATATCCACATATCTTCTTATTTTTACATATTTTTTCGACAATCTCTTGTATGACATGACTTTTGACAAGCAAAAGACAGGTAGTTAAATTGAGGACTCTTTTTCCTACAGTAACCAAGATGCTTATAGTAACTACAATAAACATTGTATGGTATATTATTTACACATCTTCCAACTATAATCATGGGAATTAAAACATATGGATAGTTAAATAATCTAGTAAAGTATGGCATAATTTTCTTACCTTTACACAATTTACATGTCCCTGGACAAAAATATCTAACATTGTCATTGTAACAACAGTATCTTAATTTTTGACACATTCCTTCACGAAGTAAGTCAACGCAATCTATAATTTTTTTTACATAGATTATTAAATTTATATGTATTATGGTACATTTGACTTTTAATGTAGCTTACTTTCACACAAACCACATGCACGAGTGCAATTTCTACGCTTTTCTGAGTTTAAACAAACCAATGGTGTTTGTAAGCAATATTTGGAGTTGTCCTGACATCTATCTATTGGTTATATGTACGTATAAAAATGATAAATGAATATATGAAATAGTTTAATAATCAAAAATAATTTGACCTTGGCATCCACAAGTTTTTTGACAATTGAAATAGTAATTAGGATTCACGCACTTTATTGGATCTTGTTTGCAATAGCTTTTTTTATCTCTACAAGTATCTAAAAAAGATGGAAAACCATTGTTAATTACTTCAGGACAAAATACAGAAACATTTTTTCAACGTCTTGGCTAATTTTTCATATACTTTTTTAATCATTGGGGCAAAAAAACCCTCATTTTATAGCATAGTGTTATCTTTATTGGTATAGCTTAATTCTTTGTCTGAACATATATTACACATAAAAGTGAAATATGTAATGGCTTTATAAGCTTATGAATAAAAATAAAAAAACTAAAATGAATTATATTTATGTATAGGAACAAATATATCTTTATATCATAATTACCTCGAGCCTTTATGGTTGAACCTACATCAATTAAAAAAACTATTAGCTAAAATGTAATACATGTCTTGAACAAAACTATTTTTTAAAGTAGAGATATTACATAGGTATCTATGCAAATCTACATTCAAAGAGAGATATATAAACGTCATTTTTAAAAATTGAATTGATTCGGCAATATTAATGTCATATGAAATCGGAAACAAATATTGAAATAAAATATTAGGCATAATTACTTGTAAGTGTTGTATTCGGTGATGTAATTTCTGTCAAAAAAAGTTTGCATGAATAAATTAGATGTACTATTTATTTAGAGAAGTTTTAACAACGAAATATAATGTTACAAAAACCCCTACATTGTTTAAATACCATTGAGAAGTGTTTGTTATATATAAAAAAGAAAGTAAATACGATATACCTAAAAGTTAGTTTTTCTATTTTATATACAAAAATATACAATTATAATAGGGTATAAGCATAGTCTCTCTTAATATATTCGTACTTTTCATATATACAAAGAGAAAAAAAGTTATTGATAATGAAACA
Source organism: Lepeophtheirus nordmannii (assembly GCA_963680855.1). Taxonomy (NCBI): domain Eukaryota; kingdom Metazoa; phylum Arthropoda; class Copepoda; order Siphonostomatoida; family Caligidae; genus Lepeophtheirus; species Lepeophtheirus nordmannii. The sequence goes on along the minus strand of OY804522.1, from coordinate 24,056,103 downwards.
TCAAACTCAGTGTCTTGAATTAATTTTGTTTATTTTTTTTGGATATTTTTTTGTCGAAATACTTCATTACTAACCTGTTGTTGAAGTTAATTCATCTGAAATATAAAAAATGCGTTGTTAACATATACATATATCAAAAACTAAAGTTTTTATTTAAATATATATAATTACCTGGAACCGTGGTATTCGTTGTTGAATTTACTATTAAAACAAAATGTTTTTTGTTAATTAATTTGGTAGATAAATAGAGTTAAAAGGAACAATAAAGTGGTTTAATATATTCTTATTTACAAAACATATTGTTACAGAAATGGCTATTTTGTTTAATTAAAATATTGAAGTGTTGTTCGGTCTTGACTAAAAAAAAGAAGGTTAATAAGATAGAAGTATAACATTTTGTTTCTATTTTATGACCACAAATATACAATAAATTAAATTTTATGTTATAAATAAATTTCACTTAAAAAAAGTAACGAAAACGATTAAAACATTGAAGAGTTTCTTACATTGGCCATTGGCTGCCACAAAAAAGAAGAATGATAAAATTGTAAATTGGTAAAGTAGCATGTTTTTCATATGGATTCCCAATTCTTGTATGAATTAATCTACTTTTCTTTTTGTTATCTTATATATTCTTTCTTTTCAATCGTACAAATGTTTTATAGAAATTATTTTCCATAAAATATTTAACCTATTTTGTTAAAAGCTGCTTAAATGATCCAGTTGTATTAGGATAAAAAAAAAGAATATCTTTGGCATTATTACATTCTAAAAAAGCTGTTTTTGCATCAAATATTAATACCAAATATGTACAATGTAATTTTATATGATGTTGAAAGGGAACCATTTTCTTTTTAGAAGAGGTTGTGATGTCTATACTTCATATTTTGAATAGAATAAAAACTAAACAACTTCAATAGCGCTTTAGTTTTAGAGTTATTAAATATTTTATTCTTGAATAAAATCTGATGTTATATAGCTATAGAGGTTTTGTGCAACAAAAAATACTCCGAGAATAAAAAGGATTGAACTATGTAATTATGTTTGATAAAAAAATAATTAAAAAGTTATATAATAAAGTAAATGAAATAAATACTTCTGAGTTATTTATAAGAGTATAATTAATTCTTCATTAAAGCTTAGTTTAATCCCTTTAATCCTCTAAGTGATTAATATTTTGAGTCTAGAAAACCTCGTCATGCACAATAAAGTATCACATTTTTATTATCAAAATGGATTTCTATTTTTTAAAATATAACAATAATATCATGAAATTATATTTCATAATATAATATAAAGATCTCCTATTTTTTAAATGGCTTTATACTGGAATGATTAACGCCGTAGTTTTCATATGTTAAAGAGCAAAAGTAATTCTCTCAACCTTTCCTCCAAAAGAAAAAGAAAAAAGGTTTCAAAATTATAAGGTAGTTAGATCATTCTTCCGTGGATTTTTTTAATTAATTATATTAAGGAATGGTTCCCAGCTAAATTACAGTTTATTCAAGTTCAACCAATCAATATACAAAACACTATGAATAAAAACAGAAAATCGTTAGCTGAAAAAAAAATCATAAGTGTTGTTGATGCTTTAGAGATAAGATTGTGAGGGATTTAGAAAAATAAATTATTCAAATATAAATCATTAAGTCATGAAACTTTTATGTATCATAATAATAAACTTCAAATTAAAATTTGATGATTTATTTGAATATACATACAAGTATTCATGAGGGATAAGGATACCCTTGGTTAAATAACTTTTATCTTTTATTATGTATTCAAATATTGATGTGTGTCATTTGGTCAGAAATAATGATATTTTCTGCAATTATTTAATGTATGTACATAGTTCATAATTTTTTTAAGTGACTTTATAAACTAATTTGTAGTCATAATATAAAACATTCTTGTGTCGAAGGAAATATTTGTATCCATATCTTCTCTGTTAGGTATGATCATACTAAAATAGTTTGAATAATACTGAAGTGTTAATATTTGCTTCATCAAAAGAATTTTTATCTATTTGTATTCACTCAATACTTTTTAGGGCACATACTATATAAATATATATATTTGATTAACATTTATTGTCAACTTAAGCAGCTAATAATTTAACAAATTTCAAACATTTTAAATAATAAAAGCAAATGCATATCATTTTCACATCATTAGTTAAAATCTGCGATTAATCGGAATATTTTATTATCTTTTGAAAGGCCCCCAAAAATCAGTTTTGGGACCACATATTTGACATGGCAATAAAAATTCATTGAACTTCATAGAGACTCTTCAGATTCATATTTTAACTCTTTTAAATTAAAAATATTGACTACCTTGTTTTGAATTTTTTGAATATTTACATTCGACTATTCTGGATTTTTTAATTTCTCTTTGTATTCTTTCTTATTTTTTTTTTCTATTTAGAATATACCAAAAAAACTAGTGAATAAATACTGATAGATACCATTTTTTGGATGAATCAAGAAACATACAGAAAGAGACCAGCAAATTATCAGGTAGTTACCCAATTATGTCATTCTAATTCTAATATAAAAACCATATTATTTCGTCCTTTTTATTCTCGGAGTATTTTTTGTTGCACAAAACCTCTATAGCTATATAACATCAGATTTTATTCAAGAATAAAATATTTAATAACTCTAAAACTAAAGCGCTATTGAAGTTGTTTAGTTTTTATTCTATTCAAAATATGAAGTATAGACATCACAACCTCTTCTAAAAAGAAAATGGTTCCCTTTCAACATCATATAAAATTACATTGTACATATTTGGTATTAATATTTGATGCAAAAACAGCTTTTTTAGAATGTAATAATGCCAAAGATATTCTTTTTTTTTATCCTAATACAACTGGATCATTTAAGCAGCTTTTAACAAAATAGGTTAAATATTTTATGGAAAATAATTTCTATAAAACATTTGTACGATTGAAAAGAAAGAATATATAAGATAACAAAAAGAAAAGTAGATTAATTCATACAAGAATTGGGAATCCATATGAAAAACATGCTACTTTACCAATTTACAATTTTATCATTCTTCTTTTTTGTGGCAGCCAATGGCCAATGTAAGAAACTCTTCAATGTTTTAATCGTTTTCGTTACTTTTTTTAAGTGAAATTTATTTATAACATAAAATTTAATTTATTGTATATTTGTGGTCATAAAATAGAAACAAAATGTTATACTTCTATCTTATTAACCTTCTTTTTTTTAGTCAAGACCGAACAACACTTCAATATTTTAATTAAACAAAATAGCCATTTCTGTAACAATATGTTTTGTAAATAAGAATATATTAAACCACTTTATTGTTCCTTTTAACTCTATTTATCTACCAAATTAATTAACAAAAAACATTTTGTTTTAATAGTAAATTCAACAACGAATACCACGGTTCCAGGTAATTATATATATTTAAATAAAAACTTTAGTTTTTGATATATGTATATGTTAACAACGCATTTTTTATATTTCAGATGAATTAACTTCAACAACAGGTTAGTAATGAAGTATTTCGACAAAAAAATATCCAAAAAAAATAAACAAAATTAATTCAAGACACTGAGTTTGATGTTTCATTATCAATAACTTTTTTTCTCTTTGTATATATGAAAAGTACGAATATATTAAGAGAGACTATGCTTATACCCTATTATAATTGTATATTTTTGTATATAAAATAGAAAAACTAACTTTTAGGTATATCGTATTTACTTTCTTTTTTATATATAACAAACACTTCTCAATGGTATTTAAACAATGTAGGGGTTTTTGTAACATTATATTTCGTTGTTAAAACTTCTCTAAATAAATAGTACATCTAATTTATTCATGCAAACTTTTTTTGACAGAAATTACATCACCGAATACAACACTTACAAGTAATTATGCCTAATATTTTATTTCAATATTTGTTTCCGATTTCATATGACATTAATATTGCCGAATCAATTCAATTTTTAAAAATGACGTTTATATATCTCTCTTTGAATGTAGATTTGCATAGATACCTATGTAATATCTCTACTTTAAAAAATAGTTTTGTTCAAGACATGTATTACATTTTAGCTAATAGTTTTTTTAATTGATGTAGGTTCAACCATAAAGGCTCGAGGTAATTATGATATAAAGATATATTTGTTCCTATACATAAATATAATTCATTTTAGTTTTTTTATTTTTATTCATAAGCTTATAAAGCCATTACATATTTCACTTTTATGTGTAATATATGTTCAGACAAAGAATTAAGCTATACCAATAAAGATAACACTATGCTATAAAATGAGGGTTTTTTTGCCCCAATGATTAAAAAAGTATATGAAAAATTAGCCAAGACGTTGAAAAAATGTTTCTGTATTTTGTCCTGAAGTAATTAACAATGGTTTTCCATCTTTTTTAGATACTTGTAGAGATAAAAAAAGCTATTGCAAACAAGATCCAATAAAGTGCGTGAATCCTAATTACTATTTCAATTGTCAAAAAACTTGTGGATGCCAAGGTCAAATTATTTTTGATTATTAAACTATTTCATATATTCATTTATCATTTTTATACGTACATATAACCAATAGATAGATGTCAGGACAACTCCAAATATTGCTTACAAACACCATTGGTTTGTTTAAACTCAGAAAAGCGTAGAAATTGCACTCGTGCATGTGGTTTGTGTGAAAGTAAGCTACATTAAAAGTCAAATGTACCATAATACATATAAATTTAATAATCTATGTAAAAAAAATTATAGATTGCGTTGACTTACTTCGTGAAGGAATGTGTCAAAAATTAAGATACTGTTGTTACAATGACAATGTTAGATATTTTTGTCCAGGGACATGTAAATTGTGTAAAGGTAAGAAAATTATGCCATACTTTACTAGATTATTTAACTATCCATATGTTTTAATTCCCATGATTATAGTTGGAAGATGTGTAAATAATATACCATACAATGTTTATTGTAGTTACTATAAGCATCTTGGTTACTGTAGGAAAAAGAGTCCTCAATTTAACTACCTGTCTTTTGCTTGTCAAAAGTCATGTCATACAAGAGATTGTCGAAAAAATATGTAAAAATAAGAAGATATGTGGATATTTTAGTATAAATATATTGATTAATTTAAAATCATTAATAAATATACAGATTTCAATCATACGTGTTCAGTTGTAGTTCTTTAGTTTAGAAATTTTATGTTATCAGTTATTAGTGCTTTTCATTTGATAGAATAAGAAAGAAAAGTGATGTTATTTACAGCACACACGTCAAACATGTGACTGATCAAAGTGTAATGAATTATTCTACTTGGGCACAGATATGTAATCTTCGAATGATTCACATTTGCTTTAAAATATTGAAAGTATATAAAATGTTTAAAATGAAATTAATTGATTTTTTAAATTATTTTCTTCTGTTTTCATTTTCTTCAAATCAGAAGGTTTTTTATATGCACCTTATTGAAAAAAATTAATATAAAGTCAAAAATGTTATATGAATTTATGATTATTTAAACATCAAATTGATATATTGTATTAAATTTAATGACATGACACTTGAATAAGAAAACAAAGTTTTTTCAACCAATTATTTTCTTGTATTAATATGAAAAATCAAATTTATCATTTTGTCAAAATGAATTGTTCTTGACCCTGAGCCTAAGACGTTCAAAAATTTGTCTATCGACTAAAAATAATTTCAAAGAGTCAATTCATTCATAATTTCAAGTAATTTTTGCTCTTGTTTTGATGACAACGGGACAACAACAATGCATCCAACCTAGACTTTAACTTTACATTTTAATAAATACAAGTTCAGAGTTTATATTACCATAACCAAATACTTAAAAAAAAATTATTATTCAAACAAAAATGTTAAGAAACACGGAAAACCTGCACTAATAATTTGATAGACGACTTTTCTTTAGTTTTTCAAAAACAAAACTTGGGATATAGATTATTGATATCATAAAATACCAATTAACTTGTCCTGTTTATTTGTAATTGATTATTTGTAATAATCCGTTTATTATGGGTACTACTATAAATGTATAATGTATTTTAACAACAAAATATACACTGCTTCTTTTATTTGATGAGGTTGTGTAAAAATAGATATTGAGATATGTTCCGTGAATTTAAATTCATTAATATTTGTTTTAAGCTTATACTTGAAATCATGTTTCAAAAAAATCATAAGTGTATGTTTGCAAATTATTACATTTATAAATATTTGTTATAAGTTAAAAGTATGGAGTTTAATCATTTCTACATCATCAATGAATGTTATATTGTAGAATTATTAATTAATTATTATTATAGACCCTGGTTTAAAATGGAGTTAAAAGTACGTACAGGGAGAAAACGTGTTGTTTAGTGTATAAACACTTTTTTTATGAATAAACGCAATAGAGCAAATAAGTATTTTGTTAAAAATGAATAAAAAAAACATTTTGTATATTAAGAACATATTTGATGTAAAATAATTTATTTTTGTCTTATACATTTTTGAAAAGCTACATGCTTAATGATATTTACTCTTGTACTCTAATAAACCCTGTCATAAACTTTTAAAAACTTTCATATAACTCATTGCCAATTTAGTTTTTTTTTTTAGATTATATGAGCATATATTTGATTAATTGGATAATGAAATTTTTAGTACGAATTTAAAGGTATCATTAAGCACCCACAAATAATATCTTAGGTCAAGCCTCTGTTTTTCAAATTAAATTTTAAATATATATATTTTTTTTATTGGAATATATGAACATTAAATGTTATTTGACGTAGACTGTTAATTTGTTTTTAGATTTTAATTGTGATTTTTAAGTACTGAATATTTAGGTACTATATTTTTTTTTCTATTGCAACCTTTCTTTAAGATTTGCATAGTCAAATTAAATTTTAACTACAAATACGCATTCATCGAAAAAAAATTGTGTTCTATATGTAAAATATGAAAATATATTTCCATATATATTTGTTTGTCATTAAAGTATTTTTTGAAATGCTCACAGAATATTTAAATTAGGTATAGAGACAATTAAAATTAAATTAAATTAATTAAAATTTTCTAAATAAATTTGTTGCTAATTTTCTTTGTAGAATTCGTATAAGCTGTAAGCTGATAACTCAAAGCGTCTTCGTTCTTCTCTCAAATCATCCCATATCATATTTGGTTCTTCAATGAGGAGAACCTTTTCACCATTGACAGGGATCTAGAAATTAAAAAATGATTGTAGGAGAGGTACCAGCTGGCTTCAATACAGAGACTCTACCAATGTTATGGCATTCGATAGATCAGTTCCAACGGGATATCATGATATCTCACCCTTTTGAAGCCGGTCTTTGGATCAAATAGGTGGTCTACGATGACGTTGTTTGTCCCTTGGATGGAGCAAGTGGATGCTTGGTGCCATTATACTTACAAGCAAAACTTATTCGCAGCTAACAAGGCCAAGAAGACACTGAACAGGATAGGCAGTCATGTGTATGCCAAGGTTTACTGAATACAGCTACAACAGTGCCTTAAAGCCCTACATCACTATAGATGCCTTCTGTGGCTTTGGATTCCACAGAGGTTGCAAGGGTATTTGTTACCTTCCGTGGCCGTGTGGAAAATATCATTGCTACAGAGAGAAGTATATTAAAAAATTTATAGCCATGACCCCTGATATGAATACAACCTTTCCTAAACTGTTAATTGATTAGTTATAGTCATTTCATTTTTATGTAAGACATAAGAAGTATAAATATATTTTTTTAAATGTTTGAGTAAGACCTGTTTCAATGATTCGACAAAATTGAAATGCTAATTAGTGGCACTAGTATTGCTAATCGTTTTAATTATACAAGCTATTTGGCAACCGACTAGCTCAATGCATTAAATTGCAAAAAAGAATGAAAACCTCATTTTTCAAAAATAAAAAAATTATTGATTACTGTTCTGTTTGATTGCAGAATACATAATTCGAGCCACTATTTTCCTTACATAATTATTTTTGGGTAACTCCCTATGTAAATGGTTGGCATGATGGATCTGTCACTCGAGCTAATTCCCCTTCAAGCACAATCAAATCAAAAATTTAAATATGTATTAAAAGTTCGTAGAGTTAGTGAAAAATGTATTTTAATTTAATTAATTAGAAGCTTAATTATCATAAGGGTACAAATGTTCCCGGTAATTTAGGAAAAAATATTTACCTACAAAAGACACATCAATTGAAAATCAATAACTTTGTGCTAGATTCCTCAAACTTTTTTCATAAAGGACCAGATGATTGAAAGAATAACCCATAAAAGTAAGATTATTTGGTTTTTATTTATATGCATGCATATATTGTATGTTATAATCTAGTGTTCGACTGCAGATATAGACTAATTGGTAATCGACCAAAGTTGCCAACCGAACCGATATTTTATTTTCATGAAACACAAAATCTAATTTTTAAAAATAAATAAAAAAAACTGAAACGAATAAAGTTAACAGTTTTTCATTACTTCACCATTGAAAGACCAAACCTGGACAATACAACCATTTCTGAACCTTTTTTCACCCTAACAAGGTATAAAACATCGCTTTAATTATCAAATTTTATTAATAAACTAAAAGAACTAGCATAAAATCTAATGTGTGGACACACAGACCATCAATAATATAAAACGTTGTAAAAATTATAAGAAGAAAAATTCCAGGATATAATTTCACGATTTTTTTGCAAATGATGAGAAAAATTAATATAGTGGCCGTATTTGAGCTTTTTTATGGTTATTTCTACTAAGATCTTAAATGCCAATTTGGGAAGAAAAAAAATCGGCCTATGAATGGATTATTGTTTTTTTATCCCCAAATAATTGGTAATTGGTCCCAAAAATTCCATACCGGTCGAGTTTTTAGTGTATAACTATATTTTCTCTAACATAATTTGCGATTCCATTATTTGGCAATTATGATCTTATCGACTTATAAAAGGATACTTTGGAGTAGAAGATGTTAGAATTTCTATAAACTAATACAAAGTTTAAGACTTCACAGCGCTATTTCTTATAATCAACTTGTGACAATTGCATTTTCTACCAAAATCTCAACTTGTTCTCAAGAATTTATATATTAACTATACTTTATAGGATCTAAAAATTGTTGAACTTGTATATTTATATTCAAACAAGATCGAAATTCATACTCCATTTGTAATGATATTAAAACAAGACTCAAAACATTTTTCTTTTACTACCGTTTATTAATAATTCTATAATTTGACACCCTTATCTAAAGTACATCGAGATCAAGAGTACAATTTGTAGAAAAAAAGATTGTTGAATTCATCGAAATTGTGACAACATATGTACACTATTTCAAAATGTAATTTGTAAAAAAACAACTCAATTAACATTCGAGGGGGTTGAAAAAATTGATGCTTCTAGTTCGAATTTAATGTAATCAATGTTGATATTTTTATCTACGACAAAGATTCTATATTTTGGGTTATTTTGAAACTAATCAACTCAACTAATTTTATTTTGCCACACTTTTTTTACTAACGTAAATGCACCTATGTGAATGCTCATTAGCCTTAAAAATTAAAAATCATGAGTTAGTTTAACGGGTGAAAGGTCGTATTGGAATTTTGAATTAATGATTTTTTTTCTTCTTCAAGGTATTGCATTCAATAATTAATTGTATAAATAGGACTAATTATCAAAATGGTATACATACATACATAGATTGTATGTATATTTATAAATATGTAATTAGTATGCCATAAATATCCATAGGTGGCATTTAATGTACCAATTTTTTATTTGTATTTTTAATGACTCAAAAGAATCAATAATAATAGTTATTATTATTTATAAAAGAAATAATTGCATTTTAAATTAATGCGTTTTGACAGTAAGATAGGAATTTAATCTGCTCAATTTATTGATTAGATAAAATTTACATAATAATTGCATTAATTTTTTAAAAATAAACTATTCTTTTCTCTCCACCTCAGGTTGATGAATGACTTTATTAAACTATTAAAATGTCCGTTACACAATGCTATTCATTTCATGTATTTTAAAAAAATCTATTAATATTTAAATCACATTTGTATGTACTTTAAAAATTGAATTAAATTGAATTAATCTAAATTAAAGAAAAAAGTAAATGTATTGAAATAGCTTATAGGAATTTCAATATTGTAATACTTTGATTTACGAGACGTTGGCAACTAAGAGTTCTCTTCTTCAATGCAATTACCGATAAATGACTTGGCTCGTAATTAAGCTTCTTCTAGTGCTGCAGTTCTCAAAATCCATCTTGATCTCAAGACACATTTTTGAAGCTCTTGACCTTTCGACCCCACAAACTATTTGTGCTCCTATGTTCTCGTATTCAATACATAGATACAAGCAAGTGATATATCAAAAGAGGAGATGAATTAGTCTTACACAAATTTTATAAATGAATACTAATATCAAGTATTTTCAAACGTATTGGTCCTCCCAATTGTAAAGCTATGATCCATATACTATCATTAACTAGTCATTGTCTTCATTTATCGAAAAATATTAATTATAAGAGCACAAGAGTACAAAAAACACTAATTTGATGAAAAATGGCTGAAAATATGATATTTAACGTAATTAAATGAAGCGACATACATATTGAAGGCTTCTCAGACACCTTAAATTTGAAATCAAGGTGCACAAAATAAAGTTGTTGTTTTTTAGGTTTAGTTTGCCTATAAAATAATATGATCACAATAATTAGGCCCTTAGCTTTAAAATTGGGACTGTACAAGACGTTTGAAAAGTGGTAATATTAAACCCTTGTTGAATGTCTCGTCAAAAATGGCACGAGGAATCTATATGCCCTATGGCAGAATGGACCGTTGTGCAATAATAACATAAAATGAAATACATAAAATACCACCAAAATGGGAACACTCTAATATATATATGTATATATTGAACATATTTCAGCAGTATTTAATTGCTAATCCAAGGAGGTAATAATCATATCCTTGAAAATGATGCATTAGGGATTTTTTAAAAGGTTAATTAATTATTATCATTGATGGTGCCTAGGTATGTATGCGTAATGCATACTCTGTTTCGTATATACATAAATATGTGACAGAGTACTTACTACGTATGTATTCTAGACAACTTTTAACAAATTTCCGCAGTGCTAAATTTATTAATATTCATCAAAATAATAATAATAATAATAATAGCAAAATAGACAAAGTGCATGTTGCAAAAGTATTATTATTTATAATTAATTCCCTCTTTTTGCATAAATAAAGGAAATGTGCAAAAAAGTAAAAGTTTGCAATTTTATTGCAAGCTACATATATTTGAAAAATGAGTACTCGGTAGATGCTTAAAAAAACTTTATGACGAATAAAAAAAAAAGAAAAGAAAATAATTATTACCTTATCGTGTTTAGGTGTCATAGCTGAAGCCTATGGCTGCATATTCTCTTCCTTTTACATTGAGTGTTCAAATCTAATTAATAAATATGGTGCTCAACCTATTTCATCTATACTTGAAATACATGGGTAGAGGGAAAAGTAACTTCCATATCCTTCCAAGACCTCAAAAGGCCTCGACCTTCAATAAATATATGTATACATTTATTTTTTTGGCAATTCCTCAAGACAAACATTTAGATACAAGTAATGGCTCTATACTCATGAATTATAGAACAACTAATACATACTTAAGGCCACACAAGAGTAATTTACTTATGCATGGTACTTTAAGAATGAATGTTTAGCCATTTATATATATACATATATGTATTATGTATATGTATACAAATACTTACATAATAAATATATGTAAGTAAAGACATCAGTTAGTAGTGATAATATTTATGTGGGGATGTGATTTATTTTTACTCTGTTTTACTAAAAATATTAATTATAAAGCTAATAAAAGTAAAATCCCTAACGGAAATCCTCTGAAAACGCTGATGTCTTGAGTTATATAAATAAGATATTCATAGACATACAATTTTTTATGATGTTATATTATTTCTTTAAAAAAAGAAGATAGATATTATTTTAATGTCATAACTTGTGGACCCCTTGGTGAGATATATGTATGTACAGCGGATGAAAAGTCATAATAATAATAATAATAATAATAGTACAAAGAGATGAGATCCAAGTCTGACAATAAATATTTTTTTTTTATTATAAGACCTTTTTTTTTCTAAAGAAATTGATAAATATATATATGGGTACTATTATAATACCCTTAATAAAATATGTATATTTTTTGATAGACAGCCCTATGAGATACTCCAGTCATATGGTAATGAAATGTTTAATTAATTAGAGTCTTTTAAATTATACTAGGTATATAAACATACAGCCTCAAGAATATTCTTCTTCTTTGAAATATTGATGATAAATTTATTAAGTTGTTTTTTTTCTCAATTTTATTCCCGTGGTAATCATATTTGTGATTCCAAATATTTATAAATTGTGCCTGCAACTTGGTCAAGCCATATATTAAATGGAGAGTTTTGAGCAAATAATCAATTAATTTGCAATTATAGTTGTGATAAAACCAATTGAAATTTTATATCAAGAGCAATATATAACTCACTGTCGAACATTTGGTTTTATATTTTGACAATTACAAATTGTCTTATATTCTAATCAAACATTAAAATATTATAGATTTAACGGATAAATCCCTTCTAAATATTATACCAATAAATAAGTATTATTAATAGGACAAAATACAATTGACCTAAATATAAAATTAGGTAATTAAATTCACCTGTTGTTAAAGTATAACTGAATAAAATGTACAAATTTAATGGACGTGAAAACAGCCTTGCTTTCTCTTTTTAAATAGGCAAAACAGCATTATAAGGAAGGACTCTTTTTACTTAAACAAGATCTTGAATCTTGTTTTTATATTTAGAAACTATATACATGTATCGGTATGTATAACAAAACCATTAAAAGGTCTGATACGAAAGGTATTTTGTTCAGATTTGTACTTCTGTTTGCATCTTAGTGACAACACTAATAAGTTCATTTGAATAATTAAAAAAAAACATTGCTTAATGTCTGAAGCCTCCGAGTGTCTTAAGATATTTCAATATTTTGAATAATTTCATCTGAGTTCTAGATGCATCTATGTACCTAAAACTTGAATAAAAAAAAGTAAATGTTACTTTTCTAAAAACCCCAAACATAGTTTTAATTAATTATTATCAATGATTTGTTATAAAGTTTTTTTTTAAATAAAGATTTTGTAGCGTGCATTTTAAAATTGACTTTTTATATGTTATGTTAGCTTTAAAAAGAAATCATTTTCTAGATTATATTTGATAAATTGATCAAATACTTTTAAAAAAAGTAATAATCTAAATGAGTCAATAAAAATTCATTTAATGACCATGATAAGATCCTAACAACAAGTTCAAATAATAATAATAAAATACCACTGCTATAATTAAAATATCTTCCTATATTAAAATATATTCATGATCATATTATGATAAATTTAAAACATGCCTTAAAGTTTTTTTCGTTTTTTTGCAATAATAAAAGTGGATCTTTTATTATCAATAAGAGTGGACAATTAACGACCAAAGCAAAATACCTAAATAAGTATTAACTATTTGTCTAACAAGTATCCACTTATATAAATTTTATAGTAATGACATTCACGTAAAAATATGTATCCATGTATTTTGAGTAGAAAAATAATTGAAAATCTAGTAATACAATCAAATGAATAAGAATAACTAAATTATTATGACTCATTATAATTTAGGCCATTTACAAACGATTTACCTTAACATACTTTTAAAATTAATGTTTACATTACCAAAATAATCGAGGTGCGTACTTATTGAAGATTGACTGATGTATCGGTGAGTCGATATAATCAGCCAATTTTAAGCAGTTTGAGATTGAATGGTAATTTAGAGAAAATTTGTTGATTAATATCAATATTTTATTTCTCTAAAAATTAACTCCAAAAATTTAGAAAAAGAAATAAGATTAAATTAAATTTTTAATATCTTTACTATTGAAAACCCGAATGTGATGAGTGCAGTTTTTTTTAATCCTTTTTCTCTCATAATTAACCTTTTAACATTGGGAAAGTATCTGCAATGAAAAAACTAAAAAACTAGCGTAAAATCCTATCTGTTCCCACACCAGCCATTATGAATAATATGTAACTGCGTCTACGTTTTAAAAATGATTAAAAGACAAATTCTATGTAGAATATAATTTCTAAAAATCTTGAATTATGATTTATCGACATTGCTATAATGATAAGAAAGAGTATACAAAGTGGCTATATTTGGGCTTTTCTGTGGCTATTTTTATTGGAATCTCAAAAGTTCATTTGAAAAAATAAATTATAAAATTGATCGAATCATCAGTTATCACTTGTTTAACCCCATGAATAATCTGTATCAAAAATCCATATTACTTAAATCCTTATAGGTATATATAAGCCTGGAATTGTAGACATCATATATACATATATGTATATAGCCCTTTGAAAACTTCAAATGAATACCTATTTATAAAGGCGTAATTCAATTAAAATCAATATATACATATATACAATTTAATTCTGTTAAAAAACAGATATTCTATTCTATTTGATTTATGCTAAGCTCTACAAGGATAAATCAATTTGTTTAATAGAGCTCCAATCATTTTTATGGAAACATATCATCTCTATTACCTACATATATGTAGTACTCCTTTGAAATCATAATTTTATAAGTTAATAAACACATAAATAAATCTTACTACTTATATATGTATGTATACCTAAAATTAATGAATTTGAGACTCTCCTTTTACTTTTGTACCCACCTAACAACCAAACAACCAACCAACCATCATGAGTTTATTGAAGAAAAAAAACACCGATTATTCATTAGAGTTATTATTTAAATCCCTTTATTCAATCAAGCACCACAACCACGTATAGGTATGTATGATCAATTATATGTACATATACCTACTATGTGAATAATAGACTTGAATCATTAGATTTTTTATTTTTTTTTTGTTATATGCAGATGTGATTACCCATTTTATGATATAATGGGCGGGGAGAGAGAATCAAGCTCACAAATCTATGTATCCTGTAGTTGTACATATATATGTATGTATTTTTGTTGTAACACGTGGGTTACGTGGGGTGCAATTAATACTATAGCTCGACCAATATGGTTTTTATTTTGAAAAAAAAAAAAAACCAAAAAACCCGATATCAGAGGTAGTTTTTTTAATAATGGACTAATTTTCAGAGTTTTAATGATTTTTTTTTAATACAAGGCAATTATGTATTGTAGAAATATATTTTCTTCTATATAGAGAGCATTTAAAAAATGAGTTCTTTAAATTTTTTTGGTCTCTCATGAACTCTATCTAAAAAAAACCATTTTGTACCCTCAAATATTCTTCAATTTGGTTATAAGTTGACCCATTTCAAACGTTCTGTACCCATCTCAATTCAAGGAGTTATAGCTCAAATATTTAAGTTTCTTCATTTTAAAGGTTTTAGTCAACCACAAAAAAATAAAGGTGGTCATTTACTTCAAAAGTATATACTATTTTGGTATGTTCTATTATGTTTAACGAAAACAATTTCCCTCTTTCAAGGGCTCAAGACAATAATTTTTATCAAAATAAGAGTGTCCTTTTATGGGGTTTTTATGGCTTCTTAGTAGAAAAAAAACCCTACCCCGAAATAGGGACATTCTATAATATAGATGTCACATGAATTTTGGTAGATCTTTTTGATTAAAATAATGGACTCTTTAAGAAATAAATTGATACTGAATTTCAATTCGATCAAATGTTAAAAAAACCAAAACGACTTTAAACTGGGTAAAGTATAAAACTAACTAGTAATGAACAATTTTTAAGGCAAAAGGGGGTCAAAGTTTTTGTTCTTAGAGTGCTAGACCCCTAACTAAAACAACATAGGGATCAGTAACTTTTTTGTCGAAAAAAACTATCCCCAAAACAGAATATTTTATGTTGTACATTCATACTTACTGCTTCTAAAAGTACCACAAATCCAAGTCACTATTATGAACATTTCTTTTGAATTCATCATAACAATTCGATATAGCATCATTCCATTCTTCTCTCTCTCTCTCTCACACACACACACCAAAATAACAACAACAACAACAACTAACAATAGACAAATGAAAAGAAATTTTTTAACCCCTTCCTTATAATCACTACATACATACTATACATTAATTGAAAGAGTCCCATGGCGTGTGGAGAGCTATCTGGACAAAAATTAAGGTATATATTGTAGATAAAAACATAGGGGATGAAAGAGTCATGAAAAAATAATTAAACGATAATTATAGGGGTTGACCATTGAATACTAGTAATAATAACTATTATAAGCCTTTTCAATGTCGTACAAAGAGAATTACGGAGCCTTGTTTCTTTGAAAAAAGGAAGGAGATAATTCTAATTAAGTTGATTTATAATAATGAAGAAAAAGGAAGAGAGAATATACATATATCCAAGGAATTGATTTTTACAGTTCTATATACATATATGACACTTTGTGTCATTGACAAGCCATACAAATAATGTATTTCTATTGATTCATGTTTTTTGTTTTTTTGTTCCAAAAGATAATGATTGATCACATTTCATTCTGCTCCTTTGCAATATGAATAAAAATGTGTATTGGCACATGAACAGAGCGTAACTCCATGATACATCCCTTCAACTTTTGAGCTGTTATTTATACAAATAGGTACATAATCAATATACACAGAGAGTTAGAGTCAATTGTTCCATGCCCTTCAAGTCTCTTTTTTAAGACAGTTATTATGTATTCAAAGTAGAAATGAGAAATAATATCTATCGATGTATTAGAGGAGATGATGCATTTCTTGATTGATTCTTACTTTAAGTCATTATATTATTTGCATCTCCTATATATATATATGTAGGAACAATATACCTATTATATACATAGTATGTAGTTTTGACTCCTTTAAAGAATGACCTTTTATGATTAACGTGCATGAAATATGAAAATGGGTTTGAATGCAAAACTATCAATCTTCAGTTATTTGATTGAAAGGTCAACATTCTGCATATTAGGTTTGTAAGAAAACGGCTCTATATGTATACATATATCTTGGTGGTACATTAATTTTGAAATATAAGTCATTTTGGAGCCAGAATAATTAGTCAAGTGTATGTACGTTTCTTCTATGTTGTTGCAAATGGCTCAAAATTAATTTCTATAAAACTTATCTTTTCCTCTCAATCAAAATGCACACACACACACAAAAAAAACCCAAAAAATTCATTGTTGTACGTCCATTAAAAAAAATTATTATTATTGAACTTAATTTGACAATTAACTAATGAGTCAATGCCCCCCCCCCCTCCCTCCCCCTAAAAAAGGTTAATTGTCAATTAAATCATTTCAAATATTATTATTAGTATCCAAAATATCTAGTTAATAGCTATTGCCTTTTAATAGAGCATTATTTATAAATCATTTAAGGACGATTATAAGTACAACTTTAAAAGTTAATCTCGACTTATTTTTTTTTTTGCGTAAATTATTTTGTGTGATTCATTAGCTTCCTGCTTGTAATGATGAATCAAGAGTCTTTTTCTAGACATAACCAAGGTTGGTTGTTGCTGTTGGATTTTTTAATACCGATAATACAAAATGCTTCTTCCATTATCTCTTAACCCATGTCGTCGTATTAAAAAAATCCACCCCTGGATTTGTCTCTATATTAAGTCATGTATTTAACACATGGGCACTATTTTACCACAAATGGTATAATGCTTAAAGTAGGAAAGAAAAAAAAAGTGTTGAAGTCTAGATTATTATTTTGTAGAATGAGACAAAAAAACAAAACAAAAAGCGTTTAGACCTGACACTTTAATCCATTATATAAACTTATTTTACCGAAGAGATAATTTTTATTTGGTGAGGTCATGGGTAGAGATGCATATGGTCACATATAAGTACAAAATAAGGAACGCATATATATATATATTTGGTATCTTATTTAAAGTTTAAAGATTTTCATTTGGTTGGAAAATATTCAATTACTCTGAATCAGTTGTCTTCACAGAGCGATTGTTGATTGTGAGGGTGTTTTATTTTTTTAATTGCTTCAAAAAGTTTTTGAATTAATGGATATCTACATAAGTTATGGTCATGCTCTTATTTTTTTCCTCGATATGTACAAATATATACCATTTTATGATATACATAGGTAGTAAGGTAGTATCAAAGTATAATAATTGAATTAATTTTTAAAGGTTTTTTTTTTAATCAGAGAAACAAATGGACATAGACAAAAGTACGTTAATCAAATGATAATAAAAGACGTATTTCCTGTCAACCAACCTGTCTTTCAAAAAAGATGAAGAAAAAAAAAGAGTTCAAATCACGTGTATGTAACTGCGTATTTATATATATGTACATTATTTTCAAACAAATGAAACTAAAACAGACAAAATAAAATGCTTCAAAATTAGGGTATGAAATGCAATTTAGACAATTGTTCATCATTGCATATTTATGTATCTACATTCGTAGATGCAACTTTACATGTTCAATCCTATTTAGAATTGGTTCTTAATGACAACCTTGTATGATTTGGCATGAAATATCTCTGCAAATCCTGTAATGCAAATTACATACTAAGTATGCAAACATAATAATAATAATAATAATAATATATGGCGTAATTGGTGGTTTATCCTATGTGTTTATCGTAAATTCAAAAATGGTGATGACAGATATAAAGTTCGTACCTAAAGCAAGGAAGAAAGGAACTTTACATAAGGGATATTTAAGGGTTAAAATCTATTTGTATTCCATATTTTCTATGTAAATATCAACTGAATAAATGCAGCTCGAATATACTCAAATAGTCTAGGTAATTGACTACATGTATTCACAGAATTGTCTGAATCCAGACTGTATGGAACACAGGGAGTGTCTCAGAGCTGAAAATATATATTTTATTAGTTACAGAGTCTCAAGGAATGAGAAAATTCGTATTGCTATACATACATGCATATAAAATATGATAATAGTGCATTGAAATACTGCATTACCCCAAACTGTCCGGATCGTTGAATCCAGAACCTTTGGAATAGTCAGTGCTACGAATCAATTTTTTTCTATATTTTTGTATAAATAGCGGATTTTATTACTTATTAAATGAGATACTGTACTACAGCAAAACCCAGACGAATCGAATCTGCAATAGAACATGCATTTTTTTACTCTTACAAATAGAAATTGAGTTCAAACATAATTTTGGGACTATATATACACATAAACACGTTCGTGTATATTACAGAAACTATGGTCCCTTGAATACATTTTTGTGACTAATGGTGGTGAAGGCCATGTCAAAACATTTTCTCTAATGCAAAAGATTACAACGTAGAAAAAGAAACATAATTAGTGCTTCATGTATTTTTATTTTTTGAAGAGCTGTAGGCGGACATGAAAGTGTTATGACATTTAATCACTATAAGGTAAATAAACGGAACAACTACGAGCATCATAACAACAACAAAAAAAACCTCTCTGATTTATACATTTTATAAAAATTAAGGATGAAAAAAAGTTAAGTTATAAAAAAAAAGTAAATACTAAAGGTTAGAAATGTTAAATGCACATCAGTAAACTTCCTGAAAGGTATTCCAATCAGATCAAATTCCCGTAGGCTGAATATATATACCCCCAACCACTATCTAGAAATATATATGTACATATATCCTAGCTCCATTCTCTCCTCTACCCGCCATGGTTGTGTGTATGTACATATAGGTAAATCTGTTTCACAAGTCCATTATTTCAATTTTCACGGGTTATCAAGGCCTTAGCATAGGGATTTCGTCGCTATACTGTGTCATATAGGTATTTTTATGACCAATTAAATTTTCTTTTACATTCTACCATAAATGTTTATGTACATACGTATTCACCACATAAGTAGGTATACATATATACATAACAATATACCTTGGGCAATTAACAAATATTTATACATACATACATACATATGCAGTATTGTAGGAAAAAGTAGATCCATAGACAACCCCCTCTGAATTACCTACACAAAATAAAGTAATAGTCATTAAATCGTGTTTTGTAAAAAGCTATGAATTACATGACTTCAGCATGACTCCAATAATAATAATAATAATAATATTATTCATTTTTATTCTGGAATAACCAAGCACCAGATATGTGTAAATGTCCTTCACTCAATGAACTCATTGCAGCTCACAATTGGGTAAAATTGGCGGTAAGAGTTGTTTTTTTTCCAAAATTATATTATAGTAGACTGCATTCAAACGATGTAAATAATATATTATAGAATTGTACACCACAGAGTCGAGTTAGAAGTTTCATCTATACAAATAGATAGACTATACAAAGGTTTGAGTGCAACCAGGGACTGATATCTTGTTATATATATAGATGGACATTAAAACCTAAGCAACCATTAGACCTCAAAAATATATGGCTCATATTTTTAAAATGTGGACAGAACAAGACGTCTGAAATTGGTCAATTTTGACTCTGCAACTTTTTTTATCTTTACCATGGCGAAAATGGCAAAAACTCTGCGGATAATCTTTCCTAAAGGCCCTCCAGCAGAAAAGACAATAATGTATTTGATAAAACTTTTACCAAAAACGGACCACTAATTCGTATTGAGCCTATGCTTGTCATAAATGGAATAAAAGCAATGTCCTTGTAAAGAATGGTACTAAAAAATACAATAGTAGACCAAAAATTGTTGAGGAGTTTTATTCAACATTTAATAGGACTAAAAAAGTTGTTGAATCCATCCCATAGATCATATATCAATGCCAAGTCTGGTCAAGCATAAAAATAAAAAAAGTTTTTGATAAATAAATAGTTTTTCCTCGTCGTCCTGTGTTTTGGAAAAAACTAACCCAAAGCTTAAATTTACGACTCAATCTTTTTTTCTTTTTTGACTTGGGTTTTATTTACATAAACTAAAAGCTAAATATAGTTTTATTTAAGTCAACAGTTACTTAAATTTAATATTATTTAGTTGAAAAAGATTACAAAATATGCCGATTTAAAAAAAATGTTTAATCATGGTTTTGTTTTTTCAATATTTAAATTGCAAAAAAAATCAAAATCCTTATATTGGTGTAAAATATAAAATATACTTCATATAATGGATTAAATATTTTAGATTACAAATTAAACACTTTGAAAATTATATCTTTTTGCATTTATGGCATATAAAATGACACTTTGGTATCTTAAAAATAATTTGTCTCAAAATTTGGTCGTGTACTTCACTTTTATTCACATCAACATACATTCATGATTAATTACTTGAATGAACACAACATAAAATGTAAAGTGGAAATTGTTGGAGATTCTAAATTTTGTTCAACTTAAGAGACAATTTGGCCTTGAATTGTTTGTTTGATTACTGAATTCTTTCACTCGTGAGTAGTGCAAGTACCAAAGTACTACTGTCAAATTATTTGCTTAATATTAAGGTAGCATTTAACAAAATGAAATTTATTAAGTTTTAATTAGGATAAATTAAATGGCCATCAAAAATGGTTCATTTTAGATAATAAAGAGTGGACTCTTAAATAAATATGTTCTAATGGATCAAACCCATCTGAGACTAAAATAAATATTAGTACCCTTGTATAAGTATATGCATAACATATTGAAATCCGATGATAATCCAATGTAATTTGAGCAATACATAATAATATGAAGTAATCACAAATAACTAAAGAATTTATAACATACAAATTGCAAATAAATTCAAAGGTATGCAAAAGTATAAAAATCAGCATTAAGAGTTGAACACAAAATGTATCATTGCTTGAAAACGAATATTCAAAAAATAAATAAATAATAATAATTAACATCAACAAATAGACATTAACTAATGGTTCAATATCAATTACCTTGAAATGAAGCTATTTAGTAATTAAATTTTAATTGACTTATTAGGGCGAACAAGGGAAATAAACATTTAATAGTTATGAGGAGTGATTAATCACTACATTTAATTAATGTCCTATTTAATTCATTTTACATGGAGGAAATAAACTTTCTCTCTAATGCTATCTGTATGTTATTGGTAAGAATCTACGACAAATCATTCATAATGTCTTAAACATCAGTCGAAAACACACCTTTCTCAATGTAGGTTCCTACAAAAATACTCATAAAAACTACACGTAATTTGAAAGTATATAAAATGCGAGAATACTTCATGTTTATACATCTTAATTACTTAAATACTCTACTAGGAAAACAACGAAAAAACAAAAAAAAAACATTACAAAGTTTTTAATAGGTACTCAAAGCTCATAAATTCACAAATATACTATATAAAAAACTTTATATATGAACTAGAAACAAAGGAAGAAGATATGTAATAATTAAAATATGGAGGAAAATGAACACACACTTTAATCATTAAAATTTTACAACATGAAAAACATAAACGTTATAGGATATTACAAACCTAAACAATAGCAATTTTACTTTTAGATAATATCTAAACTGGGTTGAATTCATATATTCCGTTTGAACAATGATCCTTTTTTTTTTGTAATATGTAGACAAATAGGAACATGATTTGACGGATAAATAATGTAAATAAAATAGTTTATTACATTGTTGAACCTTACGTTTTTTGAGTTTGTTCTTTTTATTTTTATCTAGGCTAGTGGTGTGTTGATTAAAATTTTTACCCTCAACTGTAAGCTTACAGTATATCACGACTTTACCTAGATATATCAAGGGGTGAATGTAAACTGGTACGGTCCAGTACTGCGTTTGTCATTTTTTTGTTCAATCTTAGATATTTTTTTGAAGGACTCTTGATATTTTGATCTACCAAATATGACAATAGATTTTATGAGTGTAAAAGTCAACCGTCTATCTTTGAAAATTATCAAATGAGAAAGAAAATTTTGAGAACATGTGAGTTACTGAAGTTTGTACAGACTTCTAAAATGTTCTTCTTCATTCAATGAATTAAATTTCAAGAAAATAGCGTCATAACCAATAATTCTTTGTCTAAACCAAAAATACTACTATAAATATAGAATAATTTTATTATTATGATAAATTATGGTTTATATCTATGTGCAACATACTTTCCTTTTAATTAAGGAAAGGAAATCATAGTTACATGGTTATACTTATTTATACATTCAAATCTTCTTCACTTCACAAAATTATGTTGCAAAAGTAAATATTATTAAATATCTCACAAAAAAGTGATTTATTTTGGAATAATACTGACTATAACTCCATGAGTAGTAGGGTTTCCCGGAAAATTGACTTTCAGAAGGACCCTGGGAAATCAATTTTTAAGTATATAGGTATCCCGGAAGTAAACAAGAAATACTTTAAAATCTAATTATACATTTTTATACTTCTTAAAAAACTAATAAATTTCCTGAATAAATGTTTCCTCTATTGGAAAGTTAAGTAACAATTAAATATTTATCATTGATAGTTTGGATATTTGTATATTAAAATGTAAACTAAGAGTCTTGGAGATTTGTATTTATTAATAAAGTAAGGAATAAAAAAAAGTGATAAATATACAAGCAAAGCAAAAATATTTTTGTCATCATAAATTATTAAGGTTCTGTACACAACTTGCAAAGTAAATGTCGACTTGCGCACCACGTGTAACTCTTTACATATATTAAAAGTATATGTATAACATCTGAAATGTCCCAAAAATGCATCCCATTCCATTTATTAAACATTTGTGCCAATAGCGAACAGTTTAGAAATCTCTTACCCGACACATAAATGATGTATGAATCTTTTAGCTCGATTCTTAGGACCTATTTTCTATGTATTAATATATAACATATGTAATGAATGGTGGACGAGTAAATTATAGCTTTTAAGGTACAAGGAACGTATATGTATATTGCTTTAGTTAAGCTCCAATATTCAGAACATTTTGGTGCTTCGTAGGGCATAATTCATTATATCAATACATATGCTGCATCGCTAAATCTTTAAACCGATCGATTCTTCAATATGTATTTATTGCTTAATTTAATGAAATATCGTGAAAACAGGCTCCTGAGAGATAAATACATACGTACGCTACGAAAAATGAATGGATCATTATTTGGTGTCAAAAAGAAAACAAGAGAATTAATTACTCGATCAAATAATAATCTTTTTTTGATTTATTAGATGGAGTATCCATAAATCTATTCTTAAAACAATATATGTAGATACAAAAGAGTACATGTTTCTATGTACCTCTGATTAATTTTTTTTATTGCATTTCTATCTATCTAATCTATATAGGTATATATATATATATGTACATATACATATATCTAATAGAAAAGTCAATACATGTGCAACAACTACTGAGATAATGATTTATAATTATTACTAAAATATAATGAGACTCTTCACGTAACAAGTAATATGAGTACGAGTAATTGGTATTTTGGCATTTCACTTTTTACAAGCCTTTCTATTAAACAACAATAACAAAAAAAAAGCCCAACTAAAAGGCCTTTTTTTTGTATATTACAAATAATGAACCACTAAATATTATATATACAACATAATTTTATGTATTCACATTTAACTTCATATGGAAATTGCCTTAAGAACTCAACACTGCCTAGTTATATATATATCAATCTAATATATATATATATATATATATATATGTATAATGAAGCACTTGAAGTTACAAAAAACTTAAAAAACAACAACAACTAAACTATAGGTTGTTAGTGAAAATATTCTAAAGTACACATAAAATGGGCTCATTATTATTCCATTTATCAAACGGAAATTACAAATGGCACGCCAAAATGGTGATGAATGCGTACATATGTATGTATAGATACATAATTTAGTTCCAAAATGAACCATTTATCTCATGTATGAATTACATATAATGATAATATAGTGCCATTAATGCAAGTGTGCAAAAAATAGACCCATAAGCCTATGGATACTACTTACATACATAGTAGATTGTATTAGAGGAAATGACCTTAAAACATTCACAATTTGATTTATGCATGAGTCCTTTGGATAGGCAATATAATTTGCTAACTGTATCCCAAAAATATTGGCAGTCTATTTCATGGTTGTGGAAACTTCAACCATCATGTTTATCTTTTGATATGTGTGATTAATTACCCAATCCATAGTGGGGGTTAAATAACTGATAACCTATTAAATGTTCATTAAATAATAAAAACAAAAACCCTTTGAGACCCCAGTAAAAACAATCGAACAAAAGTCTGCCTATGAATATTTCAACAATCACCTAAATAATTTTTCTCATTGCCGAGGCAAAGCAGCTCATCTTCCAAGATTTTGAGAAATTATGTACATCCTAGAACTTTTCCTTTGAACTTTTACTAAATTGTAAGTAGATGAAGGTTTATTGCACCATGTGGCCCCATTTAGTTTCTATGCAAGTTTTTAATTGTATGAGTTTGTGTGCTTTTTTTTTTTTTCTTTTTTGACAATAAATTACGAAGTAATTTTCAAAAAATCATGAAAGTTATATCAGCTAAAAATGTACTTTTAATTACTTTATTGTCTAGGTCAAAAATATCAATTAACCTTTCAACTTCGTATTTGGATCACCCCGTCTTTAATCAGGAGTTGTTGTTTTTTTTTTGGATATATCTCTTTAAAACTTTTGCCTTTTTTCGTTCCTCTTTTAGATAATGTTGTTTCGTGCTTTTTTTTTTTTTTTACCTTTAGGGTACTTACATATATTGACTCAATTAACTGAAAGAAGAGTATTTACTTTCATGCTATTTATTTGTAAGTTACTTTGACATCTTTTTGCATGTGTATCAGGTAACTTATAAAGGATCGACAACTATTGGAGTACCTTTATATTAATAAAACAAACATAAAATACAGACCATTCAGCCAATTATATTTTTGAATTAGTCATAAAAGTATCTATTCGACAATTTGTATCTTGTCCTTCAAAGTTAATACTTATCTAAATGACTCGAGCAGTAAAACGGTTGAGTTCGTTTTCTTTAATTTATAGCAAAAAAACCGTATCGTTTTTTTTTTTTAGTTGGTGGTGAATAAAATATGTATATGCAATCGGTAACTACCTATCTACATACACAGTCGTAGTATTATCAAACATATCTAGCTTATATGTATGTAATAGAAGTCTCTGTGTCATTTTTTTTATTTTTTATTAGAAAGACAGAAACACTTAACTTCATCTCTCATAAATGTAAGTATACTCAAACAATCTAATCATTTAAAAATATTTAACAAACAACAGAGATGATTTGTATTTTTTTTCTTCCTTTTTTTGTTAATCATAGATACATTGTGTGGCACGGATGAAGGGTTTATTTTTATATTATTGATATCACTTGGAAATAGGTATATCCACAGTTATAAACAAAATAACAATGAAATGACACGTCCATTCAAGTAAAAAAAACCGACACAATAAAATCTTGATTAAATATAAAAAATTGTCAACTGATGAGGAAGACAATCAATTGTCAAAGTATTTAGGAAAATATAATTATTGTTATATATATATATATATATATATATATATGTATGTAGGTATGTTCATAGCTAATTATTCAGCTCCTTTTCATGTATATATGTATAAATACGAATCTTATTTGGCAAATGTAAACACACACAAACACACAAACCTTAAATTAAATCATCTTTATTTGGAGGAACGATCGAGCAGACAATCTCTTCTGGAACATTAATTTTAAGACTTTTATTATTGTTATTGTTTTAACAAGACATAATTGAACGCCCACATTTGAACTTAATATACTTGTATAAAAACAATTTAAATTCCACCAAATGAGCATCAATTCTCTCTCTTTAAAAAAATAAAGACGAAACAAAACAAGAAACATGAAAAAAAAATCATTAAAAAAATACCGATTCTCATTAAAATTAACAATTCAATTATTTAAGAGTCTGTTCAAAAGTGGGTTTGTCTATTCCGTCAAGGGAATGATCTTATGGGTAGAGTATTTTGAGTCAATTGATCTACTGATATTTAATGTTTATTTTTTTAAGGGTTGTATTCATTATTTGTTATTACTCGCATCACTTCAAAAGTCGAAAAAACCAATAGTTTTAAAAATATGGAAAATTATAAATAAGAAATACTGTCCAAAAATTATACCTTCTAATTCCTCACGAATAAGGCGGGGAATGGAGTGAAAATCATATGAGATTTTAGGGGATTAAGGTATATGTATGTACATATGTACCTATTCGTGACTTTCATCTTATATTTATTTTTCCTACTCTTCCATGTTGTTTTTAACCAATGGCTAGAATCAATAATCCATGTAGATTATGAGATGGGAAGGGTTATGAAGATTTGTACAAAAAAAAGTATCATATATGCATAGTGTAGTAATGCAGATAATCAATAGGTTAATACTTTATTTGTAAGTTAAAAAGAATTTCCATGGAGCTCATAAAAATAAGCATTTAGTAAATGTACCCATTTTTTAAGATCTTAAAGGCATAGTTAACAGTGAAACGCATATAATTTAATATCAATCAGTAAAAATTAATATCTCCCTATTAAATATTTCAATTAGCCTTGGATGTCCGGAATGCACTGAAATAAGCACATTTTTCTGATTTAAGTGATAGTTGACAATTGAGAGACAAATAATCTCGTGCAAAGTCCATAACGTAATTTTAAACTACTACATAGTACAATTTTTATTTTTTGATGGCTCTTGATCTGTATATTCTTATTCCGAGGCTTTCTTTTTCTGAACTTTAATCTGATCAACTTGATTTCAATATTGTTTATCTGTGAGTATTTCTTACAAAGGTATCTTTACAACATTAACAATTTCAGCGATTATATGGACTTTTTATTATCAGTCAAAACCCTTCTCCTCATGTTCATATTTATGTTTTGATCGTTGGTATACTGAACTTGAATGATATAGTTAAATCTGGATTATCAAGTGAAGAACAGTTAAGGAGGAGAATAACGTCATTGGTTTACATACATATCCTCATTTCAGTCCTTTTTCTATTTGGAGTATTACGGCTCCAAATTGTGACCATAAAAGTTTTGTGAGTTTGCTCTTGCCCTATTGAGCAAATTTGACGTATTGTAATTGACCAATTTACCATTGGGGCCTTTTTCTTTCTCATTTTGAAGAAAAAGTATGCAGATGGTTAGATATTAAAGCTGATTAATAAATAGAAATAGGTTACATTCCCTTAGACTCTGTGGCAAAACTCTGTGAAGAAGAATAGGAGTAAGACATTATATTTTAGTTAATGATCACCAATTTTGTTCACACCTTAGATTCATTTTTTAGTCCACTCCTAGCTCTATAAAATTTTCAAGCACAAATATGAGTTTTAAGCCCATTACTCGAAGAAATAAGCTTGTAACTGCTTACACATTTTACGTCTCTTTTATATTTGGTTTTTTTTTATTTTTTTTATGGAACATGTAATTCTACACTCATCAGTAAAAGTACTTATCCACTACTACATATAGTAGATAACCTTACAATATATGTACATAGGTATACATATACGAGAATACAAATACTCTTTTCAAGTACAAATTTAAATCAATGAGAAAATCAGACCCATGTATGTAAATAAACTTATGATCCTCCGAATCCAATGTTTTGAGATCCATGGACTATAACAATCTTTCAACTAGCCTTGTGTATTCTCATGATCCTCTTAATAATTAAAATCATCGTGTTCCAAGAAATGAACACATTTCTTAAACACATAGTATATTTGTAGGATGTGAAAAGGATCCAGAAATAAAAGGTGAACTAAATACTTTAGAATAGACTTTGATTATATATAATTTAACCATTTGATTCCTTCCCACTCAAGTTGTATATATTACATATACAAAAGGAAACGGCTCAAGACATCATAATTGTGATAAACTACGCACATTTAATGATATATATATATATATATATATATATAATATAAGATTTGATATTTTATTCCTTCTTATAATATTATGAGTCTTAAATTTTACATTTTTTTTCCTACAGTTTTTAAGGGATATTTAACTCGAATCATGTATCATTTGACACACTTTATATGTAATTATTTTCATCATTACCCATAATTAAAAACCCTTACTTTTTGTTACACATACAAACATATACGTATGGTACTTATAAAAACCTTCACATTCTACTCTCTCCAGTGCAAAGGTTTTTTTAAAAAAAATATCTTCATTAGGAATTCAAAGCCAAAAACCATACTGCAAATCCGTTGTATCATTCATTGAGTGCACATGAATAACCAAATTTGCACACATACCTACGTATACATATTCTAATAAAGGCGTCAAGATAGGATGAGAGAGGGTTATGTGCTGTTGCTTTCCTGGAGTGTGCTCTGCACCCATTAACAATGAGTAGGTATATGTATAAAAAAAGAAAAAGTGCATAGAAGAGTGTCTGCATTCATAAAATCCCTTCAAATGATTCCTTTAAAAGGAGTCAGAGCGTTTTGAACCTTTAAATCGTTATTTATGGGACATAATCTGCTCCTTCTAAACACCATACATACCCAAAAAGTTATGGACTTGAAGGGAGCTACTGTTGTGAAAGGTTTTTTTTTTCGCTCTAATCTCTATTTGAAAACTTGCTTGTCCCACATTAAATAAGAATTAAAAGAAGGAGAGAGACCTAATGCAAGGGTCTCCAAATTAATTTCAGACTCCTCAACATACATACATATATGTATGTATGTATGTACATAACTGTGTTTGACTCCATGAATGAGTTTTGTTAATAAAATACAATAAAAAATAAAAATAAATATATTTAAGTAATATAAGAATCACGACAAAGAATAATGTTTATGGGTACCTATAAATGTCGACGATCTCTGAGGTCACAGAGCTTTGTCTTATATAAAAATGGTATTTCAAAATCCGAATAAACAACAGAGTAGGTACATTTAGATTCTGTAGATTTGATTATATCACTCTCTCTCTCTCTCTTTCTCTCTTTTTATATAACCATTTATTTAATATCAAAGTTATATACATATATATATATACATATAGGAAGGCAGTTTACACAAATTCATGGGGTCGTAAATAAAGAGAGATGTATTATTTATTTATTTATTCATTTTGATGTCTTGGAGTTGTTGTTTTTGTAGAAGAAAATTTTCCTTGTTTTTATAGCAAAATGCATTTAAATATTCTACATATATTTATGATTTACTAAATTTATTATAATTAAAATATTTGCTATTGTAAATATTTTATATCTGTAGATAGTACAAATGAATACATATAAAATATAACTTGATAATTTATGATTCGTTATTTAAAAGGAATAAATGTTTTAATCTTTGATTATTATTTTTATTCCTATAAAATAAAAAGTTTCATATGATACTAAAAAAAAACCAAATGTTGTATAAATTAAAAATAGTATAGAATGCAAATTTAGATGGATTTTATAGTAAGTATTATCTTTTTTCCTCACTTTCAAAGTTTAGAGTCCCAGAATTGTGTAATAAATATAATATATAAATACCTAAATGCTATTAGTGATTCTTTGTCAAGCAAAATTAAGTTGCTTGTTATTTGTATAGATGGTAAATTAATCACATTTTGAGCATTGACTGCAAAAAAAATATCCCTTGATTATTCATTTTTAGATAAATCGATTCGAAAGACTATGATGCTATAAACAAAGGATGTATTTGGAAGGATAGAAAAAGATTAATTAATATTGAACAAATTTATAAATATAAAATCTTTCCGTATTTTATAACTAGTAGTTGTCAAAGTCACGATGACGATTTACGTATTTTTGTGTCTGTTTGATTTCAAATCACTCAACCTTAGTAAATCTAAACAGTGAGTCATTTGATGTTGACATCCTTCTCTTGTTTTCAAAACATCCCATCAATACTTTATTTTCTGATCCTTTAATCTATGTAAGCTATTTTATTCCAAGATCAGACCTCATTTCTGTGTCAAAATTGTAAATATTTAGTTATTCATATTTTGTTTTTAAATTTCATGCGTGCATAATGAGATAAATGATAACATACATTGACGATATAATTGGGACTGTGAATAATTTGTCCCTGGCATCATAACACTAGACAGTTTTATGAACCATTGTTTCTTAAACTGTGTATCTATTTTTTATTTGCAATAATAATAAAGTATCTATAAAAATATATGAAAAGACTTTGAGGAAAGTGGCTCTCCTTCAAAATCGAATTCTTTATTGGAGCCAAACATTCATTCCTATTTGGAATCAAGGCACCTACTAAATATTTACAAGCATTTGTCCTCAAACTTTTCTATTGGCATTGAACATGTGTGGCTGATATTAAGAGGAGAGAGCAGAAAGATCAAGAGAGCTGACAATAAATATGTATCCAGTTATAAATTGTTGATGTTGTCAAGATACCATTATGAGAAATAAGTAACGTATGGTTTGCATCAAGGTATGAACCGAGATACTTTAATTTAAGATTTTTTTTTTTACTTTGCCTTTGTTTTTTTGATTTTAATTGTAGACTTCCATTGATGGAGGTACAAGGATCTGACGTTTGACTACAAAGTCTGTCGACATCTACTATATATATATATATAAATTAAATTCAACTCGGAATCCTTTCAAATTGAGCAAATAAAGAATGCAGATCTAGGGTCTATAATCCCATCCCTTACCTAACTTTACCTATGCACACAGGTCCATATCCCAATTGTTTGATTTTAAGTGTCTTTTAAATACAATATTGCAAAGTTTTATAGCACGTCAGAATTCATTTATTCCTTATAACAACACCTCACACGTTTGCTCTGAGTGTGTATGTACAAATGAGGTCATGTCTAATACCTACATACAGGAATAGCCAGATACACACACCTCCCTGTTACATATACGTTTTTCTTTTTCTTATTGTTATTAATGCAGTGATTTTATTTAATTTAGCTCATTAACAACTCCTACATACATAACAACTCAAATCTTTTTTTTCTTCTTTTTTATTGTTTGTGTGTGGTGAACTTTTTTTCATTATCTTTCTCACCATTGAGGTGTTCTAAATACTCTGTGATTTTTGCTTTTTTCCTCTATTCCTGTTGTCCTATATGTACTACTATCCTTTTTGCAATCAGTAAAATACAAAATATGTTTAAATTATATACATATACATTTAAATATATTCTTTTAGAAGGAGGTAAAAAAACACTTTTTTTCTTTCTTTTTAAAAACATACCTAAATACATAAAATAACTTATTCAAGTTATTTTTATGTACTTAGTATTATGGTACGTATAATTATGGTTCATAATGTAGTTATTATTGTCAATATATGGATATAACTATTATAGGTAAATATACCTAAGGATTATGATATTTTATTATTTTTATTTTTCTTGCAGAAAACAATAGTCATA
The DNA here is from genome assembly GCA_963680855.1 of Lepeophtheirus nordmannii. NCBI lineage: Eukaryota > Metazoa > Arthropoda > Copepoda > Siphonostomatoida > Caligidae > Lepeophtheirus > Lepeophtheirus nordmannii. The sequence continues at coordinate 24,023,547 of OY804522.1, read as the reverse complement.
TAAAAATTGTTAATGCTCTTCCTATTGTATTGTGTAGAGGCAATAATCGTGAGCACTCATCCTTGTTTTGTTTTGTTTTTTCATCAATATAAAAATTACATCATTTTTCTATGTACATATACCTATGTATGTATATATTCTTAAATAGTATAATGGTAATAATAAACCCTTTGTGAAAAGTTGACTCCATCCATCGGAGCTGCATTTTTTTGTTTTTTTACAAATGATACAAGTTGTACATGCATTGCATTTATGAGGAACCATGGGATCAAATGAATTGGCAATACTTATTCATTTATTTATGCACCTAGGTTGGTTGTCTTTCCAAATTGTAAAAAGGACTGTTCATAGACTTTTAACTGAGGTATTTGCAAGAATTTATAAACCGATTCCAATTATGCTGCTATAGATGCCATTACTTATTTAAATCTATAGCAACAATTAAATAAAAGAAGTACGATTACAAGAACTGACTATTTGAATCAAAAAATATTATTTGTTATCTAAAATACATCACAGAAGTAAGTAATTTTTGATAAATCATGGCTCTTCAAACTGGTGGATGATCCGTTCCATAAGGGACCAACTCTAGAGGAAGAGGCAAAATTACTTTCATCAATTAGGAATTCTTATTAAATAATTGAGAATTTTCTTTTGTTAAGAATAGGAAGATACGACCTTAGGGAGAGTAGAGGTGCAAGTCTAAAAGGTTGAGAAACACTAGTTTACATATAGGTATGAAAGGCATGACCATCAAGTATTTTAGTTAAGACTGGAGTTATGACTGGGAATCAATCCTTCATTTTTTCAGCATTCCCCCCTCCCTGTTGTCCTATTTAATACAAATTAATATTTTATAAAGGGAAAAAGTTGTTCAAGAAATGTCTACATACAACCAAATTTTAAGAATAAGAATATCATAAATGATGGTGGCTATTTCAGGGTTAAAGTACTGCTTTGTTTGCATTCATACATGTATTTCAATAACGTCTACACTTTGACACAGCTGTTTTGATATATATATATACGTATGTAAGTGTATCTCTAGGTACAAATGAAATGCGAAAACGTCCTCAGAATATGCCCAAATATGATTACAAGGTGAATATAAAGGAAAACAATTATAATCATTTAATTTATACGAATACAAAATTAATTACTATGCTAATGAAATCACACTCCACCCATTGTGCACACACACACACACACACAGGTAGGTAAGTAGGGAGGTAGAAGGGCAGCAGACATTATCTCAAATAAAAATGAAAAAGTAATTAGTGCCCTTGTTTTCTTGTTGTTTTCTTTTTATGTGTGCTTCAAAATGTCTAGGTCCATTCTTACACATTTCTATTATTTATTTTAATACTTTGTGTATATATGTACAATACATATGTAGATATCGTATATTGTGCACATAGAGATAAATTTACTAATTCAGTTATTAGAGTTGAAATATGTAATCATAAATTCTTATAAGTTGCAAAAACAGCTTGAAAATATGTCAACTGCTTTAATTTCATTGAAACTATCCCCCCCTTCTCTTTATACTTTTGCTCACACATAAATCATTTAGTAAAAAAAATAAAGAATTAAAAGACCAATTCAATACTCTCTTCCACACGGCAAAAGAAATTGAATGATACAAGAAAGGTTGACTCTTTAATGCAGGAGTTCCCAACCTTTTGAAAGTGGGGTGGTCAGTAACTGATCAAAAGGCCTCTAGAGTGGTCCTTGGAGATAAAGAAACATATTCTTAGTGATAAACTAATATGAGCTACTTTCAAATTTCTTGGAAATTCGACAAAAGGGGTTTCTCCTTTTATACAATCTGTTGTAAAGTTTGAGACCCAATGGTCTCTCCTTCCCAACAATGATTCATATACACACGTGCCAAGTATCAGTATCCTCAAAGGTGTTGCAACCCAGTCGTCGTTAGGAATCCCTTCTTTAATGTGACTTTTAGATATTTTGTTAATCTTGAGTATGTCCATGATACATGATGACCTTCAAGACAAGGTGTACAAAGGAATAAAATCTTTGTATCATAAATTGGTACAAAAATGGGCTATACATACACCTAAATGGTAAATATTTATCCACTATCAAATCCACTTTTATAATATGTACATATATATGCTTAATATCCCTGTAAATTATTGCAATTATTTAATAGTTGTTCAATTAAATATAAAGATAGACCGATCAGGGGCATTAAATTATAATTTTTAATTATTTCATTTTCCTTGGGTTAAAAAAAAAACCTCTTTTTTTCCCATCATCATAAAACTATGCGGCTAAATAGAACATTGCGTTGATGATATTAATTTGGCATCTGTATGAATTAAATACATAAATTTTGACTAACACTGCCAAATAACACAATGTAATAATCAGGTATATTCACCTTGATCAATAGTTTCAATATCAATTAATTAGTGCTCTTTCTTGGTTTTCTTTTTCCTGGAATTATATGTATTCTTTGGTTTGTTATTAAATGCATTCAACCTCCATTCTATTGTAAAATGAATGAGTCTATAGGGATAATAATGATTACATATAGTAGAAATTGATCATCACTACTACTACGCCAAGCACCAATAAAAGAACTTCCATTGCTAAAAAAAATGCAATCTAACAAAATTAATTGATTTATTATTACAGGTAAAGCTGATCATTCATTTATCATTATCCTGTACCTGGGCAATTCTTAGAATGACTTGTTTCTTTTACATAGAACAGTGTTTCTATACAAACTTTCTTACAATCAAATTATATTTTTAGGAATTGATTGGTCATTTGTTAAAAGAGTGAACAGGCATTTAATTATTTGTGGAACTTCCAAGTTTTCTTGAAACATCATTTAAATCAAAAAAAGTATTATACATTTTATCTGTCTAAAGATTGCCACCCTGCTTTTTATAAGCATGGAACTTTTTATGTTGGTCCTACGGTTCCAGTGTATTCAACAGTATGTCGATACTTTTGATACGTTTTCAACTCAAAATATAAAATGTCCTTCAGGACAATTTAAATGCACTTAAAAAGGCGTCCTGGGAGGGGGAGGGCGAGAAAGTTTGATGAATTTAAAAAAAATAAGATAATTATCATTCTGGTGGTTTTGTGATCGTTATTGATGGGTCAAATATTTTTATGACGTAATGACACTGCAAGGACTGGTTCCAATATCAAATTAGTATAATATCGTTTTAGATGCATCAGTTTCCTGATATCACTTTAGTTATGATATAATGAAAAATACTAGAACATATTATGGCGAACTTCCTCTTGATATGATCATTCGGTCATCTTGGAAGAAAGATAAATAACCCTTGGTCCAATACAACAGTCTAGTTTTTATTTTATTTTTAAGACCATTCGATGAAATTTCCTTTATGTTTTTATAAAATTTGTTCTTTTTTATTAATATATCATTGTATCAACAGCTATGGCGTAAGTGAAAACGCTCTTATATATACTTATTTAAAAAAAGTTATATTGTATGAAGCACTCATTCATTTTGTTTAAAGTAAGTAATAATTAAATTATCACTTATGCCTAATTTGTGTATGTGAAACAGATCTCCAGTTCCCTTCACAAATTCAATTTTTTGATAAAAAATTTGCTGTTTTTAGAGTCATTCCAGTTTTGTTATTATATACATATTAAGTTTCGATCATCTTGTCAATATTTTAAGAAATGACATCCATAAATTTTTGTTAAGAAAAATTAAATATTATGGATTCGGTTTTATATTGTTGATGCCATTCATAGAACTTTCTGCAAGTTCTTAGTATTTTACAATAAATGACATTTCTTTATTAACAAAAAGAAAGTTAATGCCTAAAGCAAAAAAAAGGATAAAATAAAGTAAAAAATCTATAATTATGCTTAGTTTCATATAATCATTGATACTAATCGGGGTATTTAAATTCATTTCATTAAATTTTTCAAGAAGTAATAATCTTGATTAATAAATACTATAAACTAAAAACTATGGATTTTTGTAATTAATAAAAGTGTATTCTTAGGATGATTATTGATAAGTTTGAACCATTTATTAAAGTACATATGTATACGTTGAAGAGTATATGAATAAGACATGATTAATTAGTAATAAATAACCACATGAAAAGTGTAATAAAAAAATTATATATATATATATACTTGACCTAGAAGCCAATTTTGCCTATGTGCAACATGTCTGTGCATTCATTTTGACTTTACATCCAAAAACCTCTAAATCCAAAAATTTCTAAATGGGCAATTAAACCTCTGTGACAACACTTAAGCTTATTTTATAATATCTTATACCTAAATGATGTGTAAGTCATATTTTGACTACTTGAGACAGAGAGAGAGAGGAATAAGTCAAGTCAAGTCTCAAATACAGACAACTTTTATTTTTTGGCAAAATATGATGCATATAACAAATGTACACACAATGCACATTTCATGTTAAAATATAACTGCAAATTCTTGTAAATAACTATGTACAAACATACTTATACATATACCTATATCTAGGTTAGGTTGTATTCATCATTGACGAGGAACATGTTCCTATATGTATCTGCATAAGAGTTGTATTCTTTAAATACCATAGTACATCAAACTTTATTGAAGGTTTCAAAAGAAACATTTCAGAGTCTCAAACTTGTAGTTATTATAAAATACATCTAAATACAATCAAATCCAGATAAGAGCAGCTACTCCATGGCTTCCAGGGAAAATAATGTTGCTCTTATCCACAGTACCTATATAGTGTATAAAAAGCCCCCTTTTTTTGATAACTTAATTACATATTATATTAGTGACCTGCAGAATGAAGTAAGACAATTTCCTATTAATTCCAAGGTATACTTATTTATATTATAAAATATGTTATGTTTCATTGTTTTTGTTTGTTTTTTTTGCTAAGTAAGAAAGATTGATTAAATATATGTATACACTTTTTTAACTTAATCAAGAATGAATTTGTCAAATCCATTATTAGGTGCATCTTGCAAATTCCAAAATCATTATTAAGAAAATATTTTTATATTTGTATGAAATAATTTTTGAAATTAAAAATTATTATCATTTATCTGGATATTTTTAGCATCATGTTGCTTTTATTTAGTTTATGGAGTCAATAACTTGTTTCTGAGAAAAATACGAATTTTGCTCTTATCCGGACATATATGTACATATACATACATATTTGAGCAAGTTTACATAATTGGATATATGTACAACCAATGACAATATACCTATTTCTGTACAATATATGTACAAGGTTGATGAATATCATTCATAAGCCCTTATTATTATTATTTTAAATCTTATTTTAGTGGTCCAGTGTGCTGTTTTGCATTTTTTGTTTAAAAAAAAAAAAATTGGTGGGAGTTTAACAATGGGTATAATTCATTCTCTTATTGTAACTATGGTATAACCCATATGAATAAATATATTGTATGTATCGTTGATATCCATCCCCTTCCTCCACACCATGATTAATATGCAAGAAAATAAAAGTATTTTTTTGTAAGGTAATGGTCATATGTATGTACAAGTATATTTCAAACAAACCTCATGTCACGCACCTAGTTACTCCTCTTTATGAATAGAACATTTTATATGCATATAAACAAATCAAATGAAGATCATGGAAAGACAAAAACAATACAAACTAAACACCATTTTTACATACTAACAACGGATGCTCTCCACGCCTTGCTTGCCTTTTTAGATTCATCTCTGAGATTTCTTTCGTCTTCACGTTGTTTGGTACTCAGGTTCAAAAAACCTCCGTTGTTCACTGCGTCCAATCTCCACATAGTTAATGTACATATCAATGCTATTCCAAGACATATGTTGAAGAAACTCTCTGACCAAATATATCCTAGGTTATCCAAAATAAATCCGACTCCCATACCTATAAGGGCAAGTCCCAAGTTTTGAATGGACTGTATAAGACCTATGTATGTACATATGTAGATATTATGTAAAAGTGAGTTTGAAAAGTTAAATTATTCCTTATCCTACCGAAGGCCGTTCCCAATTGATGTGATGGAATAAGTAGTGCACACATTGGCCATAGTGAGCTCGCTAATGTACTATATGCGACCCCTATAAGGATAATTCCTACTAAAGGATGAACAATATGAACATAGCCAAATAGTATGTGGGAAATAAGAGTCATCACAATCGAAAGAGATACAAAGGATAGATTTCGTCCAATTCTGTCCACTATGAAGCCAACAATTGGAGATCCAAAGGAGGAAATTAAATAGGGGAGTCCTAATTTAGAGATAATTAATGTGATTCAATTAATAAGTAGAGTGTATTTATTCTACCAATATAAGTATTGGCTGTCTCTTTGTCCAAGCCATAACACTCCACAAGAAAATCCTGTCCGAAGGAAATGAATGGAAAAATGGTCACATAATACATGACACAGATGATACAAAGTAACCAAAAGGACAATGGAAATTGTTTGATGTCACTCAATTGCACCTAAAACAAAGTAGAGAAAGACAGAGTCGCATTAAATACAGACGAAAAATAATAATATACAAAATTTACCTTTTCTTGAGATACTTCATCACGTTCCAACAATTTACTTGCTCTACGATCTAAAAGTCCGAGAACCTCAAAATTTTTATAAACAAAATGAGTACAATAAAAGTAAATATTCCTTATTTTTTTCAAATAAACTCACGACAGCTGCCATGAAAGATGCAACACATAAAATAGACGCAGCAATCAAAGTCCATCCCGTAGCTGTGCTCACATCTCCATATATTTCAATAAAATAGTCATAAAGGACTCCAACAGTCCAAAAGTTAACTGTGGACCCCAATCTTGCAGTACTCAACTATTTGCATGTATGTAAGAGGATTTGATTCATTATAAATAGAGAACTCATTTGATTACATGTATGTACATACTCACCGTTAGACCAAAAACAAGGTTTAAAGAGTTTCCAACAAACCATAGTGATGCATATGTATTCTGTCCTACGGCCAAAGATTCACCTCCAACACCAAATACAAACCGACCAACAAGCATTAGCCAATATAAATTTAAAAATCCTCCTGCTGCAAAAATAAGCTGACCTGCAAATAATCTCTGATGTTTTTATACAACTTTTACATAATATATTATTTCACACATATTCGGGAATTGAAATGAACGGCTCTACCTAATAAGGGCACTCAAAACAATTTTATAGTATGCCTCTTGCTTAACAGTAAAGAGCTTTGATAGAAATACAGATCTTTCATTGACATTAATCAGTCAAATTTTTGCCAAAAAAACGTAATTTTAAAGTTCAAACTATTTTGTCAACAACCAAAATATAGTACCAGATCATTTCCCTTGTGATATTGTGATCTTAAGGGATATACACAAAAAATGTTATAAAAAGAGAGTCGCATCAATCTTTAACTCTTGTAAGTTACCCGAAGTAATATCAAATATTCAGAAATCAGTTGAATGTTTGTAGATTTAATTGGTCAAAACAAAGACAAAATGAAGTTTTTATTCAAATTGGGGTCATAACAATTTTTGACCTCATTTACAACTTAAAAATAACATAGATATACCTTACCTAGTAGAACAAATGCAGCAAAGATGACTGAGCCAATTCTAATGCCAAAAACGGCATCAATCAAGTATCCACCAACAATTGGGAGTATCACATTTGGCCAAGAGTAGACAGAATATAGATTGCCATATTGAAACTGTGAAAGACCAATTTCTTTTGTGAGAACATCCTGAAAAGAGAGAGTAAAATTAAAAAATGTAAAAAGAAGTTTTAGTACAGTTAAAGAAAATGTAGTTTGTTTTAAAATAAGGTTTTATTTGTATGCGCTTAAATGAATATATCGATTTCAAAAGATTTCATTGTACAACATTTCTGCTTACTTGAAGTGGCCCAGGATTGTCATAGCAATAATAGGATCCAAAAACTAGGAAACTAATGAAGAAGAGTACAATAACTTTATGTGATATATGGTCTGGTCTGCATACGGGAATCATTTTAAAAGTGCACACTTTCTTCGTACAAATATTTTATCACTGGAGAGCATATATATTTTTTCATATTTCATTGGTAAAGATGTATAATCAATAAGTTTGCTTAGCATACTCTGATTTAATGTAGAAAGAAGTAGAAAAAATGATTTCTTAAGAAGTATGATAACAACAAGCCTACTTAAAGAAACAAACGAATTTTATTAAAAAGTGAGGAAGTTTTGTTACTCTTTCTTTCTTTTCTCCTCATGAATTGAAACCCCAGTGCTAGGAGTAGTCCACATAACTTATAATATTACATGTACATACGTACAAATTGGAATCATCTATGAAGATATACATATATAAATATTATTATTTGTCTAACTCGTTAAATTTTATCAACTACATCATTCCTTTGCATTGAGAAGTAGATAACATTTGGATTGTAATTTGAATCATCATAAATATGTACATACATATGTACAGAGTGATCTCAAAAATTAATAGTAATTATAATCAATCCTAAATATCCATCTACCTATTTATTTGCAGTTCATAATTATGAAAATATCAAGTACATCGCTTCAAAACCCTGAATAAAATATATTTATTATTTAGAACTCCGCTTTTTAAACTCAACTATTTTTTAAATAAATGAATATTACAAAATTGAACAAGGTATGTATGTATAAGTAAGGTCAAAGCTGTTATCTCTCCATGATAACAACAACAAAATATCTAAATAAATACAATCTCATGACATTAACAAGTATAATGAAAATTGATATTTTTATTTCGTTTTGAGCTTCACTTTGATCCTCCTACCTAAATAAGAAACAAATGTGCTGTAACACATATCTTGATACAGTAAAATAGGTTAACTTTTACATTATTGGCTTCACAAATTTGTTTTTAAATCATAATGATTCCAAATAATCACACTTAGTACTTGTTGCGTTGTTGATATTGCCATGAGTAGGCATTGGAAAAGTCATCTTTGAAGATTGTTGCCTCTGATCGTTCCAAGATATTTTGGAAATTCTTACTGGCGATGATCTTTCGAGTAAGATCTGGTTTGACCTTGGGAAACAGGAAAACTTCAGGTGAGGGCAAGTTCAGAGAGTAAGGTGGATGCTCCAACATGAAAAAGCTGTTCTTGATGTGAAATGGACCATTGTATCAGTGGAAAAAAAAAGAGTAAAGGTTGTTCTCAAGTCCTTGATGTTGATTAGAATTTGGAAGGTCTGAATGATTTTCTATACATTCAACTGCCGTTGATAATCAACGCCCTGGTCAGTCTTGAATTTATTGAGGATCTTGTAGATAGCTCCAATCTTTAGGATTTTACCCTTGTGTATTCTATTCGAAACCTTTTTAATCTCTATAGTTGTCTCTTGTCAAAATCATGCACTCTAGTCATTTTTAACTTGCTTCAATGTTTCTTTGAAGTGTTGTTGTAGCTATACAATGTGAATTGAGTAGAAAAAACCGTACTATAGCAACTGATTAGCTTCTCCAGACTACACAACTGGGGTTAATGAATGACTATATATAAGGTATAGAAAATTACATCTCTATAAGGATGACGTAAAATTGTGTACTTTTATTTATGACTTTACAACATTGGGCTCAGGTTTTGAAGTCAAACATGAAAGAAAGGTAAAAAAAAAAACAAACAAACAAAATTAATTAATATATAACTATGTAATTTGTTGCAATCAATTGGTGGAACATAATTAAATCAATTACTGAGCCTTAACATGTTATTGAATAAAAATAAAAATAGACATAGAGATAAATTCACATATTTACTTAGCTTGTGTGTATTCATAAACCCCTATCTAATGATAAAATAATGGGTGCTAAAATATGAGCTGGGTATTTAGTAGTTTGTCTTTTAAGTAATAGTTCTATAAGTACATACCTAAATTTATGTATACTCTAGTACCTCTCTCAGCTAACCTAATGGTTTTATTTTACTTTTGTTTCCTCTGCTTGCAATTATCACTATCCCCTTTTTTGAAAAAAAAAAAAAAAAAAAAATACTATAATAAACAATTATGATAATTTTGCAGCATAATTTATTACTTTTTTGGCTCAGTGTCAGTTTTTTTTCTTTTTGCAAAAATAGTCACTTATATAGGTACATAAAATATGTATATGTTTAGATATGTATAGGTCTTAATGGATGTAAATGTAAAAAAAAAAAAAAAAAAAAAAATACCAACTTCTCATTATTTATATCTTTTTTTTTTTTTTTTTGTAATTATAACTTTTAATAGAATTCTAAGTGGAATGAACAAACAGTTCCTTTGTTTGTTTATTTACATACTATTTGTTTGACAAATACAAAATGAGTTGATAAGACAAACTAATAAAGAGTTATTTTAAAATAAATGGCTTGCCTAAATAATCTCTCAAATTGCTTTATTTATTTTTTGATGAGTAGAAATATTTAAAAAACTATTATTTAATAGCTTTAGTTTCATAATGGTAATTTAAATATTTTCTTTGTCCATAAGTAAAGACTAGATGTTGTTGATATCAAAATTATGCCATAGTACGTAAAGTGAAAACGATTTAAAAAATATGTAATTTAATAAAATATAATATCAATTTATATCAACTTCTATCAATGATTTATTACCCCAAAAAAATAACTTTTATGTACATACATTTTTACCACGTCTGCTATGAAAGAATCAACAACTATTGAAGCTTTCACAAAGGAGTCTTTTTTAAAAAAAATGCAAGATTAAAATGTCTCTTTTAACTCATTAGCAAAGTATCACGAGTATGTTCGTGATGACAAGTATTCAAAAAATACCAAACACAAGCTTTCTCGTTTTATTTGAAATATATATTTCATATAAATATTATATATTTTCCTTTAATTAGCTTTTACTTCAATAAAACAAATGATATATAAATAAATAGGTGAATAAATTGATTCATTGAAACAATGTTTGGTTTTTTTTTTTTTTTTATTTAGAGCCTCTTATGTCAAACAAAAAGCTTTGGTGTATGTATCCAACGTGACCTTACAAAAAGTAAGGATTCTAGATTTAAAATTTCCTTTTCCTTAATATTGGCTAAATATTTGTACATGTATTTGAAATAAATATTTAATTTTTTTAAAGATAAAACTGTTACAAAGTTTATTTTATAGTTTTCAATTCCCAACTCAAATCAGGCAAAAAGTTATGAAAGAGTTCTCAAAAAGAGTTTAAATTCTACATAAATGTGAACTCCATATTCTGAATCAATTGCCCGATTGATGTAATGATAAATTAAACTTCACATGCATATATATTGAAACTTTACTTCAAGTAAAACATTTTTCGTACCGTCGTCTCTCTGATAGTTATTCACCTTGAAGGAGTCATATACAATCCAATTTTATGCAAGTTAAAACCCTTTTTCCCATAGGTATAAATAACAATTTAGTTTAGTTTAGTTTTTTCCCTTTTTAAAGCCAATTGATGAAGTTTCCTTGAGACTTTTGAGGAAATTTGTTCAATTTGTTTGATAATGAGCAAAGAATCCCAAATTTATTCCTTTGTCATTTTGACTGGACTGAAAATTCAATAAGAAAAGGATACAGCGCAAATGTTCAAACCCTTTATTTAATTAGATCGTAAATTAGATATGAGCATTATCTTTTTATTATTTTGATTTGTAAATCCTTTGTTTTTTTTAACTAGCTGTTGATATCATTTGTAATTTATTTAGTGAAGAATTCAAGAAAAAAAGAAAAAAGAGAGAAAAACAACAATTACAACAACTCGTGTGTGCACCCATGTATATAGTCTAACAAAATCCATTTGATGGTTGTTTATTCGCAGTTTTTTTTGTTGATTTTTATTATTCTTTATTTCGGCATAGGAATGAAAATTATAGCCTTTTAAATTTGAATAAATTCCTGGTTACAAACAGCATCTATGTACGTACGTACGTACAAGGGTATAATAAATTTTATTTCCTTTGATGACTGTATCATTTCTTAGAGTGCCTAAGGTGCGGCATTTTGAAGAAAATCTCTATTTTATTTCTCGCTGATAGGCCCCTAGTAATTTATTTTATATCCAAATACTTATTTGGTTGAATTAATAAATCAAAGTATATCAAATCATTGCAACGCACTAAATTTCATCAAATCAAAGTGTGATACGATTAATGTAAATTCATTTTTTGTTAAAGCGATGATACATAGGTAGTTTTGAATGTAAGATTTTGCAACATCCTGTAAACACATACTTCTTCATATACCAAGGTAATCATAGCTACATATATCCAACCAAATAATAAGTGTACCCAGGTATGTCTAATCAATTCCACTAAATTTTATTGCGATTCCTCCTATTAAAAGATCGGCAAGATAAGACTCTCTTATTAGTTGATAAAAAAAATTGCAATATGGTGTCCTAGTCAACCTATTCCAAATTAATTGATATGAATATCTTTAAAGGTCATCGTTGGAATGAAACTTCTTTTTTTTTTTTTTTTAATATTTGCATGTTTTATTGTTATTATTATTATTGCTGTTTACATAGTTGAAAACATCAAAAGATGCTTGTGTGGAGTGGAGCATGATATTACGATTCATGCGATGACTCATTTGCAAATTAGAGTGATTAATCAAGGATTTGTGTTTCTTGAGGAGCATCAGACATTCGTTGCTTCTCCCATTGGAATGAAATGACTCTTGAATTGATAATAAATGCATGTAGACTTACAATATACCTATGTATATGTACATAAGAAAAGAGTCTGTAGGAGTCCAATCGTCACGCTTTCCAAATAATTCTTGGGGTCTTTTGTTCTTCATTAAAAGAAAACGCTAAATTTCTCTATGATTACCTTACATATATATGTATATACAATCATATATTTTCTCACATAGTATACCCACATACATATATGTACATGGTCATATATTCCACCCATGGCATGATGACGTTGGTAGCAATTTATATGCCACAATTTGTTATTATTAATTATTTTGTTTTTCTCTCAAAATTTAAATCATATGGAACATACCTTTTATAAAATATTTACTGCGAGTCATTTTGTATTGAGGCTTTTCCCAACAAAAACGTATATATATATATATATTTAAATAGATTGGTTATCAGGTTATTATCATTATTTTAAAGAAGCCATTATTTTCAATATTATTAAATATATTTGAATACAATAAATAATGGAAGAGAAAATAATGAAGAAAACTATTAAATATGAGTTTGCTAAAAAAAAACTTTTTTTTTTGCCTTGACTCAAACCATTTTATAGGTGATTCGTAACACACCTATAAATATATTTGAATCAAAAAAACATTAGCGTCAAATATCAATGACAATATGTTAATATTATATGTATACATATATTTGAATGGATTAAAGTGGTATTTGAATCTCAATATCACTACGCACAAATATAATAGGACTCAGTTTATAGATGTAAAATTCATACATATACACTCATATTTTCTAAATAAAGTACAAATATTATTGATAGAGACTCCAAATATTAGTGTATTTGAATACACTATTTTAAATAAATGCTAATTTTTTTGAAGACTGTTTTTTTCGTTCAAAATATTCAAGGGATATTCGTACTCCTACATCATGGTATGTACCTTCATACCTACATACATATTTGAGCCATCTTTTTATCTAATATTTTTGTCCTTGGATCCAAAATCAATCAAGCATTCCATCTGTATAAAATTCTTTAAAAATGGATTCTGATCAAATGTTCAAAATTTGAATCAATAGTATATATATAAAACAATTTGGCTTTGAAGGATCTCCCTACTACTTTCACATTCATTACACATGTTTTGTTGCTGTTTATTGAGATTTTACACACGTTTTTAGTTTCTTTTTTAAAATAAATGACAGTTAAAGGTGTAATACTTTTTTATACACCTTAAATTACATTGATTGTTTGAGTAAAAAAGATAATTAAATGGTGAAGGAACTCTTGAAAATTTAAAAAGAAAACAACGTTTTGGCCTTTAAACAAATTAGAGTGGTACGCTTCTAATACCATTTACTAACTGTTATTAGCGTTTTTTTTGTTATTTTAAGAACAATAAAATTTTGGTATTAGTCGACAACTTTAGCCAATTACAAATTAATCTAAAACTTCCTAAAATCTGCTTATTTCATTGGTGAAGTTATTTACCTAAAACTTATTAGAAAAATATTTTCCTTTTTCAACAACTTAGGCTTTGCTTTAATTTTGTATAATTACGTATTATACTGTTTTTTACTCAACTTTACTTGTCCATAAATGTAAGTGAAATTATATATCTATGCAGAATGTTGAGAATTGAATTTTTAGGAAATAATCTGAAGGCACAGGTTAAATGAAATGGAAGCTTTTTATTATCTTTCGAGTCAGCTTAATCTTTGATGACGTGAATTTTATTGTGGAAGAACCCTTGGAGTTCTTTATAATTTTGTTATGAGTTCTTTGACACAAAAAAATTATCCTCAATATTGTATAACTGGGTTTTACTATAAAAATTCTTAGCATAGCCGTATGAACCTGAGGGCGTACAGTGTGAGCCCCACCAAAAAAATTTGAAAATCATTTTCCAAAATGGTGACTTATTATATTTTTTCTCTGGAGTTTAATGACTACCTCATTCGTTAGACTTGTATTAATGCTTACCATATAAACAATAATTAATCATTGAGATTGCAACCCACAATGAAATATTTTCCAAGACACTTTTCAATCAATTTCCAATGATATCCGCCTCGTCATGTATAGGTTCAGAGTACTATACATCGTGAGTCTGATTTATTTTTGTTCATTTTTGATGATAATCGCATGTTAATTAAGACAATCTATATAGTATGTATATATACAAGATTATTAGTAGGCTGAATTTTAAATGATGTGAAAGTACATAATTTTAGGTATTGGTAAGCGATAATTTATGACTTATGATAAATTCTACTAATCCGTGAGTTAAATTTTTTAAAGATGGCTAAAAAAAGTGAAATCATTTCAGCTGCGAGTAGTAATAACATACATTAAAGTTCATTTAAATATGTTTGATTAAAAAAAATCAAAAAGTTGTATCCCTAGTGTGTACACAAACAATAATACACCAAGTTAGACAAATATATGTTTACCTCTTCGAATAAACATCCATATTCTTCCGACAAAGACCTCTCTGTGAGTTAATGAGTATACATTTTTTTCCACTAATAACGATCATCTTCGTACAATTATATTTTAAGTAATATATGACCATGTTAAATTCACTTTTAAAAGAGAGAGAAAAAACCAACTAACTAAATAATATTTATTTTTTTAAAGTCAAGGGCACTATTAATAATTCCTTTGAAAAATTTATGTTGGCCCTTCTTTAAATCTTTCACTTTTTTTATTTATTTTTTTAAGCTTTTATGTATTTTGCTACAGCATACTGTGATTTAAATGAGTATTTGTTGAGATGGAGCAACGTGTATTTGAAAATTCAAATTTAAATATATCTTTTTTTAATCACGATGATAAAAAAATTGGTGAGTAGTCAAATATATACATAAATTTTCTAATTTGGACAAAGGAGTTTATATTAGTTGCTAAAGTTATGTGTAGGTACTATAAAGTTTGATCAAGTTTGTGCCAAAATTTTTGGTCTAGTAATTTTGAAAGCATTATAATTTTTTTTGCATAATTCATTCCCCTACGAAAAGTTCTGCTAAATGATTTTTAATCAGTGAAAATAAGCTAAAGTTGATTGATAGTTTCATACAATTTTGTTCCACCTTTTTTTGAACAAATAGAAATAATTTTATTATCTTCAAGGGAGGTCAAGAGAAAGATCATTCTTAGTTTCTGGAACAAGGAAGTTTTGTCCACGTCAATCCTAAATTTGAATGTATGCATCGTCATGGATTATTCTTTGTAATCTATTCTAAAAAACAGAGTCTTTGCAACACTCAGCAATAATTTAAAAGACTTGAAGGACAAAGTTGACGGTTCAATGGAAATGATGCGTGATTATTGGACGCCGTTTCCATGCAAACATAAAACAGGAGTTGAGAAGGGAAATGGCAGTCATTTTGAATGAAATTATAGAATTAATAGGTATATGTTACAAAAATTCATGTTTTTCTATGCATTAAATTTTATTCTGATCAAAGAACCAATCAACAAACATATATCATTAAGCACATGCAAACTTTGAACAGAGCTTTCCGTGTACACTGGCTATCACTGCTATATCCAAGATTGAACTACATGAATATAATAAAACTAATTTATGTACATAGAATAAAAGTACAATTTCATATTAATAAAATATAATAGTTATAAAACGAATGGGAGTGTACATTAAAAGTTGTTTGAACCTGACCTACCATTGACTCAAAACAGTTGTTCCTAATCACTTTTTAAATGATTTTATTAAAAATTCAATTGATTAAAAAATTAGTCCTTGTTTATGAATAGGAAAGGAAGAAAAATATTTTAATTTTTGGTGAAAATCGTTCATAATATGGTTTTTTTTTTTTTAGCAATTTGAACTATTGTTAATTATTTTTGTTCAATAAAAGAAATTTTTCATCTCAACTTACTCCAATTTAATGTGAGATTATTTCAAATCAAAGTGACACTAAAAATATTTATTAAATAGAATTAAAAAAAAATGATGAATTTTTCCTCGAAATTGAATCATTTTGTAAATGTATGTCTTTAAAAAATGTGTTAAACACGTGTAGTTATGAATTTGACTATTATATGCATTATATAATATAAATGGACCATCCTTGAAATCTACTATATCAATAAACTTTACCTTGAATATTGGCAAATCTTAGATGCATTTTCTTATAAAGTTTAGTACTGTGTACAAATTATTTATAAAGTGATGCAATTTTGAAGAGGATTCAGCGGATTTTTCCCCCTTTAATTATGTAATATATATTTTTAGTGACACTTTGATTCAAGACAGAGCTATTTTGAATTAGAAAATGTAAAGTTACATTGGTATTGACAGCAAAAAAAAATAATTTTAATTTCTCAAAATTAAGATAAGACAAATATTTTGAGAGGTTGAGATCGGGACGCGTCTAAAATCCTTCAAAATTAGTTTTGAGACCTAAACCTACACATGTTATTTCATTAACATTTATGTACATGATGATAGCATTTATCAAGTAAAATTGATTTATTTCTTTTTTTTAAATTTGAAACTCCCCGTAAATTGACCAAATTTGATATAATTAAGTTAATTTGACAATTTCATACTTTCTTCTTCAAAACATATTTATTTAATAAGTAAATATGGTCTGAGAAGTGGTATAACCACTTCATATATCTATGTTTTGAATAAAATATGTATAATGACTCACTTTGAAAAACTTGTTATTACCTACATCCATCCCTAGGTTACATATTTATGTACCTAAGTATCTTACATAATTTTATTATGTATGTAGGTAAAATAATTGGAAATACCTATGTACTTACATATATGTATAATATGTCTACATTGCTAGAAGATTCAATTAATCTAAATTGAATATGCAGCAGAGCAAAGGAATGCATGAATAAACCATTTCATTTCAAGGAGTTATACATATTTATAATGCATTTCTGTCATTTTAGTAAATTTACTTTAAATTGCTCATTTTAAGAAAACATTCAACTTATTTTAAAATCTGATTCTTTCAAAAAGTCCATTATCTAGGGTACTATTATTACCCTATATTATTGCTTTTTGCAATTTTTGAAGTAAATTAACGATAAAAGCATAATTTAATATACATCACAAAAGTAAAAAGTTAATATGCCATAAATATAAACCTCAAGCAACTTGGTTCATTCCACAACATACCTAAATTGGACACCCATTGTGAGCATTAGCGATTTTGTTTATTTGTTTGTTTCTTTACATCGAATTCATTTGTGGTTATATTATTTTTTATAACTATGTATGTAGGTATATGGATTTAGTAAATATTAAAGCCTTTCCGAGAAAAAAAAACATGGATTTTTATAGATTGAATAAATTAACAAATAATAGAATCCCCTTTTATGGCAGTTTTTTACAACATGGATTATATTGTACATATATAATATTCTTAAATTAAACCTGAAAAATATACACAATACAGCCCCAAAAGCAAGAAATTGAGGGATTTTCTCAAAATGAGTCGTAATCACATGTACATCTAAATTGAACTAATTTGTATATTTATTTACTATTTGTTAATTATTCTAATTAATTACTTTAGAGGTGCCACAGATTTCTAGATCCAAAAAATTCCTACTCTCAATCACTAAAAACTAATGTGATAGATGATTCAAATGCCAGATCAGAGACAAATACACAAAATATCATAAATAAGATTGTTTTGGGAGTGTTTATATTCATAGAGTATAAAAAAATCATTTGAGAAAATTAGATTTGTGTTGACGCATTATTATAACTATTTTTGAATCTGCATATATTTATATGAGTTGAGGAATTGACTAAAAGCTGAGGAAATATCATGATACGTATGGTACATATATCATGTATCTAAATATATACATGGTACTTTTGATATTACCGAATATTAAAAATATATACCAATTGTAATCCTACGATCTTTTTCTTTTTCTTTTCAAATGTGTATTTTTAATCACTCCGAGTGGGCTAATATACTTATTGTATTCCTAATTTTGATAGAAATAACAATTGAAATGAATTTACAGCAATTTGAATATACCCTGAATCACATGTGTTATTATTATTATTATTTTAAACATGGGTATGGGTAGAAATGATCCGTTTTGGTCAATATACGTGGTTTTATTTCAATATACACACACTGAAATAAAAATATAATTTTGAATTTGCAAGGGGAATGCAATTACACTTATGCAGTTGATTTGCCTATTCAGGTCCTTAATAAGGTTTCTGAATGTAAAGGTTGTTTATTTATTCCTAAGGAGATTTTTAACATTAAATAATGAATGGCTCAAGAGTTTAAAAAAAATAAAATGGCGTAATTGGCAAACAACCAATTACTTTCAGGCCTTTTTTGAAGGAAGGCTGAGAGATACAATGAGGATTGCTATGCGTTGAATGTTCTTCCCAATTGCAGTTAAAATCAAGTTCATTATTTATTCTTCCTAATTGAATCACTGTGCCAATTTTTTAAAGAGATATGCACAACAGCTTGTCTATGGTCAAACCAAATATTTCATGAAGTATGTAAAAGAAAATTTACTTTCGATATCTTTATTTGTTAATTTGTTATTTGTTACACCTTGAGCAAACTTGCATTTCTTTTAAAGACATTTGATATTTTAGGTTGTAGAGGAGTACAAAGCTGGATTTTCAAAACAAAATTGATGGTTGTATCGTTTCATAATATATATATCTCTTATAAGTTTCTGAAGATTAAGATCTAATTTGACAAGTTTTAATTTTATTAAATATATTTGTAAAAATTTGAAAACAGCATTTGCATCAAAGACACGTTTAAATTCATTTAAAGAGATTTCTTCCTTCAAATAGGTATCATTGAGGAAATTTGCTTCATTTCAAATGAAAAAAAAAGCTTAATTCTTTACACATGGTTGATATTCAAATCATGTAGCAAAACAATGAGTATATGGTGTATTATTATAAATTAAAATTGCATCGATATAGGCCATTCTAGTAGTGTACCATAAAAATTATATTCTTACTCCCTTTAAAGAACCACATAAAATGGTCTTTATATTTATCCAATAACAAACTAAGAGTCTATCAAAATAAATATAAAAGTAAATGAGATTTTTATAGCCAAATCAGTTAAAAAAAAGGTAAGTTATGGATCGAAGTATAAACATGATACTAAAATTGAGCAAATAAAAGGATTTAAGAAGAAAAAAAAGAAGAGTTTATTGAGAGGGAAATAAAAAAATAAAAAGAATATTTAGGTATTTATTAAATCAACAAGGAATACGAAATAACTGCAGATAATAATAACTGCATAATATTAACAAAAAAAATCTGCTTCACGTTCATTATTTTGAATGAATTGTTGCATACAAATGAATAAAGGTATTATATACTTTGTTTGATCTTTTCTTCTTTTTTAAAAAATAAATAAATTAATTAAGATGGGACGGTAAATAGTGAATGTGTTAGCTGCCTATAGGCCATCTAGTTTTAAAATAATTTTTAAAAAACTTATTATACAGATACACATTACAAATATACGAGAAAGTTAGAGCTTCATTTGTGATTGAATTACATACTCAATAGGCGTTTTTATTTATTCACTCAGTCAAAGTTGCATAAAATGCAGTCGATTTCTTTCTATAAATACCGGGAATGTCTGTGCTTTTGTGATTCTTTATAAACATGAAATAATATAAACATATAACAATTACTCACTAATTTCTATTATTAGAGCCTATCATTACTTCTATGTATGTACAATATTATTTATTTATTGTAGTTGTAAATCTATCCACCTACGGATAGAACGATTGAGGCAATGGACAACCAGGGTGGCTACTTGAAGGATCTACATAATATCCAGCAAACTTATTTTCTAAATAAATGTCTGTATGTAGCAAGTAGATATTATTATACATTTAGGTAGATACGCCCACTTAAGATATGGCTAAAAGCACACGTATAAAAGAATATTTCATATGTAAATCTGCGCAAAAGAAAAAAGATTTTTGTATTTAAGTTTCTTTGTTTGAAAAGTGCATCATCTTCTTTTTCTTTTTCTTCTTCTTCATTGTTGTTTTGTTCACATACAAATCCAGGCCTTGAGTATGTTGTGCTCTACATTTTTTAAATTGCTGTTCCCCAGGTGGAAATTGAGTCACATTTGGTGCTTTAAATTTATACTTCAATACAAAATATATGTACAAGGAGTAGTATCTACATATATACATGTAATGTGGTTCTTGAGATCAAATTTGGTCTTCACCTCTCAAAGTCTTGGTCTCAGTGTCAAGATCAAAGCAGCTATAAGATGTTTACGATTTCCTTTTCTACAAAAAGGATCAATATTTGTCTCTCTCTAAGTCTCAACCTGGTCTAAATCCATCAAGGTACTGGTATTAGATGAGGTGTGGTCTAGATCACAAACCTTGCAGTACATTCAATAAGTCAAAGATATTGCTTTAATAAAATGAAATCAACAAATATACTAAAAATCATTGAAGATTATTTGTTACTGTCTTACAAAGTGATGGGAATGAGATGCTACAAAATCATTTAAAAAAAGTGTCATTCATTGCAGTCCATACTTTTAAAATCATGGACTCATTTTGGTTATAAATCAGAACCATGATCATACCACCAACTATTTTACAATTAGGCCATTGATGCTTTACTTAGAATCCCACACGACAACTTGTAATACAAAGCCATTTATAATATCATGATTTCTTTTACCTACCGCATAATCAAGAATGAAAACATTTTTTGAACAATGTCATGCGGAGTTGCAAATTTAATTACTCTACTTGTTTTTATTAATGTCCCTCCTATTTTTTCGCAATCTCCAAAATACTGAAGTATTTATGTAACAGTACGAAATATTCAATCAATATTAAAGTTAATGTTTTTTACCTAGTGTTCTCTCACATTACCAAGGGATTTTGAAGCTCCAACGTTATTAATGTTGTAATGATGAGAAAGAAAGATTAAAAATCGTCAAATCTCTTTATATGAATAAAATTATCTCAACATTAATTCCCTTTTAATATAGCCACAATTACCATCGTTGTAATGAATTTCTTTCGTGTTTCTGGTCTTTTCTCTCTCCCTATTTATATATATATATATATACTTAAATATTCCTCTTCAGGGCAACATTTACCAATAAACAGTTACATGGTATGCCTCTGATGTTCATAATCACAATAAGAAAATGATTTTTTCTTTCAAGAGTCACACTCAAACAGTGATGAGGATGATAAGTGTAGATACGTACGTCCATAGTAGTAAGTAAGTAAGTATGAATAGCAACAAAGGTGCATGCAAGGAGAACATGCGTCAGGTTGGCGCCTATACCTAATATATATATGTACTACTTATGTATGTATGATAATAAAAGGCACAGAAAAGAGGGCATCTCCGTCTTCATTATCATGAACATCATCATAATACTTCATCAATACCCTCATGTTGAGGCCATGGCTCAATGGGAAGAAGAAAAGTGAGGGAGAGAGAAAGAAAGAAAGAAAGAAAGAAAGAAAGAGAAAAAGAGAAGTTGATCTTGTATCCGCATTCTTCGTTATTTCATCCTATACTCGTACATACATACATACATATGTATGAACCAAAAAAAAAAATAATAATTGTATTTTCGTTTTGAGTAGTAAAAATAATGAAAAACTATAATATGTACATTTTGTTAACATTTTAATTTAGGGTATATTTACAGAATTGTAGGTAAAGTAACAAAAGTTTTTTGAAATTTTCAAATACCGTGAGGAGTCTACATACAACGATTGTCAGGGCCTCATGTTCTTAACATTAAGAAAACAAAAATTATAACATGTGCCAATATGCCAATTTCCATGTTTACAGACAAATAATTGATAATTCACCAATTTATTTGCCAAAGTAAGTAATGGGTATATTTCTTCAAATTTTCATGATTCCTTTAATAACGTACAAAGGCTTAGTTATTCAGTTATATATATTATCGACATCACATATCCATAATACTGACATATTAGAAATAAAATAAAACAGCAGAATCGATCATCATACCTTGTATAACCAGGCAGTTTTACCGTATGCATCGTAAATAGGGCACAATTGATCTTATTTTTAATTTTTTTGATTGAATTGAATTTTGATTCATGTAACTTTTTTAATAGAAAGGAAATTTTTTCTTATTATTTTCTTATAAAAGAAATTTTGAATCTTCCTTTTATGTATATGCATAAATAAGATTTTGAAACTTTTTTCCAACATAAGAGTTTATCAGGTTCATTTATTTTCACATTTCGGCATTAAGTCCGTGTCCCCGTTTAGCTATTCATTTCAATACCCTTATAGACAGCAAATACATAAAATCTTAAAATTAAGCATCAAACAGTACCTACAGGATAAGTGATCTGTCAACACAAAATCCAACTAGAATGACTTTTCATATAAGTAAGTCTCTTCAACTAATTATAATATATATTCTTTATTTTATTTCTATTGCTACACACTCCTGTTTAATTCTTCGAGGGCACCGCAAATTGCATTTGTAGGTCGCAAAAATTCCAAGTTATAATTAAAGAAAAATAAATTGATACATTATTCATTCAATGAACGGCCATAATGGAGCCACATCAAGCCTCTTAAATCAAATCATTAGTGTAATTTATTAGCTAATAATTTTGGGTATCTCAATTCTTCGCTGAAATTTAAAGCCCATAATTGAGAAAAATAATATGTCAACCAAATATGTATTGGAGCGTTTATATGTATTTACCTATGAATTAAAATATGCATTGGGAGTTTTCTGATATTTGTTCAGGATAGCTTTTGCGTGATTACACCTCAGAGTAATATAAATTGTGTATGACTGTATAACTTCATATGTATGAGAAAAATACAGCAAAGAGCCAAAATCTACATAATTTTCCTCATCTATTTAAACAAAGATCAGTTCTTCATATATAAATAGGTATATATACCTATGCATAGCTGTTTTTTTTATGTTTGTTGTTGTTGTTGTTGAAAGTCATTTCTTTAATGATGATTTAATGAGTTCCTTGATATTGATAAATGAACTGAGAAAAAAAATAATATTCCTAGAGCAATGCTTTTGTTTATTTACCTTCTTGAGTTACACCCTCAGAAAAATCATTTATCCACTCAATTCGTAATAAGATGATGTCTTATTTAGGTATGTTACATGTATATACATAGATAGGTATTCAACTCTCCATATTTAGACAATATGCTTATCAATAAAAAAAACAGTGAAAAACATATAGGTATATATATATATATATATATATATATATATATACATATATTTGAGGGTGTATTTTTTTTTTTTTTTTGTTATAAAAGGTTGTTGAGCATTCGGATTTAGTTGGATGGTTTTAGAGGGGTGGAGAAGAGGTTGGGTTGGGTATGCATTATATGTAATCTGATGATTCCAATTTTGGACGATTATTAATTAGGAAGTCTCATAAATAGTTGGGAAATGTGTTTTCTTATTTTTCTTAGAATATAGCATTTTATCTCAAAACCTCTCTTCAAAGAAGAAAAAAAAATTTAACAGTAAGAATATCTACATATGTACAAGACATAGCAAGGTCCAATAATTTAAGTTCAACAAATAAAAATAAAGTAATAATACATAGGGCTATTGATGTTATAGTATCAGAATTGTGACGTCACCATTCCAGAAATCGTAGGAGACATGAATTTTCAAATGTCATAAGAATAAAAATCCTACTCCTACTCAATAGGGCTTGTTTTTTTCATTATCAAAGCTATTTGATGAAATTTTCTTTAGAATTTGTAACAAATTTTGTAGTAACTATGTATATCAACAACATTGCTGTATATTTCAATCTGTGAGGTAAGTTAAAAGGCTCTATTAATAAATCATTTCCAAAGAAGTGTTGAATTTTACTCATATTTTTGTAAATTATATATCTATGTGTAGATGTCAAGTTACCATTATCTACATATATGAGAACAAACATCTACACAATATATGTATATGGCAATACTTTATGAAACCATCACCTCATTAATGCAAAAGATACATGGCATTACCTATGTATGTATGTATGTATGTACCTTAAAGTAATACCTATTTAGGAGTCATAAATCCTTCAGGTAGTATCTGTTAGTAAGGCTCATTGGTTGTCTTCACAATATCTATGTATTTAAAAAGGACTTTTATTTAAGATTTGGCATTAAATATCTACTCTTTGATGTCGTTAGTTTATTGCCATTTTATTTTATTTATAGTTTTGGCTCTACAAAATTTCGGTTTTTTTTTTTTTTTTTGCAAAATAGATAGGAATATATATTATACATACATATGTACATATACAACTAAGAAGCAAGCCAACATAAATTTACACCTAATAAATAACTTCCCACAAAACAATCATCGTTTATTTTTTTTTCTGCTGAGCAAGTCCACATGGTCAATAACAAAGCTGGGGTTTTTTTTTTTAATATTCCAACGAGGATTTATTAGTTCTGTCTATAAAATACGACAAATTTTATAGTTTCATAGACAAAATAAATAAACCAAATACTTTGGTATACAAATATTTGGTTGAAATATGTATTAGATGCGTCTATGTAATAAGTATGTTCGAGTTTTCTTCTATTTTGCTTTAATTTTTTAGAGGGATCACCTTCAAAAAAAATGTCATTTGTGTTTTTATCATTTTTAAAAAATATAAATGCTATAAATAAATTTGTACATGATGTAAACTATTCGGTGAGAGAAAAATATTATAGCCGCAAAAAACTGGATATTGATTTTCATTAAGCTGCAAATGAAAAAAATAATCTAAAAATGTTTTTTTTTTTTTACATACCTATAAAAACTCTCCTAATAAGTTTGTAATTCACTAACAATATATTTTAGTGATAATACTAAGTAATTTATTGACTTATCCATGGGTTTGGAATTAAAAAATAAAATAAAAATGTCAAATATTACATATTGCCCATCCTCAGGAGCCCATCCTTGAAAATACCGGATCTGCAAAAGCAGTATTGATAGGAGAAATGAGAAGCATTTTATAGTAATTACATATTTACATGCGAATTTTTTATTTTTTTATTTTTAAATTCATTCTAAAGAATAAATCAATAATTTAATTTGTTACGCAAGGGTTTTTATAATAATCAATTATTATTAGGGAAGGAATAATAAAACGATGGGGATGCCTTTCCTTGAAAGGAAATATACAAGTTCTTAGATCATATGTATAGTTTATTTAGTATATGAACACCTAAATAATCTGTATATGTCCCAAGAGAGTAACTAACTAGCTAGATAGAATATAGACTTTTGAAACACTAGTAATGATTTGCTACGGTTATGTCATTCATTTAAAAACTCAGTACTCTTGATTGTCTGTAGCAATACGCCTCCAGGAACTAAATACCATCATTGCATTCATAGATGGAGTCAAGTTAGTAAGTATAAAATATGAATAATAACGGTTAATCCTATATTAAATTTGTACGTTTAGAACATATGCTACAATAAATAGGGTGTTTTACAGATTCGAATCTGTAAAAACAAAACAAAAAAAAAATTAAAATCAGAGCTTAACTATGACATTTACCATATGTATGTATGCAAGGAAGTTAAAATAATCTCGGATATGGCTTACAATTTTAGCTCAACGTCATAGTTTCTCTTTTTATTTCAATAGAGTAAGCAAAGTTAAGTCTTCAAACCAAAAAAATTGAAATGAATAATTACTCAAGTTTTGGAGCTAGAGTGGGATCTCAACTTTTTAAAGTAATTTGGATAATAATGATCATTAAAGTTAATACAAAAATCATTTTATCTTGTGGGAGTTGTGCATTTGTCTTTCATGGAGTATCAGGGGGACTCAGAGTGGATCCTGGGATTGGGCAATCCATGGTAGCTTATACAATAAAGGATAGATTAAACAATGAGAGGTGATCCCTCTGCAGTGCAGGCCTGGAATTATAACACTTAACTCTGTCCACTCTATCAGGATAGACAGAGAAATTCTGACATTTATGCGAAATATTGTAAGCCAACCCCATAATTTTGAATCACATTATTAGGAGGATCCATCAACATAATTGAAGGAGTCTAAAAATAGAGCTAAGTTGATTTAATAACAGCTTTACGTATAAAGCATTAATATTGTGAAAAGTTAAAGCACTGCCTATAATAGATGTATGTATGTTTGTATGTATGTACATACTCATACAATTAAAATTCAATGATGTTCATATACACCATCTCTCTCTTTTAGGAACTGAGTTACAATTAAGAGTACCTAGAGGCGCTCAAAGGCAATTTAATATCATAATTAACGTCTATTAAATCTATTGACTACACGGGGAAATGAAAATTAAGATATTATATTTGTAAATGATATAAATTGCTTGATGCAACTTTTGGATCTAATATATATATATATATATCTATGTATATGTACATAACCTTTCATTCGAAGGATATGTTTCATAACTCTTTTTTAATTCACTGCTTTTATATGTATTGTTTTTGTTTTTACATTTTAAAGTATGAAATTATAGCTTTTCTTTATACGTATCTAAATACCATGAAAATATTAAAATATCTACTGCTACAAATGCTCCACCTAAGAAGATATGTCTACTGCCTTTTGTTATCTTGGTATTTAATTATGTACATAATTATATTAAACATGTATATTCCTCAAAGAAATATAAATAAGATAAAATTGAAAATGGGCCCACTTAATCCGAAAATAATCATAGGAGGAGTGCCTTCAATAATAACAATAATGATAGTTACTCAAAGATTATAGCAACTTCTAAAATGATTTATTCTTAATAAAATTTGTATAATGAAGGATTTCTTTTCTTTTTTTTAATAATTTGTAGATTTATTCCTTTAAATCAAGGCTCATCGGATTAAGTGAATAAATCTTTTAGTCATATTATTTAAACTATAATTGGTCATAAAGACTATGTAAAACCAAGGTGTGATTTCTTAACAACTCTATGTGGGCTACAAATTCTGAAAGTTGAATAATAATATGTGGTTAATTTTGATAGCTAAACCTATGACTATAGGACTGCATATTATAATCTTAACTTACTCCTTTGTCATAGAGAAAATATTCCATAAGTCAGAGTATTAATATCTTACAAGCAACACTGAAATTAAGCCTTTGCATAAGAAGGCACACAATGCTAGAAAAAATTATAATATTACAAATAGTGATGTAATGAAATTTGCATCCGCAGTTTAGTCAATATTAATAAATATTTGCATCCAAATCCGTATTTTTAAATACATTCAATTCATAATAAATGTAGTGACCACATACAAGTGAGTGGCTTGATTGTTTGAGTAGAGAATGTGGCCTGAAATAGATTAAAGAAGTAAAAAGAAGAGACAGAACAGAGTGCATTCGCATTGGTTTCATCATCTTGGAGGTGGTATAATCATGCAAAGTTTGTAAGGTTATAAACCCTTACTTCTGTTAGATTGTGGGAAAATGTGAATTGCTTCTCTTTGGCATCAAGTTGCAACATTCATATCAGCTATTTATTTTTTATTTTAAAATAGTCGAAGCCATTTGACGAAGCTTCCTTAAGATTCTTTCAATATTTGTACATTTCTGATAATATATATTTTACATATATTAAGTCCATTCCCCCAAAAATGACATCCCTTTGATCTATTATGCAATCTGTGATGTCAATTAAAGAGCTATGAGGTTTTGTGAGGGTAAAAATTTGACTCCATTAAAAAAAATCTCCTTCTAAAACCACAAATAGGTACAAACATTTTCAAAATATAAATAAATAGCTATTACTATCGTTTTAATCTGCCTATATGTATGTAGACTGCTCAAATTATATATTATGTACATAGACAGAATAATATCATACTTATAATAGCTAGATACATAAATTAATTTGGACAACTACTTTTTTACCACCCACAGAACAACTGATTTTGTAACTTTATTCCAAATGTGCAATTTTTTTATTCTATCTTATTTAGAACTGCGTCCCTTTGATCTTAATTTAAAGCTGATATAAATAGATATGTTTAATGTATATTTATAGGTAGTGACGGTGGTCACTAGGTTTATGGTGAGGAAATAGGTATATTAAGTATGAACAAAATATGTACAAACCATCTCTATAGCACTCCTTAAAAAAAAAATTGGGGAAAAGTAATTGCCATGTATTTTTTGTTTTTAGTTTACTTCTTATATATGTGCGTAAGTATAAGATTTGAAGTGTTATATTTACATACAATTTCAATAATAAAAAAAAGATATATTTGAACTGTTATTGATATGACAATTGAATTTGCCTAAGGCCTATAATATGTGTATGTACATATACTAACATTTTGCGCATTAACTCTTCCTTCACCACTCATCA
The DNA here is from genome assembly GCA_963680855.1 of Lepeophtheirus nordmannii. Classification (NCBI taxonomy): domain Eukaryota; kingdom Metazoa; phylum Arthropoda; class Copepoda; order Siphonostomatoida; family Caligidae; genus Lepeophtheirus; species Lepeophtheirus nordmannii. The sequence goes on along the minus strand of OY804522.1, from coordinate 23,994,437 downwards.
CTGTGTTCATCAAAATGGGGAATTTTTGCTATAAAGAGACTCAAGTTTAAGTGGTGATGTACAAATGCATCAAACAAAATGGATATTGAAGGATAAATAAGGAATGATTATTATCTTTGTTTATATTTTTAAAAAACCGGCAAAGGATTACTCAAAGTCTTTAACGATTATTTTATATAATTTAGCAATTGTTTTTTTTTGTTTTTTTTGCATTATCCAAAAATAGGCATTACCGAAAAATACAAATTGAAACAATTGCTGTTGTAATTTTGTCATTATATCTAATATCTTCTAATTATGTATGTACGTATTTGAACAAATACGTTTCCAGGGCTTTTAAGTACTTAAGTATGTTCAAGTACATATCAAGGTATATTTATGGAAGTATTTGTACCTAAACAATATCCACCATCCTCTCAGAGGTTACCTTTATACCATTTCTTAATATTCATTTGATGAGTCAGACTTTTATCAAACGTCATGACTTAGGAATTTTGTAGTGCACTTTTATGAATTGAAAAAATACATATGATTTTATTTATAGGATAATCTCATTGTTTACAGACCCCTTGATTTATAAATCAATCAATGTGAGATGTACTATGGACTTGAAATATGCGTATTGTATATAGAATATGCATGCAAGGTGCATTTAATTTATTATTTTTTCTGGGTTGCAGTTTTTTTTTGTTTTTTTTTGGGAGTGAAAAAATAACCACGTACCTAGGATTTTTATAAAGGATAATTTACGACTCACATCTTAGTTGAGTCTTTTTTTTTTTTTTTTTAGTTTGAAAAACTTGTGTAACTTGTGATATAAGAGATTTAATACAACGTATTATGTAGTAATGAGAACATTCATAGGCATGATAATTTTGCTGACACATGGTTGGAATATTTACATACTTATAAGTCTTTAAGGAAAAAGGAATTGGAAGGTCTAGAAACATTAGATATATGAAGAATATTACTGCAGTAACAAAATTTAAAAAATATTTTTGAAGAAAACTTAGCCTCCCAGATTGACTTATATCATTTGAGGTTGATTTCGAGGCCAAAATACTATTCATAGCTTAGGAGGCCGAATATGAGTTTACTTATGGAGTCAAAATATTCAGGAAATAGTCGATTTAGGGGGGCTCATGTGATGTCAGTACAAAGTTATTTTGATGTTTTCACCAATTTTTAATGAATGCAAAACTTGTTGAGTCAAAGACTCAAAAGAACTTTTAAGGAGCGGACTTTAAATCGGCAAGCTACAGACTGTCGTTTTAAGGTTAATAATTTAGAAGGTTCAACACTTGATTCTTGTAATATCTCAATCAAGGATCTTCAAAAATCATCTTGTACGAATTCGAGCCAAGTATCGAGTTCCGGTTTAGTCTAACGTCTTGAAAAACAAGTTCGTGTCAATTCTCCTTTCTCCGATATGTGATTGAGTCAGGTCTTTGAGCCTGAGAATTTATCAGCAGATATTGAAAAAAATCATAATGAAATAAAGAAAATATAGAGGTGACAAGGGTTTTCAATTTAGGTAGATTGTAGCAAGAAAATATAAAAAATCTTGCTTTTAGGAAAATGAACGCCGTTTGAAAAATGGACAAGTTAATTATTTCTAAGTCATAAAGTTAGAACTATGTATTTCTTCTCATCTCTTTAATTTTAATGTTGGCTAATTATAAATACCTAGTTAGTAAATTTATTCATACACAATGATAGTTAAATATTTTTTCCCCTCTATGGAATTTATTAAATAACTAATTCAGTCATCATTAATATTAAATCTCAATCACATAAAAAGATAAATGACCCATAAAAAAATTATAATTTGAAAACAATGGTGATGGTGACTCTCAAACCTAGAATCTTATTCAAATTTGAATCTTTTGGTGTTGAGTCTTTTATCATTTTCCCGTAGTTTTGAAACAACTTACAAAATTAGTAGAAAAAAACAATTCAATTAACACTCTAGCAACATCTTTCGAATAGCCCACCTCTGGATTAAATGAAAAGTACAGCAATTGTTTTTTTGTTTTGTTTTGTTCGTAGTAGTTTGTTTCTGTAATTATTTCATACTCATAAATGTATTTTTGATCCAGTTTAAAGCCTTGGTTTCGTAATCTGACACAATTTCATCTATAATTCAATAGCTTTGATATATGTAGCGACTATTTGGTTTGTTTATGATCGATGAAACGATCAGTGGTACAGTTTATATACAGTTTATTAAAAATGGTACCCTCTCCCAATTAAAAAAAAAATAGAACAATTTAAAAAAAAATTAGATATGTCGATAATATCTTATTATACACAGTCTTATATGGGACCCAAAGCAGAGACTAATTCTAAAAAAAAATCAGAACTTAATTCAATGCTTCTAGAGGTACTAAGAGAATCTCAGGTTAAGAACCTCTATTCTAATTTCCTCTACGGCTTTCTCATTTAGGTCCAGAATGGGTTCGTTTAAATCTTTATTGACTACAAGTAAGAATAGTAAGCTTATTTTTATGGAAATGGGAAATAGAATTCCATAACATTAAACCCAATTTTGAAATCAATAAAAAATTAATTATACAAAAAAAATGTTTACGTCTAAAATGAGTGTTTATTAAATAAATTTATATGTAAAAATTTCCAAAAACACACTAAAAGATTTTTTTTTTTAAATGTTGTAAACGAAAAAGTACAAATATATATATATATATACAATTAGCACATTACAGAAGCACTACGTAGAATCAGGGGTCAATCTTAAAAGTAATTGAAAATGATTGAGGTCGCAAATTTTTTGATAATTTTCAAATTTAGAGACTTTCCATGTGAATTAAAGGGAATTTATTTGTATTAACAGGAATAACATGGAAATTAACAAAGTCTTTTAATAGTTTTTTGTATAAGCTTACTATTCAAACAAATATTCTGCCAATTCCTACGCATTAAAAATAAATAATTAATGCATTAATATACAATATATTTTGCATAAATACGATGGATAAATAACTTTTACAGTTAATAAGATTAATAATTAATTATTCATTAATGTATTCTTTTTTCACTTGTTCCATTAATCAACGTCACCTTTTTTCTAACACATCCTTTTGTAGCATGCATGTGCGTTGGAACCAATTCATAATGAGGGGGAGGAGAAGTTTAACAAAAAAAAAAAAGTCACGTATGAATGGTGCGATAATCACACAACTTAGAAATATGATTTCATCATTTATTCTAGCTGTATTCTTAATTATCAGCGACATGAAATAAATTGAAGAAGACAAAAATTTCATTGCAGTCATCCACCTTATTAGCGAACTACTATAAATGTGTTTTATATTTTATAGATATTCAGATTAGATTATGGGTATACAAATGTAAGGTCTATTAACTACAACATCTATTAAGTATGTAGGTACATGTAAAGTAACTGATATTCATCGGCACGGAACAATAGAGTACATAGTTATAACCTTATATATATATATATATATATTACATACTCATCTTTATTCCTAAATTATGTTCATTCAACTATTTACACATGTAAACTTCATAAAATGAAAGATGATCAACTTGTGAGAAAATTATATTTTTTATACGTGTGTTTTGTACATTTAAATCTGTCAAAATGCAAATATATATTTAAGTTCATTTACAATAAAACTACAATATGTACAAACATATTGAAAAACACTTTCATAGGTGTCTGTAAGACACCTTTAGTTATAAGGGGAAAAAAAGTAAAGCCTTGATTTGAGTGTACATAGTATTATTTTGAGACACTGATATCGTGTGTGGTCTTTTTTATTTTATTTTATTAGTTTTTTTTTTGATTATGTCTATACATGTATAAATAATGGCATCAAAAGTTGAATAAATATATCGAAATAAATACAGTGAAAAAATAAATGTTATATATCTGATCATATACATAAAAGTGATGAAAATGAACAAAGTGTCTTCATTTTAACTCATTATCATAAAGTCATTTATAAAACTGACCCATGTTTTACCTACTTCACAGACTAAGATGTGCAACCCATGATGTCCTTGAGGTATTTTAAAATTCCATGCATAAATATGTACATTTATTTCGATGTAATAGCTTTTTTCATTCGCAGAATATCAATAACAGCGACTCGTTTTTAGGGATAAACATATGTACAATGTCTTTTCCCTTTAACTGATTTTATCTGTTGACTATGCGTCAATTTGAGGATAAACTCAAAGGGAATTCAAATAAATAGTAGCATATAAAAACTATACCTACATGGTTACCAGTTGCGGTTGTTCAATTTTTAATCTACTTTTTTAAAGTAAAGTTGAGGTTTTGAGTAGATAAAAATCTAACTGCTTGCTCAACAACTCCTATCTTTTTCACAGTCATTAGAAATTTGAAAAAAAAACTCCCCTTATGAGCGTTTTACATTACTCTCGGAATTAAAGCAGTTGGTAGGCTAATTTATGTTCTTATTAGTGCTTTTGACATTGATTCGTTGAGCCCAAATGATTTCTTGTTAAGTTACGAAAAAAATAGAGATTTGTTTAGCAGTTAGAGAGAATGACGTAATTAGTTAGCTACTATATACATAAATAGTTTAATATTATATAAATTGAACTTTTTATGATTTGGTTAAACAATAACAAATATTGTGCATTATGTTTTTAAAAATGTAAAATGTTTGAATGGATTAATCTCAAACAGTTTTTTTCTTTTATTCACGTAAGTAAAAGAAGAGGTAGCTTGATGAAAAAGGAAAAAGGGAAAAAAACAGTTGAAAATATTGTATTGATTGTTATTTGAAGCAATATACTATTAGAATGCTTCTCAAACAGTTTAGATTTTTCCAAACAAGGTACACAATATTTTTTACTGATTAACCACATCTAAAAAATATAAAAAGTACAACTTTTGACTGATTGCATCATAATTGAAAGGGTACAAAAGGATTAAAAATGACCAATTTGACCCCAAAATTCCTTTTTTTCAAATTTAAATGGCTTGTAATATGTCAAATATAATCTGAGAGGCCTCAATTTTTGGCAAAGTCAGTTTTTCTATTGATATATTAGTTCAAAAATATTAAATACACATTGTAGATAGTCGGGTTTTTTACTTCAAAATATCTAGTGTTAACTTATCAATTTTGATTATCTCTCTTTTTTTATTATGAAATTAGACAAATTTTAATTCCTTTATGTTTTATTGATCACAAAATTTTTAGGAAGAAATCATTGCATATTCTAAGATTATCTGGGAACTTATTGGGGGTAAATACAATATTTATTATTTTGAACATTGATTCTAGAACAAAAAAACCCTAAGGGCAAAACCCCTCCAGATAAATTCCCTCGAATATATTTTTTAATATAAATATAATTTTGGTTTTTAATTACATGTTTAGTATTAGAAATGTTTTTTTTAATTATAATTTTTCTTGAATATTTATTGTAAAAAACTATGTTTATCAAAGATATGTAAAAATATAAACGTACAAGGAGTTGAGGACTATTATAAAAGAAGTTCTTAGAACAAAATATTGATTAAAAGCTAGTTATTAAAAAAATAGACAAAATATATAGGATTTATTTCAGCATGCAATCAATATTATGTTTCCGATCCTTTTCTTTCTCAGTCTCTGAAGAAGTTAATATAAATTAATAATCACTAATTCTTAATAGAAAATTCAAAACTAATACTTTAAAAGTAAAAAACTCGAATAGTTTAACTTAATTACTTGCATTTTAGGTTTTTTGTATAATAAAAAAGAGGCTTTTTGTTGTTATCATTGGAGTTTTGTCCTACGGGGTATTTTTCGTACCTAGGTGTTTTTATTTGATACCTTGAGCTTTTTATAATTAAATAATGTTTTTGAATATTTATTTTAAATATCTAATAATAATTATACACTAGATAGATAGCAAAGAGTGTATTTATAATTGTGTAATTGCTAGCCGATTTCAGACTTATGTACCATTCCCAATAGAAAGTTATGGGCTAAATATTTTGGGTTGTTTTATTTCATAGGTCTTAATTGATCCAAATTAAACTATAGTGTACATAAATATAAAAAATTCTAGGTACCTTATACGTCTTCAACAGCAAACAGTTCTCTCATTTATTTTAATAGACCTTCTAAGAGGGATAGAAATAAATGAAAACCTGATAGAGTCATTGGAAATAGCATGTCATTTCAGATTTTAAGTCTGCATTTTTTTCTGTTAGATTAAGACGTATAAAATAGGCAAAACACTATATATATATATATATATATATATATATATATATATATATATATATATATATAGCTCATAATTTTGATTGGGGATGCTATGTGGACTATAAGACGCCTGAAAATGGAAAACTTTGACTCAAAAAGGTTCAGTTTTTATCTTTATTATGTGTCAGTATCATATCAAAAATGAGGGAGCAGAAACATTGCAGATCGCTGTTTTATATTTTAAAGAAGAAAATAATGTAATTTGAAAAAAATATTTTCAAAAACTTTCAACTCTATTTGAGTATAATTTATTTTTTAGCAGGCTGCTAAATATTTACTAAAATCCTTTATTTGCTCACATTATTTATTTTTACTACAACATATTATAATTTGCTTCGTGATATAACGTACTAAATTTGCATGATCTGTGTTAAAGTTGAGAGTAAGTTTTGTAAGTGAACATTTTATTATAATTGTTCAATCTTTGATTACTAATATCTCTATTAACCCTATACAAAAATGATGTGATACAGAACGTTTGTAGGTCATGTTCAGCACTGAATATCTTCATAAAAAGTTCATCGTAACGAAAATAATTTAGTTATCAAAGTCATAATCATAAAACTTGGCTATAAAATATATAATTTACTTTGAAATGTCATTGAAAGTCTTAAACTTGGGATTAAAGCTTTATTTCAATAATATTTTTAGAAGTGACCTTTTACGATAAGTACATTTGCATTTGAGACGTGACGTGAAGCTCGAAGAATATTCATTTCTCATTTAAACAATTGATGATAAGTACTTTAGGTAATTAAACTATTGAAACAAAAATAGTGATAGAAGATAACAAGGAGTATTGTCTCTTATAGAAATGGCTTGCACAGAAAAATACCCTCAAACTATTGTCAAGGCTTACAATTCCTCTTAAGTTAATTGTTTATGAAATCTAAAATATCGAAAAATCACTGGAAACTTGGAGTGAACAACACAGTAACAAACTATTAAATGACACATTAAATAATCGTTTTGCCACTTATCGCCAGAATGAAGGACATTAGACTAAATCGGCACAAAATCTTCTGTACTTAGTAACATAAATTAATTACTAAGCATATTCTAAGTATAGACTTTGTGTAAAACTCCAAGATATATTTTCAATTCAGGCCTCGCGGTACGGCATAGAGTTTTAAACATATAAAATCGTTAATGCCTTAAGAAAAAATAAGTTTAAAAAAACTTTTTCCTAACTCATTTTATTAGTTTTGACGCTATTGATTTATATAGAGGACTCTGCTTAGTATACATGGAATTTGTTAAATATTTATTTAAAAGACACCCCCCTATCCATTGCTATCTTCAACTCCAATGACAATGCAAAGTATTTATATATGCCTACGTTTCAAAAATGCATTCAATCATGAGCATAAGTAAAAGAAGGAATAATAAAAATGGTGATAATAAAAAAGTTTGACATGTATTTATGGGATTAGATTCCATTAATTAAATATATAATTGAATAGCTTGATCCTGAATAAAAAAATGCAAGTGTCTAGACAAGACATGACAAAAGAAAGTGCTAATCTACATACTATATGTGCAGATAGATAATAGTAGGTTAGAGAATGAAAGCTCAAAAGAGGGATGATTCATAGAGTAGGCCTAATTTAGGTGATGCTAATTTTATTCGGGGTAGGAAGTATAAATTTTTATTTTAGGAATAGTCGGTGTTCATTAAATAAATAAGATCAAGAGCGATCTAGTTCTGAGGAATACTTTAATGTCGACTCTGAGTGAATGTGTGTGATACAAATCATGCCTACATAGGTAGAAAGAATAATTGATGACTATCGCTAGAATATGTATGTATCTAAGTATATGCATTTCTATTGTCTAAGTGCAAATTTAAAGTTAATCTATGCAAAAAAAGAAGAAGAAAAACACGCACTATATAAACAACTACAAATGACTTTTCTTTTTTGTACAATGACAAATATCCCCATCTATAATTCCTTTTCTTTCTTTATTCTCTCTTTATCTCGCCCTCCTTAGGCCCCTTATGGACTCTAAAAAACTTATCTTAGAGCATAGAGTGTTTTCACTGACGTCACAGGGGAGGAGAATAGAGTAAAAGCAGGTATTTATGAAATAAAATTGATACATTTCCATAAAATCTGCAAGAAACTTCATCAAATTACTTTTAAAATGTGTCAAACTCTATTGAGTACAACTAATGTCAAATAAAAACAGTGGTATTTGATTAAAATCAAACTACTAGATGATTAAAATTCCCATCACATGGTTAGATTTTTACGAGTCATCTTGTTTTGAATGGACTAGGAACAAGCAAGGGTAAATAAATAATATTATATTTTTGTTTTAGAATAGAAAAAATGAGGTGATTTAAAACAAGTATTTTGAATCATCATGTTGCATAAGCTGAATATGATAGATTATAGTAAAATGAACAATTAGAGTAGTCGTTCATTACCTAAGAATTATTTATTGGTAGGTAAGTATAACTTTTATAATTGATAAACTCCCTGCATAGCATATGAAAATAAAATAAAACATTTGTATCAATCAAAATTAAAGATATTTGACAAATTATTATTCAATATAGTGTTTCATACTTTAGAGCTTTACTGAACCATTTACCCAAAATTTTCTCCATTTGTTCTGAAGTGGGTTTGACCAGACTGCCTACAAGCATGGAAATAAAAATATGCACAATAAAGCCCTGAAACTACTATTTCATCCCATTTGAATAGTTTTTTTATGTTTTAATAAAATTACTTTTTTTATTTAAATTTATATGTACTATGTACTGGAGTAATTATAAAGCAATGAAAATAATTAGTTCCCCAAAACAAAACTTTACAAATGTTCAACAGTACTAGACATTTGAAAATGAATAGGTAAAGTACTGAGTGTTGCATAAAATATTCATTTTTTAGGGAAAATCTTTATTATGAATTTGGAATTACAATACTTCAGCATTTTGCACTTTGGTGTCAATTTGAATTAACAAAAACAATTTTTTTTTGTTCATTACAAGGAAAAATTTCTTGGTGTATGTCTTTTGATGGGATTTGTAGACGCCAACCAGGGAAATTCTAGATATTGATATTTTTGTGTGAGGAAATTTTCTCAAAGCCAAATTAATTGTTATGTCAGATTCTATGTATTTATGAACAATTTACAAGTAATTGAAAAACACAATGACTATCATGAGAGAACATGGGATGAGCTCTTGGATCTGACGGGTAATATTTATCGACTCTATTTTACTTTATGTAAGAACAATTACTAAAAATTTAATAAAATATACCAATGAATTTTTTTTTGAGCAGATACAGGTCCTTGAATTATTTTTGTAGATAAAATTGAAGCAACTTTTTCTAACTCTTTAGACACTAGCAAAATGACTAGAGCCTAGAGTTAAATGATGCAAATATTAAAATTCAGAGGTGTTGAGTTTGAATCAGGATTCAAACTCTGAACTTGTGTTCGTCTTAGGATCGGAAAAATTGAATATAAATACAGTTCCGCACAATGTATTCATGAACTTTCTATGATTAATGATCTGTCCTGTCTCAACTTTCACAACAGAGGAGGGGCATAGATTGATATTACTACCCCTAAAATTAAGATGTACAAAAAATTACATTTTTTTAAATTGAAATAGTTTGGATTTTGTGTTTTTTTTCAAAAAAACTCTCAATTTTTTTTTTTTTTTATGAATGACTTTTTAATTGCAGAAATCGTCAATATGACGGCCTCATGATTGGTTTATTTTATTTTTTTGCTCTTTGCCAGCCATCTGTTATTTACAGGAATGCACATATCTATACTGAACATATTATTGTATTTTTATTTATGTTAAAAAAACCAATGGCTTACAAGTCTTTTTTAACATTTTCTAATAACATATTTGTAAGAAATGAGAAGATAAACATTTCAATTATTAGAAGAAAAAAATGTATTTTTTCATTTTTTTAAAAAGTCATTCTTCTTCTTCTTCTTTTTGCAAAAAGAAAAAAATACACTTTTTTTTATAGAATTGATTACTTTTTTCCACCCATGTTAATACTAATTGGAACACAAACACACACACACAAAAAAAAAGTAGGATGAAGTGAAAAAACAATTTGCATTTTTAAACAATACATTATTTTTCATTAAGAACGACTCTAGTACCTAGAACACACAAAATTCCTGTCTGATCATTTCGAGTCTCTCTTTAAAAAAAAATTAAAAATGATTTGAAATATTGTAACTTGCCAAATGCTGATTAAGAAAATAGGAAAAAAAACAATGCCAAAAAGTATATAATATTCATATGTTATTCACCTATCTATGAATTTTTATTTAAAAAAAAAGATTTTAATATGAGAATAATTATCATTTATTTTTTCTTTCAAGTGATATATTTACATAAGAGCACTACACTGCTGTACATTTTATTTATATCTTTTGATAATGAATTATTATTATGTAGAATTTATTTGAAAATTGAAAATGTGCCCACGTATAATTTAAATAAGTATAAGCAAGAGCTCAGAGACCACAATAAATCAATATGCTAAGTTTAATTTTTGACCAAGGAACTTTTCATAGGTGGTACCGATTTGAAATAACATCTCTCTTTCCTTCACAACTGCATCTGCCGTTCATATAATAGATAGTAGGCGATTATTCGTTAGTCCGTATTGCAATATAGATAGATAGGGTGGGTATTCACCAAGTACCATACAAAGATATTCATTTGTCGTTGTAGGTGACAGTCACATCTTGATATATATATATATATCTTGTGTATCCTTTGATTAATGATGCAGAGCCTCTCTTCTCTTGAGTCAGGGACTGTCCCTTCTTCAAACTAATAACCAAGTTTTAATCATTTGTTTTCAAGGCTTTTATGCAAAGTGCAAAACAAAAAAAAAACAAAGACTGCACTTGGAGTTTATTCATTAACAAAGTGATTTAAAAAAATGATAAAAAATATAATTTCAAAACAATGGTTGTTGACTCTGTGCTAGAAACGGACTATGTATGTGTTATACCATCATAGGTATTGTGAATCTATTGAAAGCCTTTAAACAAACAAAAAAGAAGAAAAAGAAGATAATATATCAACTTTCATATGTATGCCAAAAAAGAGTACTGAATGTTTTGCTAAAATTTATATTATGAAGATTCATCTATATTGAGATAATGTCAATTATTGTGGTATGTCTCTTTTAAGATATATACCTAGTCATAGATAAGCAGCTTTCAGTTTGCAGGCCATTATCAAGTAGTTACTGGTTAATTTTTGCCTTCCTTTTTTTTTTTTTTAAAAAAAAAGGCCTATTTCTTCGCCAGTGAAGTACGTAAATCATGAACGAACTTTCCTTTTTTACTCGTTAAGTTCAGAATGATGGCTATATATATTTTATTTTCATGACCGTTGTTAAAAACATGTATGTAAGCATTTGAAGATGCCCTCCATAAAAAGTTCATTTTTGGTGTTTTTTCTTCGCTTTTTTATATCCATAGTAGGCCTACACTCAAGGCATATCTTTACATTTGTTTATTGCTAGACGTACCATTTATCTCAGCATGACTAGAAACAGGAAAAGCATGTTTAATACTGTTTTTAGAAATATTTTGACAAGTACGACTCTACAAATTAAGGGATTCACATGAAAATGGCATCATAAGCTACCCAAAAATAGTTTGCTACAATACAGGAATAATATCAAGTATATTTTGCGTAACAGAGCATCATTAATTCCTTGTACCTTGTTATTTCTACCTATAAATATTTAGTAGGAAGCCTATTTAATTCAATTAACGGTGTTAATTCAAAAACATAATACAATTCTTGCATATGCAAGAATCTACGAAGGTATGTAGGTATATAGTACTAATAAGTCTAGCATAAAAAAGCTCAAAATAAGATAACAAAACACTTATCAGGTTACATCTACTTTTGATGTATTAATTAGGGTATATCAATATTCATGTACATGCATAAATTCGGTAGAGCAACTTCCTCCTACTAATGTGTAACATATACATTTATCCTCTTTACACCAGGGCTTCTCAACCCTCCTTGCATCAATTTAAAGAAATTTTAAATCACCTTTGTACTAACATATGACCTCATTCTACACAATATATATATATATATATATATATTGCTTAAGTATCCATTTATTTGACCTCGTATGAAAATTGTCAACGCACATCCTTTTAGGGATTGCAGCTCTTGTTGCAGACTTGAAGCCCTTTTAGAATTCCCTCTCTCAAGCCCCATTGATAGGCTTACAAATATGCAAACTATCAGATATATGTATCTATTTTTATATACTTGATTGAATTTAATATCCATCTGTACTCTTTATGATGTGGAATTACTCCATTTATAATTTGCGATATCAAGTCATCATGAAAAAGGAAAAAAAAAAAAAAAAAAAAAACAAACATTACAAAATAGGTATTTAAAAAACGCTTCAAACTAAATCACGTAAAAACCATTAAAGAAATGTGAAATTGTGAACAAACATACACAGCTCCAATGACTATTTTCTATGGCTATGTACATACAAAGGAATATAAATCAATATAAGTATTCTATATAGTTATGAGCCAAGAGTGTGTGTGTGTGTGTAGGGGAGAAAGACGATGATGGCCTTTGGACGATGGGTCACGACGCAGAGTTTAAACGTACCTATAAGGGTTGACAGGGGTCGTAATGGACGACGCTATGGGATGTCTCACGAAGACCTTTTCTTTGATGGATATTACGTGTTTTTTGTTTTGTTTTGTTTTGTTTTTCCTTCTATTTATTTTTATCTCTTAGGTTCAACACCTGTCTAAATAGCTCAAGTTAGATCACTTTCATACATAAAAATATGTAAGAGTATGGTTGATGTGTATGAAATATAGTTAAATATAAGACATTATACATTCAAGAAATGATGAATAAGCAAATAAATGTTCAATAGGTTAAAAATATCACACACACAAAAAAAAAGAAGAAGTATTTAGAAATTTGACGCATATTCCGAACAATACTCTGGCGGAGAGTTCCATCCTTCTTTATCTCCTTTCTCCGCCATTAGTTAGGTGCCTACAGACATATGTGGCTACATAAGTATTTTGGAATAGGCAAACGTAATTGAAATATGCAAAGATAATGGTTATTTAAATATAAATAAAATCAGCAAATAAAGAAGTAATTACGAAGATAAAAAAAAAAAAATTAACTGAAGTTTCGTGGGCAGAATAAAAATAACCCTAATGATACCTTCTTGAAAACGAAGGAGAAGTAGTGATAGAATGGATCTGAATTTGAAGGGACCAATATCTACATACATAGTCCATGTACATATGTATACATACATTATATTTATCACCGCACGTTGGACAAGATTATCAATCAAACCGTCACATGTGTATTTTGTATACTACTACTGGGTAATAAATCACGTTGGAATATTGCAAAACATATAGTATATTATATGTATACCATATTTATGAATTACGTACGTACACTCATTAATTTGTTGATATTAGTCATTCAGATCATCAAGGGTAAATAGGGTTTTGATATGTATATATGTTTAATTAAACTCAATGCATTCATATAAAAGGCCTAATCTACTCAATAATATATGTTAGTATCTGCCTTCTTTTTTTTTTACCTAAATTTTATATTCTTATACTTGAAGGACTCAATTTAAAAAAAAATTAAATTCAAGAATGATAATAATTTATCGCTCTCATGTAATAAATTGACCATAAAATATATGAAAGCCTAATTTTGAGGTCAAATGTATTATTTTTCCACTTTGTGTATGCAAAATAGAGGGATTTTGTAACCCTTTGTAAAATGCATCCTTTTTGAAAACCATTTCAAAATGTACCATTCGAAGTAATTGTGGCAATCTTATGAAAATTAAGATTTTTTTTGAGAAAGGCAAAAGAATTTAGAAAAAATCATATAACGAACATATGCGGACAACAAAAATATGTTTTAAATTGGATCGTACAGTCATTTTACAATAATTCTATTTTATCTAATTGCTTCCTTTCTATTTTAAAACTTCATTGAAATTACTATTGTTTTTTGAGTCTTGTTTCTTAGAATTATATACAACTACAAAGCACTTGGGTATTTATTTACTTTTTTTGACTTTTGTCAGCAAAAAGTTAGATATACAAGTTTTTTTTTCCTTTTGACACTTGAGTCTATATCTTTTTTTCAAATTCAAGTCAATTTAGAGCATATAAAAGACTCCATAAAACCAACAAATAAAATATGCCCCAATTTCCAAGACAGGGCCTTAAGCTGAACCAAAAAATCATAAATAATAATTTATTAACAAGAAACAATTATAGATACAAACCAATATGTACTAAAAAAAACAAATGGTGTGATAATAAATCATTTTGACTGAATATCGAGCTAGTCCACTTGAAAGTTGTTTCACGACTCCTAATTAAATAGCCCTGCTAAAGTGTTTGAAGAAATAGTTTTTCAAAGAATATATGTAAAATGATGCAAAAGTCTAAATAAGGGGGAGGGAAATATGTAAAAACACATGCAGTTTTAAATATGTTTAATGGTCCACTATCACATTTAGGGGCTTAGTAAGACCTTTAGGTAATTACGTATCCACAAAGTCATCCCATATTTTATTTATAATTTTGTCATTTGACAAAAAAAGGATCAAAATTATTTTTATTAATAAACGGTTACAAACTGTGGACTCATCATCAAAGAACCAATCAATTTCAGAGCTGATTTCATGGATCTCTTATTTTAAGAATAGAAAAAGAAGGATATATGTATATACATATACATATAGGGTAGGGATTAGGTAGGTACTTTGGGTGGTCTCCTCCTGGATCTCTCTCTCTCTCTCTCTCTCTCTCCTTACCTCAACTTTCTATCGAGATTTATGTTGATCTATAAGAAGACAAGGAACCTTTGTGTATAAACGTACGTTTATCTTCTCTATTTGTTCAAAGTCATAGGATGTAAATTATACATACATATATACATATATTTAAGGTCAGTGACTAAGAGCTTGGCCCTCTACTTACATATAAAAGGCATTATAGCCACGTACATGGATATATCAAAATAAATACCTCATACTTATATATATATATATTTATATTATGTCAAACTGCATTTACATCAAAAATTCTTCACTTGTCTCACAACAAACGTATGTATATGTAACCACATACATATATACATACATACACACACACACATTATGTATAAACCTATGTACCTCTATGCTGCCTTTAAACTACTTCACAAACCTTCTGCATACCTGTTTATTTATCAAATTAATAAGACTGGAATTTAATGTGTCTTAAGACTTTGTACGAACGTATTTTGTTATCGTTTTTTTGTTCTTCTTGTTGTTGTTGTTGTTGTTGCTGCTTTAAAGACAATAAAGACCAAGGGAATTGTTTACTTGAATGAACGTCTCGATGATATTCAGACTGTCTCATAATGCTTACCTATATGTATATGTATATGTTATATGTTATGTACATTTGTAGCCTCCTCCATGAACATATCTTATTTGAAAATACAAATTGAATTGAAATTTTCAAAGTACATTACGTTCCCATTGTAAAATAAATAATATTAATAATAAAAATAATAATAATAAATTCTATTTCATACGCTTTGTTTCCTTTATTTCTTGCAAATAAGTAAGAAGGCACAAAAAGAGCACTATTTGTGCATTGTAGTCAGATATTTCAAATGCTATTTGCCTCACATACTTTAAATATGTACGTATCTTCTACAAACCAACAAACCAAAGTACCAAAGCAAGAGCATCATCATCATCATCTATGCACCAATTTATATGTACTACATATAACTCCACGAAAAGTTCCTATATTATATGATAATAAATAAAACAACCGGTTCCCTCATCTCAGAGCAAAAAAAAAAAATACTACTTTGATATTCTAACCCAGTTATTGGCATGCATGTAATATGTATGTATGTACACGTGAAAGAGATTAATACAACTACTAATGTCCATTAATGCATTGAGGCTCAATTATTTTATTTATCATGGTTTTATGGATATGTTCTAGCCTACAAAGTAACATGAAGATGCAGTCCTTGTATAAAAAATAAAAAAATATCGGTTTTTTGTTTGTTTGCATTCTTTTTAAATATTGCGGCAGTTTTGTTGTTGTCGTCGTTGTCCAAGGAGTGGAGTCTTCTACGAACACACAAAAAAAGTAGTGAATTACGATAATGGTGTAAATATCTATGTAGTTTGTGATCTTATGTATACATATAGTTACTTTCATTTGACCGCCTCAGTAAATAGAGGGTGCGGTTCTAAAAAATCTCTTTTAATTTTTTTTTTTTTTTGCATACAATAAAGTTTGCCAAATTTAATAATAATAGTAATATATTTAGTAATATTTCTCCCCTCCTTGTATTGTATTTTTTCCCTTAATTTTTTAGACAATATAGGTATAACTTTGTACATAATAATATATACACCGATAGGAGGTACGTACATACGTATAAATAATATAATGATGGGTTACCTCAAGGAATGGAATGACTCATACCTCGATTTACGTGTTTGTGACGTCAGAGAGTTGTTGTATTCTTTTGCATTCTTTCGACGACAACTCATGGCTCGTATTTATGTACATACATATGTATATACATTCTTCTACTCTTCAGTACCATGGGCATGGAGGCCCCATGTATGTATTTCAAGTACCTTTGGAGTTTCTTACTTCTTACTTCTTGTTGTTGTTGTGGATTTCTTCAAGGCTATCAAAAGAAAGGGATTATAGTATAGAATTCAAAGATAGGCTGAGATTGTTGCATTTGAAATCCCTAACTTGTTGAGAATGCATGAATATACATACATACATATGTAGGTATTTGACTCAAGGTCAATTTTTAAACATCAAGTATAAACTCACAAGAAAAAAAAATATATAATATGTACATAAGTATAAAATACAAAAATAATACTATATTAAGTTATTCTGTAACATGCATTGAACATCATACATACCATACATAGGACCCACGTCCTGAATCAACATTTATAGTCTAAAGTAAATTATATATGTTGTTGTGCCTTACAGAAAATTTTGGAAAATAAACTAAAAAAAAAAGTTGTAAACCACGGTGCAAGAGTTTTTTTCTTTTTGAATTTATTTCACTAAACGATTTCTTTATATTGCTCAAACATTTGGAATGATGGAACATCCTTACAAATGGGCCATGACGTATAAAAATCCTCCAGTCTAATTTTAAAATTAATACAAACGTTTTTAACTAACGAATGCACTTGAAGTTCATGACCCATCAAATAATAAATCCAGTCCAATCTCCTGCTTGAAACAATGTTGCATAAATATTTTGATATGATTCAAGTTATGACAGATTTTTTATTATTACTTTGCATTACTCAATTTATTTTTATAAACAAAATGAAGAGAGAGAGAGAAAGAAAGAAGTGGAAATACACAAAACCATATACCGACAATTTTATTACATACTATTTTGATGTCATAAAGCGGAAAGTATGCACCTAATGAGAAAAATGACATAGAAAATATTTAAAAAACAAATGCAAAAGTACTAAAAGTTGAGTAATGATCATATAAAATCATGAAAAAACCATTAAATAGGCAAATTTTGTCGAATCTACATACACACATAGAATCACGATTATTATTTGTTCAATATACAAATACGTATGTATATGTCACAAATATCTGGGTACTCAAAATATAAAATGTAAAACTATATTTCATGTACAATGTTCTATCTTTAGAAGCAAATTGAGGGATTGGAGACTAAATCCATTGTTGCTGATACATCCATATACTAAAAACAAAACAAAAAACCATTCATTGTAAATTTGAATATAAAGAGCCTAATTTATTAGATGTTGACCCTGGGCCCATATTAGACAATGAGTCAACAGACGTATGTATCTATTCTGCACGTTTTAACCTTTATAAACAGGCCTACATTGATAAGTACATATGTATATGCACACACAGGAATCGTTGTATTCAGCAATACACCAAATAGTCTAGGTAATTAGCTTGAGCATATATCAAACAGTTTGGAATTATCAGCCTCTGCTGTGGTCAACATCACTCTAACAAGACCATGAGATTTTTTTTTTTAATTGAGCTCTACTATTTTGATCTTGATTTTGACACCAAGACTTTTAGGGGGTTGAGACCAAAGCAATACATAGACTTTGAGGGGTCAAGAGTGAGACGAGATCAAGATCTCTGTATGATTTTTACTAACACTACATAAATGGATACAAAAATTAAGAACTGTACTATATGTATAGAGCAGGGATGGTCAAACTTTTTGACCTGCGGGCCACTATGGGTTATAAAATTTGAAAAAGGGGCCACAGCAGTACATTGACCTGTGGGCCAAATATAATTAAGCCTTGCTTGTAGTGTGCAAGCTCGGCGGGCTGGATTAAATTGTCTAACGGGCCGTATAAGGCCCGTGGGCCTTAGTTTGCCCATGTCTGATATAGAGTATTGTGCCTGCTTTCGTCAAATAATGAATAAAAGCTGTGTCAATTCATCACTAAAGTTCTAAAATATATTTTTATTATCCTCTCATGCAAAAACTTGTGCATACGTACCTGTATATTCATGACAAATGACATATGGGCCCATAAATAATAATAGTAATAATAAATAAATAAAATTAACAACAACAACAACAATAATAATAAAAGGCAATAAATGTAAATTGAGTTTGGTTTTTCCATCAGCCTATATCTACTACATAAGTAGACACATATGTAGATAAAGATACAAAATATTCCAAATACTTGAGTTCAAATTTGCATTTTTAACATCTTCCAAATATTTAAAGAGTAATTTAAATTTACTGACTCATGAGTTAGTCATAAAGCACGAATGAAAAAAAAAAAAACACACCAAAAACAAACAAACCATGATTCGTACAAAGTACCATTCATGTTTTGTAGATTATTTAATTATGCTCACAAATAGGTAGTGTCAAATGAATTGTAATTGATCCTTAGGTTTCAATGGTTTCATTTTACATCATAAATTGTAAGTCATTTTGAAAGAATTACCATTTACATATTCATGCATGTAGTTTACTGACTTTATCCCGTCTTTTGCTATGAAAGTATGTCGTCAAAACATTCCTGGTTGTATAATATTTGGATTAAGGCGAGAAATTTTATTTTGAAATGAAACTTTAAATCCTTAATTTATTTGTTATTATTCCTCATTAGTTTTAAAAAATATAAATATATGTTTTTATAAAATCCTTTGAATAAGTCAAAGATTCAAATCTAATTTATGCAATAAAAATATTGGCAATTCCAATGTATAATTTTATTTTTAATCAAAAAAACTTTTGTTTAATTTGATAGAAAGTCCTTTCCTAACGTTGAACACTAATGAACTCTCAAGGATATCAATTAATAGATATACCATTTTATGCAGAGTTATACCCATTTTTCATGTCACAAATCATTATAACGTTCTATGTTTCGACGAATTACCCTGGATGATTCTGCTGATTTTGCTCTTATTATTAATTCCTGTATGATTATGCAGTAATAAGTTATTGGTAAAGACGTGAATCTGAAAATGATTTTCGTGACAATCATATATTAGTATATACGTACCTATAGGTATGTATTTTAATTTTTATTACTTTCAGGATTTGATGCCTTATACAAAAAAGTTTTTTTAGGAAAAGGACCAAAATTCACTTTTAACTCAATTCAATTTATCTTTTAATACATTTAACTTCTTTTTTTTAAAGAAACACGTTTTATGTATATATATGTTATGTTTTTTCACAAATGCTTTTTTTTTTTTTCTTTTCTGATTTAAGACTTGTTCATGGTGTGAATTAGAATTATTCATTTGTAGTATTATTTTGTAAGTATAGACTTTTAATTAACTTGCAGAACTAACTAAATAAATGTGTTAGTTCATCATGTTCAAAACAAAAAAAAACAAAAAAAAGAAGAGATTTTGCTAATTAAAACACAAGGTAAATATTTTTTTTATTTATTTGATTACCTCTACACAAACATATATAGACTTCAACTTCAAAAACATAATTAATCTTTCCGTAATTGTAATGTGCAACATTAATGTACCTAGTACACAAAGTTTTTATATAGAGTTATATTATACGGACTCTACCATAAAGCATCCTTATTATCCCTTTAGTATCTGGTTGATATGCAAGACTTTTTTGTGAACGTTATCTGTTTTACAATTCATATCATGCTAGTATGTACATATACATATTTCCAACTAATAATATATTCCTTTTAATCAAAGTAAACCTCGAAATGAATTCCTACATACTTTGATTTTCAAATAAGAGTGCGTCCTATCTAAATATCTACATAAACATACATATATGTATGTAGATATATTGATGACAAAAAAGTAAGTATTTATCTATCTATATATATATGTACGTATATAAGGAAGTGAGGATTTTTATTAATCCCTTCATGAGATCAAAGTGTTTTATAAGTATAAGAATTAAATCTATTTTTCCAAAGGTCAATCGTCTTTATTTATTTACATACCTCCACACACTCACTCACACATCCAGTCATATAAATATTTTGATATGCATGAAACCTCCCAAGATAAATAACCTCAAGTCTTTCCTTAAGTACTACTTTAATAATACTCATTTGGCTAGGGATAGAAAACATGAGGGGGATTTTATTTTTCCATTAGGATCCGTATAAAATACGCATATGGAATGGATAAAGTGCACAAATCATATGTTATTAATTATTGTTGTTAGGTATAGCAACAATTCTAGTTTCCTGTATATACATATGTATATTTGTAGGCCCATATGTACTAAGAACATATATATATATATACCTACACATATCAGACTCTTTTAATTAAAAATAACATAGGTATACATCATATTATGTATGTATACCTATGTTGTATGTTATAAATATTCATTTTTATGAATAAATAGTGTCATTTTACGAATATAAATATGATTTATCGTTTTTGAGAGAGAGAGAGAGGCATTTCTTTAAGGATTCATTAGAACATCATTTAAATATATGTATCCTTGATTTGATAAAAATATATGTGTATACATATATGTGCGTAAATGAATGTATGCTGTAGATAGTAATAGGCCTATTTATATAGGTATATGTACATATATACAAAGGGGAAGGGGAAAAATGCCTAGGTATAACTTAAATAAATATTAATTATTTGCTTAAAAAGAGAACGGAATGATACACACTTGACCTTGATGTTATTAAAAAATAAATATTTTCTTTAAAAAAGAGAATAACAGTATGGATCTCTCTCTATATTATTTTTGGGTTTTATATAGAAGCCCTGGTTATATAGAAGACTGCTATAATTTTTCTTGGACCAAAATAGTTCGATCCTAATTGGTCAATCATCTAGAAAAGTTAAGTCTGATCTAATTTTCTAAAATAAATTGTGACCGATTATATGTTATTACATATTCTGAAAATATGCACGATGATTACGACATACGAGGCTTAAAGTAACTCATTTTATGCCCAACTCTCATGACTAGGTAAGATTTTAATAAGTGAATCTATCATTGTGCTTAAGTTTTCGATATGAAACCGAGAAAAAAAAATGGGTACACGGTCTGAAAAAAATATAATAAATTCAACATCAAACTGGAAAGAAAAAATAGGTTTAGAACCGAGTTTCAATACTAATTATAGATCTTACGAATATTTCGAATTGGTCTGATGAGAAGATTTGATATATCTTTACTAATTAGTAAAAAAATATTGGTATAGCCAGGAATTATTCATTATGTAGGTATATGGATATTTATTTGCTTCCCCCCTTCATCAACAAGGATGGCCTCCAACCTCTCTCCTTTAGCTTTGCACGATTTATGAATTTATAATTTTATTTTCAATCAATTGAAAACCCTTAGAACACTGGACAAACCCTAATCAGTCCCGTATCAATTATATTTTCAAATACCCACAATTTTAACATATAATAACATGTGTACTTTATCATTAGTGCTCTTCAAGCACGTTAGAGATTGATGATGACCACACGTTTTTACACAGGGAATGTTTAAATATCCAGTTGACTCCATTTTTGTATTATATGTAACTCGTATAGATTGTGAATAGTTGATTATATATATCTTCCATTATTTAAACTACTCACAAGCCACTGAGCAATGCCTTATTTTTCTTTTGTTTTTTATTTAATTTATATGTAGATTCCTTAGTTTAAACAAACAAACAAACAAAGCATTGTGTATTGCGATGGCCCATAAAACAACTCTAAGCTATTGTAGAAATTGAAGAAAAGTGAATTTTGTATTGCAATCAGGATTATAATACTTATTTACAATCTTGAAAAATACTTACAAGATCCAAAGTTATTTTTTAATTTTATTTTTCATATATTGAATGGTTCCCTCCAGTAGGGGGTACTGGGAATAGTTGCAAGACTTTTACCTTTTGATTCAATCCAATTGTAGCCAAGGACAGTTGTCGCAGTTAAAAAATTCTAGTGTAAGAAAAATAAATAATGAAAATTAGACAAAAGAATATTTTGTGAGGCATAAATAAATAAACTTGTTGCATAAACTTGTTGCATTCGTTATAATTAGTTTTGTATTTATTATTAAACATTATGATATTATAAGATATTTGCAATAGATCATTGATGACTAATATAGGTAGGAAATATTGAACACACTCTCTCACGAACACTATTATGGGCCATATAGATATGAAATAAATCCAGAACAATAAACAATACGTGGACAAATGGGTTACTTGTTACAATTTACCTCCTTGTATCGAACGTTTCATCTTCTCAAATATTTCGTCAATGAGGTGGTTTTGAATTTGAATAAATTGATTCAAGTCTTTGCAGAAGAATTAATAGGTCAAATGATATAAATTACAACAAAAACAGTGAAAAAATCATTATTATAAAGAAGTAATTTTACCCCTCAAAATACCTCATTTTATATCTCGATATCTTTTATAATTGTTGAGTGATTTTTATGACTTTAGTTTTTTTATGATAAAAAAAGAGGAAATGTTTTAATTTCTATGTAAGTTATATATAAAACAATTCTGTTTTGATACATAATTGTTTAAAACATGGGACAAATTTATTTATGCACTTACCCACCTAATATTGCTCAATATGTGTAAGCAAATTACATCTTTCTTATTCATAGGCATTTACTTTTTAAGTCATATTAGTATAAATAAATAACTTTGTTTATTTGTTTTGAAACAATTAATGTTAATAATAAATGAAGTTACATTTTCGCACGAAACCTGTGTGTTTTTCTAACTATGTATTATTTAAATATTTGCAATTTTGTTAATATATATGAATACATGCATTTAAAAATCATGCGAAAAGTAAATTCATATTTACAGTAAAGTTTATAAGTACTCATATTTAAATACCTATGTGTGTATATACATTTATGCTATGATTCAAGGATGTTATGAGTAAGTTAAAAAAATAAATAACTAAAAATACCCTTCACTAATCCTGCCCTTGCTCCTTAGAAATTTTTTTTAGGTAATTTATGGTTTTTTGTATACATGTGTATGTACTTATTCATCACAGACAAACAAATAGAAAATTTGCAATGATGGACACAAAGGGTGAATATTATAATATATTGTGAGTATAGGGGCCTAAGAAAAAAAATAAAAAATATATATTTTCAAGGAACATCACTTTCAAAAATTACAACCAATTTAATGCATAAATTTCCTCTCTTCTTTCACGTTACGTAAATACATATATGTAAGCATGGCCTTAGAAATCTGTTTGTAATAATAATTCTATGTGTGTATACCTTGTCAACTTACCCATATGATATTTGAGAATGTATGCATGATAACTTAAAAATGAGTAATTAAAATCATTGTGAATCATAATTTGATAATTGATAGGTAGTAGCCAGCAAATGATGATCATTTTTGTTATATTTCCTCACTTTTCTATAGATACTTGTGTTGGATTTTAATATGGAAATTCGGGCCGATTCAAGACCGTTATAATTATGGTTAGACCGAACCAATTGGGTCCTTTGAACAAGTTCACATTGGTCACATTGACAAATTAGGAGTGTCTTAAAATGGGTTCTTAAATGCAACTTAAGCCGCATTCTTTTTTACTTGGACTTGCAGTCAAAATTACTTGGACTCTCTCAAAAGATTTTTTACTCAATAAGGATTTATTCTAATAAAAAAACTGTTCAACAATAGCTAATACTTCAGAATTCATCATTAAATTGATAAATATTGTACATCATTTAAAGTATTTTGTTTAATAAAGTGAAGCTGAGGTATAGTCAAGTCCAATTCCAATTTAACAATTTACATGCTCAAATTTAACATTACTTTTTCATGATTGTCTTTGAATATCAAGTCAGCTTAAACTCATGAATAAATTAAAGCTGCATATATAAATGAGGAACAAAGTCATTTCAGATATAGATATTAGTGACATTTCTATACATATTTAAGTCATTTTTTTTAGCCCTCTAGTTATGACACCGAAACATGAGTCCAAATCTGTCTGTCCATATAATAAATCACTTAAGACCAAACGGGACCAAAAACCGTCTTAGATTGAGTCTCAACACGGGTAGACACCTTGTTTTTACCATTGATTTTGTCATATTCATTTCTGTTGTATGTAAATTAGAGGAATTTGAAATGAGTTCCTCACTTGCATACAAATGATTTATGAATTACATGGATGAAATCAAATGAGTTATTTCTTAATTCACCTCAATATGAGCATACCTTTGTGCAATACATGGGTAGCCAGTTAAATATGCCACTGAAGAAGGTGGTGCAAAATGTAAATATGTAAAAGAACGTAATTAGGCAGATACTTTATTTATTTATGGCTATCAGATTTAATCTGTTCTCTCAATTTCATGAGAGAACCCCCAGTAACGCTTTTATCCTACACTACATCTCTTATCGATTGAATAATTTATCAATTAATTATTATTATCAGCCTTTAATTTAATGGCATGCACCCTACCTATTATCAAACCAATTTTACTACAAAGGAAGTAGATGATTGGATGTTTTTTTCATTCATAAATCATGTGAGTAATTGGCTACAAATGGGTGGATATTTACTACTTAATTTGGCTATCGCAAATGAGTATGGATCTTATAGTTTATCTCTTTTAGGCACTAGAGAATCTAGATCCATTATAACTTTTGGCAATCACTTCACTTAAAAGATGTACCCATGAATATAAACCATTCATTTTTACAATTTGTAATGGTATATAGAGTTTGCTTATATGTAGGTTGTTTTTTTTTGTTTTTTTGTATTCTTCAAGTTTTACACCTTGTTGTTGTTTTTTTTCATAATTTTCTAATCTCATAAATCTTTGTTTAGATTTTTTTTTTAAATTCATTTTTTTAATATACAATTTAATGTACATAGAAGAACTGATAAAAATATCTTTATTAAAAAATATTCGTGCGTGAATAATTACTTTTTCAATAAATATTTTGATTTTATTTTTTAAAAATAAATGAGTATTATTTATTAAACTCTATAAGGGTTGATCTGATCAAAGTGCCATATTACATTTTATAAAAATCTTTCAATAATATACATAAATTAGAGAAATAATTCATTTCTACATCTGATGATAATAGAAATCTATGAAGCTTTCATTTTAGATCCTATTTCAGGTAGAGTTCTATGCAAAAATATTTAAACAAATTCCGTAATGAGGCATTATAATTAGTATACGATACATGTTCCTCTTTTGCAAAAAAAAAAAATATATTTAAATGACACGTGTAAATTACAATATGTAGAATTAATTAACATAACACGTAAACAAATGTATTTTCAAAAATATGACAAGAACTTTCACATCGGTTAATTATCAATTAATTTATAAATAGATTTAGAACATTGGGTTTTTTTCTTCTTTGTTTTATTTCTTAGATAAATTGGTTTTTTTCTTCATAAATCATATGAGTAGTTGGCTACAAATGGGTGGATATTTACTATTTTATTTGGTTATTGCAAATGAGTATAGTTTTTAAAGTTAGTTTCTTTTAGGTACTAGAGAATTGTATCTCAAAGGAAAGCTACATTGGTTTCATCTTTGATCAAATTTTGTAGTTATTATAAACTACTTATCTTATAAATATTATAAAAGGATCTTTTATTAAATGTATTATGGCATTTTAACCCTTGATCAGATCAACACATTTAGAGTTTAATAAATACTCATTGAGTATATATATATATAATTTTGATATATCTAAGCATATATATATATTATTATTATTAATCTTAATTTATTTCTACACCACGTGTCACAATTGTTTTGTTTTTTTCTTACCCTTTTCATCTTCTTCTTCTACCTTGGTAACATTTAAGGGGTTAAAAAGGTCATCAAATATGTAGAGAAGCCCTATAGAAGAGTACATACTTATGTATGTACATATATATAGACAAATCAAAATTTATACACGGATAATGTTTCCTTTATAAAAAGGACGACGCTTTAATCTTTTGCGCAAAAAAACTTTATTTTTTTTTAAAAGTCTTCTTCTTATTCCAAATAGACAAGTATGTAGATACTTAGAAGTAGAAATACGCTTATGCATTAAAATTCTGCAATTGTCTTCGAATAATAATAATAATTGTAAATTTTCAAGGTTATTCTATCAATTACTAGATGCATAGTGCATAGGTATATTATTTAGGTATGTATGTATAATAAAACTATATCAAATTTTGCATCATAAATACTGATGCACTAAAATATAAATGAAAAGGAAATGCAGGTAGCTTTAATAAAAAAAATTTTTTTTAATATAGATTTTTAGGAACGAATCTTAATAATTGCAATATTACTGTGTGTGGCATATAAACTCTTTAAAAACTCCTAAATTCAGCTTTTTCTCTATGTACGTAATTGATGTATAATGTGCAAAATAAATTTTTCTTTGTTGTAAAAATAGATCAATTTAAACCAAGGGCAAGGTACAAATGTACCTATAGGCTCCATACTGGTATAAAACCCTGACATCGTACAAATATATATGTATGATAATTGTAGTTTGAACTACTTGTAACTAAGGATCAACCCATATGCAGTTTTTAAGGGAATTATACCGATTAGTATTTGAAACCTTTGAAATCCCAGAAAAAATTACGATCAAATCCTCCCACTTTCCTCACTTTTCTTCACAACTACAAGAAAACAAATACCAAGATTTTGAAAAGTTGCATACTAAAAAAAAAATTCAGATCATTTTTAAAACATGAATACATTTTTATATTATTAATGGCCACAGGATAGGATTTGATGCTAGTTTGTTTGTTTTTAAACAATAAATGACATTTCAAAGTTATGTCACATATCCTAAATTACATTGATTGTCAAGCCCAAAAATGTTACTTTAGAATAAAATAATAATCTCATTTTTTAAATAAATAAACTTTTGGTAATATAATTGGTAAATTTAGCTTATTAACGATCCATTTAAATCTTTTTAAAATTACTTGTAATTTGCACAAGAGAATGCCCTTTTTGGGGGGGTAAATTGTACTACATACTTCTTTATTATTTAATCAATAGAATTATACGCTCGTATTATATTAGACTTTAAAGATATAAAAAAGGTCAATTTTGTGCCAAAAGTCAAAGCATACTCACGTATAATAGTAGGTACTATCCCTAAATTTAATATTTGGTTCGAATACATAATACACTATTATTATAACTTTGTTGTTTTGGAGCTAAACTAAAACCTATCAAACATTCATATTACAATTTTTCGCTCACAACGTTGAACTGAAAGGATTCCTCAAAATGATTCATTTTGATTCAAAAGAATAATTTTTTTTTGACAAATTATCTGTACTACTATTATAATAAAAAATGGCACTGAAATTTGCGTTTTTTATACTTTTCAATATTAAAACAAAAAATGAGAAATTCTCCTTTAACAAATTAAATTATAAGACATTCATTCATAAATAATAATTAATTCAAAGAGCAATTTACTATTTTATATTTGAAAAAAAAAATAAAAAATAGATGGAAGTGTAGTAAAAGAAAAAAAAAATCAATGGTATTTGTACCGTTTCAAATGTCAATATTGAATAGGACGAACTGAAGCGTGTATCCACAAAAGGCAATATTGTACCTTATAAATATGTGCACATTTGTATATTAATATAAATTGATTGTTCATACTGTTTTGATGATTTGAACCTATGCATATATTCTTATGGAAATAAGTATTTTTTATAATATATTTCATACATACACATATGTCCATATGCATGATTGCTAACCAAAAGGATCAAAATAATGATTTGATGTTGATAAACATCTACTTATGTGTAGTTTTTAAAACATGTTTGTCTGCTTATTCACTTATACTCGTTGTGCAAACCCTGATTTGCTTAAAGGAGTCAACAGTTACCATACAAATTACATTTGTACGATTTTAAAATTTGTTAAAATCCTAAGAAATGTCTATAAAAGTCATTAAACATCTATAATTTGGTAATTGTACTGAGGACCTTTGTTTTGTTTTTTTAATTACTAATATTTGCTATTTCCTTAAATGGATATGAATACTGTGTATGTGCCTAAATAAATGTGTACACATATCTATATATCTACCTGCTACTTCTCT
Organism: Lepeophtheirus nordmannii; assembly: GCA_963680855.1. Taxonomy (NCBI): domain Eukaryota; kingdom Metazoa; phylum Arthropoda; class Copepoda; order Siphonostomatoida; family Caligidae; genus Lepeophtheirus; species Lepeophtheirus nordmannii. The sequence continues at coordinate 23,965,426 of OY804522.1, read as the reverse complement.
GTTGCCTTATCAGATACTTAATCATTGTCATAGAGTGATGACCCTACCAAAATTTGAATCATGCCTTCTTTAAAATAAATAAATGGAAGGGTTCATGATTTTGACAACAACAAATAAATACACAGCAAGACGTGTTCATCACTACTTTAGCTTCTCACGCATGCCCATTACTTAAATCAGTAAAGGAGATATGTACTATTTTGTCTAGCATATTTAGTATGTCTTTGTTAAACTAATTAATCATAATGTGCTCTAATACTATAATCATTATAATTACTATAAGACTCTTTGATAAGTTTAATGTCCTATAGAAGGAGTTCTTAATTGGGGGTCCTCGTATCCTCTGGAAATCCTAAACGTTGTTTAAAGGGACACCAAGTGCTGCCTTTTATTATTATTATTATAGTACTACATGGAAAGCACAAAAAATCTACATTTTATATATAACCTAAAAATAAATGTCAATCAAACTCAATTCATAAGATATTTAAAAAAAAAATTTTAAACATAAGTTCAAGATTCGGTGAAATTTTTGCAATCTAGGGGCACATGTCAAGTGCCCCTAATAAAACAAAAAATATTAACTACAGAGATAAACAGTATAAATTCAATTGCACATACTGTTCTCCTCTAGAGAGCACTTACAATAATTTCTATCTTATTCTATAATTTGTTATGTTATGTGATAGGATTTTAGAGTATCCTTATACTGCTCTAAAAAATATGAAATAAGTTTTTTTGTACTTCAACTTTCAGGGAAATATAGTTGAAGCCATGTTAGTGCTTTAATTGCTACAGAACAATTTTTAATCATGAGTAAATTAAATATCATTCATAATTTAAATTAATATAAATATTTTTTTATTTACAAAATTGATTTATAATGTATATACTCCTATACTACTACCTAAAAAGTTGGTTCACTCAAATATTTATGAACATCTTATTTAAAGTAAATTTTAGGTATTTTTCATTGCTAAAAAGTAATTTTATTACCCCTTTTAAAAAAGTGAATTACATAACAATGTATGTGTAGGTATAATTTGGTAGACATTTTTTTAAAAGTAATAAAAACACTGAGTAGTAATTTTTTTTTCAAATTAACATTATGTTCTTTATAAGTTACTTAATTTGAAGCAAATTAATAATATTATCATTAAGAAGTCACTCGGAAAACATTTTGCAAAATCTGATAATCACAAAATTTCAAAAAAATAACAGCGTGTTTGAACTGGATTTTACCTGGTTTCTTAATCCTTCTGTGTGCTAATACTTAAGTAGCTCTGCCGTGATTAATTGATTTCTATCGAATTTTTGCTCGAAATTGGATGAAAATTTACAGACTTAGATGGACGATTCCTTTAAAGTCGGGCGCTTGACATATTGTTTGAAAGCTGTGGATCTCATCTCTTTAATGCATTCCTTATTAATCAATTTCATGTAATATTCAAGGAGTTATTTAAGTACAAAATATTTGGCCGACTTTTGGGCCTACTCCCGTCCCCTACGCTTCCAGGAGCTCCTTTAGGTCTAAACAGAGACTGGAAATAGAATTTGCATTAAATGCACTAGCGAATTGTCATTTTTAATACACTAGCGAATTGTCATTTTTAATGCAGCAAATGAGTATCTTTCTAGTCTTAAATTGAAGTTGAAGTTGGAAAATGGGCCAAAAAAAAAGCTAAAAAAGTAAGGTCCGATTTTTTGAAAACTTTAGAACTTTCAAAAAAAATAATTACAGATTTGAAATCAGCGTGCAAAACTGAATAAATTTTAATATACTTATACTCCTTAGGATTTTTGAAAGTTTAAATTTGTTAACCAGTGTAGTTATTTGAGGAAAAAGTTCAATTTGAAAATAAAATAAAAATGGACGGAAAAACATTTGATTGATTTCCAGTTTGGATTTACAAAATCATTGAAAGTTTAGCCACTAATTAAAAAAATTAAAAATAAAGTAAATTGCAAAAATATCTTTAACAAATATACTTATAAAAACATACAAATATGTATTTAAACAATATGATTGATGCTTTTCAATTATCTAATAAGCAAAATATGAACCAAAAATAAATAAAAATGCAATACATTTATGCATTGAGTGTAAGTGATTTTTTTAAATGAAAAATAAACAGTACCTTGGTCAATTTTGCAAATAGATAGATGTATCAATATGTATACATTGCAATGCATATAGGTAAAGATTTAAAGAGTAATTTTTTGACCAACCAAATGTTTTTAAGATGAAAAAAAAAACAAATACATTTATGCATTAGAGAAGGTAATTTTTAAAATGTGCTTTTAAAGATTTAATGACGTTTACGTATAACAAATTGAAATAGAGTTATTAAAAGATGTTTTGACTAAAAGTACAAATAAATGATTTTTTAAAATACATAGTTCAAAGCATGGCAAAGAAAAAATATTTTTGACCATTGTGGCTATTCACGAAAAGAAAAAAAACATCCTTTAGAATAAAGTTTCAATTAATCATTGAGTTCATTTAATATTCAAATTTACTAATATCATACAAAGGAATTTTTTTTTCTTCTAAATAAAAAAAAGTTGACAATTTGTTAAAGGAGTAATGCATGCCAAATAATATCTCTCCTCTATTGTCAGTTAAATCATTCACCTTTGCAAAATATATACAAAATAAATCACTAAACCACATTATATTATATTTAGGTATGTAATTGTTTTGTGTCTCACTCGCTGATTTGATTTGATTTACCTTATGATCAATCCATTATGTGCAAATTGGATCTTTCTTCTATATTGATGAAAAAAAAAAACACCATTCGTAATTATTAATTATGTATTTGCATTGAAAAGATGTTATTATTGTGGTTGAGATCACCTTGATCAAGACCAAAAAAGTACCAAAAAATTGGAAATCTATGACCAAGGACTTTGAGGAATCAAGACCAAGCAATACCAAGACTTTAAAGTGTCAAGGTCAATATAAAAAAAATTCTTTTAAAAAAATGAAAAATCTTAATTTAGTTGCTTTGGTCTTGGTTTTGACCAAAGCACCAATATATTTAGGTGGTTGATACCAAGATTTTCAAAAATTCATTTTGAGACTGCTCTTGAAAATCACATCACTAAGTGATTTATTCTAATTTTTAACTAATTAACATGTAATGTTTCATGATGATTTGAAGATATTTTATTACAAAATTAGCATATCATTCTTTTCTCCATGAAGCATAAAAAATCCCACTAACCTGTTCCAGTCAATCATCTGGGTTTTTATATTTCCGTATGCAAGATAAATTATTCGGGTAAATTTTTTTAACAGAGATTTATCTTAACATTTTATATACTACATATATAAATATAACCAATAGAAAGTACAGTTTCATGGTAACTCTCCAGGAACTTTTTAGCCTTCTAGTGGTCCATTAAGTGTCGTCGAGTGTAATAAGTGGGTGGACATATTGAATAAATATTTACTTACATATAGTTATATGTTTTTCATGATAGAGTTGAAATTGATTAATGGTTTTGTGTAAATTTACATATTGTGAACACACAATAATGGAGTTACTGGGCGGAGGGAGGGGGTGTTGAAAAATATTTTCATAGGGTAGCGTATTTTAGATGACCTTAAATAGAAAATTTAATTGCTAAAAAAAAGTATGTGATACAGAGGACAATTGCAACACTTTGTACCTTCTTCTCAATCCCTCAAAGATAAGAAAGATAAAACACACCAAATTTTTGAGCAACAAAATTATACATTTATACATTACTCAATTAAATTTGGATACATTTGCAATCATCATTTTCTTACCAATTGTAAGATGATTTATCAAATGTTGCAACCGTCTCCAATACCAGAGGCAGTTGCAACTTGTAAAAAACTATAATAGGCTACTATTTGAATACACGATATTAATAAAAAAGAACTAATACAATAATTTCAACATCTAAGGTAGAGGTCAGTTTATAGAGATACTCCCTTTATCACAGGGAGGTTCTCACACCTTTGGTCTTGGTCTCGACCATTAAAACTTTAATCTAAACCCTGTTGTTATCGATACTCAAAAATAATCATATTAAACCAAAAAAAAAAAATTATGTATTAAAATAGTTTGTAATAGCTGGTTCAAGATGAAGCCACTGGAATTATTTAATGAAAATAAATTGACTCAAACATCACAATACTCAAATCTTAAGAGGTTTTATAATATATATTACAATATAGTATATTTGGTATCTACAATATTGTAATTTTAAATATTTACTGTAGTTTTGAATTTTTTAAATTACATTTTCATTCATGTGATTTTTTTTAATTGTCCAAACAAATGTGTTCTTAGATCTTTGTAAAACTTATAAGAAAGCAGTGCCACGGCCAGACCTTAGTAATAATGAAACCATATGAAATACATATGAGCACAATACTTAGATTTGTACTCCACTGACACAAATACTCCAGTGGAAGAAAGTACAGTCATCTGATAGAATAGAACTGATAACCTCTGCCCCTCAAGTGACGGGACCTGTACTAATAAATTTGGTCTCGACCTCAAAGACTCGGTCTTGGGAATCTTTTGGTCTCGAGTAAGTCGGTCTTATTCGACTTTTGTAGAGCACGTGGAGAAGGTGGGAGGGAGACTTATGGCACCATTAAATTAATGCCCTTGTAAACATCAGTAACCTTTTATATGATTTTGGGGTAAAATGAACTTAATTTCAAAAAACAAACAAAAGTACCAAGCGTTTTTCCTTTTCTAATCACAAAATTGCTTTGAAAAAACCCAGTTATTTCTCTCTTTTACGTTAAAAAAACACGGGGGCAACTGTGAATCCGCTTTTTGCGGCAAACCTGAGGCAAACTTTGTTATTAATGTCTAATATGATATGTGCAAAATTCAGTGATTTGGATGAATGATACTGATATGAGTTGAAAGATAATTTAGTTATATGTAAGTGAAATTAATAGAAGTTTTATTTAATATTTCTTGAAAGTTAACAGTGTAGTTTCAAAGTCATATCTCAACAATACATTTTCATTTATATCTCGCGGAAAATTTTATACACAAATTTGATATTTATAATACACAAAAAAAGGTAGTTTAATTTGACATTTTCAATTTTAATTTCATGGATGTATCTTAATCGTGACTCGAGAACAACAGTGTGTTCCAACTGTCCGTGTAACCGTCTTGTAACTATCCCCGGTCATCCCCACAAAAAATTTATAAAAAAAAAGAAAAAGAAGATGAAAATCACCAGGGCATGTCTGTCAAAATCGAACCAGGCCACCACATTTTATAAGAAAACTCATAACCAATTTACAAAAACTAAATTAGCATAACTTTTTTAAAACTATTATAGTATAAAATCCATTTCTATTGACATGATTGGAACAGAGTACTTTATCTAGATTTTTTATCTGGAATTTTTTTAATAGTTGTATTAGTGTAATACCTAAGCATCATTTGTCAGTAGGTGAGGTTGACAAAATAAAACAATCAAGAAAGCGAAATTAGGAAATTAATTCGTCACCAACTTGTTTATTCTCAGAACATGAATGCTTAGAAAGTTTTTCATAAAAATACAAAGCAAGTTATCATTTCAAACTTTTTTTATAAATAGACTTCCTAAAGAATGAGTTTAGCTATTTGAAATTAAATCCATGCTTTAGAAATATTTAGAATAAAAAGATATGATTACTATGTACATCCTGATCTAACTGAAAGGATTTTGCTACCAAGGAATTGGAACATAGAATTTGTGTCACTGGGTGTCATTATAAGCCAGTCAAAATACTATACATATGTACAAAATATAAATTAAAACTTACCCATTTAATGTGTTACTCAGAATTGAATAAAAGTTTATATATAGATATTTAGAACAATAACATAAAATAAGTTAATTTAATTTAATTTAGGTATGTACTTACATCCATTGTATGTATGTGTGTATATGCAGACACATTAACTTGCTTACATATGTGTATGGAGCCAAGTATTATGTATGTATGTACATATACAATAATATACATACATATGTATGTAATTTTTTTTCGACATTTGTTTTTGAAAAATATATTGCTTAATAAATTAACTTAAAGGTTTTTTTATTATTATTATTGCTATTACTATATACATATATGTATAGTACGAGTATTAGTACTTGTCTTCCATGTCTATGTACATTCGAATAAAACCCTACAATTGTTTTAATAATTAATTACTATATGTACCTACTCAGGGAATGAGTCATAGAAGCTGGTCATTCCTCCATATGCTTCTGCGTTACATTTATAGAATTTGCTATAGTATAAAAATGTACATATAGGATATTTATTATATACGTGACGTCATCATTGTGTAGGTCGGCCATTTTAGGGACATAAATAATAAGGTTAAACATTTACCCTCATTCAAAATATGATATCTCAATATGAATGAACAAGAATGTTACTACATTAACATATTAGTCCATAAATTAGCTGTTAATTTTGCAAGGATTAAATATTTTTCCCACTAATTATCCCACTTTTCTGCTCCCTACTCGATCTAAACCGAAATTAATGAATAACTTCCATATCTACATAAATGATTTTATTGAAATATCACTATTTCTATTTGATATCAAGTTGAATTCATATAGAAGTTTACTTATAGTTTGTTTTTGGGTAATTTGTCAATTTTATTTACAAATATATCAACTTTAAGTTGATATATTTGTCACTTATATTTATAATGCAATCAGTAAAGTCAGTGGAAACGATTTATATATGTAAATTATTAAAGAGATAGTTCAAAACCGAACCGGGAAATTGTTTGGTACGACCCTTACTGTTTTACACATATTTATGTCTGTAAAGAGTTGACTCTTACTAATAAAAAAAATAGTTCTCCAATTCTGAGAATACAATTAACAATAGTTTTCTAATATACATGTACCGAACCGTGAACCATATCAGGGATATACCGTAGTCCGTTTCGCACTGCAGATTTTGTTTAACGTACACAACACATACATAAATAAAAATAAAAATTGAATAAAAATGATATGAATAAAAACTTCCCAATTTTTAAAATAATAAACACTCAAATATTACATTGACTTACATATCTCTTATAGACAAAATGCTTGAAGAAAAGATCACACCCTAGTGCTTTTTGTAGAGAGATACATATAAATCTATAGAAAATGTTTAACAATACACTATGGTGATCCAATTTAATTACAACATTATCAGGACTTACTACGAAAGTTCATTATATGCAAAATTTATACACACGAGTCTTCTAGAATCTCAGACACCAAATAGATTTTACATATTATTACATCTTATATCAATGTCTTAATTAATTTGTATTAATTTTAAATTATGATTTGATTTAGGATTTGGATATTTAGAGTGAGAATTTGTAATTTTTTACTAGTTTTTATTTTATTTTTTTAAATAATGTGTATCTTCTTTTCACCATGTTAACAAATTAAATATATTGCAACTATGTATATGTTGTATTTTGGTCAATTGTGGACTTTATATTCAAATTTCTTCAGGGATGGATTGAAATATCAAGGAAAATTAACTATATATAATTTAGAAGAGTAATTAGCTCTAACGAGTGTGTCTTGTACAATAGCCAAGTACATTTCAAAATTTTTGCTTCGGTTATCTGCTACCTATAACTAAGTAAACAAAATCAAAAATTGGGTTCAACTGTGCACCCAATGGAATTGGTTGACTCATTAATACGCCTTGGGATAATATAGTAAGAGAATCAATACTCTAGAGCGAGTATAACTTTTCAAAAATTATAATCCTTCATAATATTCTTTTGCACTAATTGTAGTCGGGCATTTTTGCAATCTCAAATTGCAATTTGTAGCCCCTCTATCAAAAATGATTAATTAAAATATTTTTATCAATCGAAATGATTGATAAATAAATAATTTAGACTCATGTTGAGAAAAATGATATCCTAGCTTGCCTCTCTGCTAACGAAATACATATTAAACAATATTTACAGAAGGTGCAAAAAAAAGCGATCATTAGACTTCCCCTATACATATTTTCGTACAATTGTTAATCTTTTTTTGCAAAAACCATAAATACTCAATAAACAAACACAAAATAAATATTTATAAATAGTTCACATGCTACCTACTTATGTATTTATATGTATGTTTCAAAAACACAATATAAATTTAGAGAATAAGACTCCCTTAATTTTGATAGTTGGGTAGCATAGAAAATTACGCATAAATCAAATGAAAAAACCCCAAATCTGAGTTTATTTTGTAATTTATAATTTTGTATTAATAGAAAAACATGGTATGTATGTACTTATTTAATGGTTGTTGATACTTTAAAATATGTATATAATACATACATTGGTGAATGAAAGTACATACATGTACTAGGAGAGGGAGTCAAGGTGGGGGAAAAAGAACTTATGGGTGTAGGAATTTCAGGCATTTTATGAATCGTGATGAAAAAAATAAATACAGACTTTATTCAAGGGTTATCACATTCAACCCTTCCATTTTTTTATGATGATTATTATTAGACTCTCATATTCATAATAAATATTGTTAACATTCACGCTTTGACAAAGATAATAACAACTCAAGGCGGAATAAGCAAGATAGGAATAAAAAAGAAAAGAAGGAATCATAGCCCACAACACAAAAGCCTTTTAAATACATCATCACTCTCCTTGCTTCATCATCCAATGTCTGTTTAATTTTTGGTCTTGGAAGCTGCTAAGTGAGGTAGGAAGAGAGAGTCAACGTAGAGTCAAATATGTTTTCCGAAAGAGAATTTGTAGTATTTTTATAGCCTGGCATTATTCCTCTTCTTGAGAGGGATCATTACAAAGCCCCAAAAATATAAGTCATTCCTATCTAAATATACATTGTCAAAATAAAATATTTCGGTTAACCTATGATGGTACGTAGATACATGAAACGACCATGAAAAACAATGTCATTCAGTTCATATTTTCATAGCAACGAAGAAAAAAAAAAGAAGACCCATGCCGTGTTTAGGTGTAAATAATGAATAATTTTTTCTTCTCAATATTGTTATTTATTAATTTTAGATACATCATACCAATAGCATAACAAAATGATTGTTGGTTTTTTTACACACCTATTCGGTTATTCACTGATTTTATTTGAGACCTCAAAAATGGCTCTTCTGCATCGGTAGCTCCTTTTTGTTGACCAACAACCTAATTTGGTACAAATAATTTTTTTGACTTCCTCAAACTTTATTGTCTGACTCTTTACACTTTTAATTAAGGAGCCCCTCTTCTATAAAAATGTACAAAAATCTCGTGATTTAAATAAAAATACTCAAGTATTTGGACCGAGAAAACTAAAACAACATTAATAGTCGCAAGATGGTGTAAAAATATATCATAACTCCTGATAGAGATAAATATAGTGCTCCTGTCTGCTGATGAAGTTTGAATTGTCAAAACAGAGTTTGAATAAAAGTATTAATACTTATAACATATAACTATTTATTTTTTTGCACACGCCGGGATTTTGATCTTTTTCACATCTCTTACCGATTATTTTTGCAGTCCATTTAACTTTTCTCAATTGAATAGTTGCTTTATTTATAAATACTTGTACCTATAAAATAATAGACAAGATTATTTTTTTATGAGTGATTATTCAAATAATTGTGCTATGACATATATTTTTACATTTACAAGATGTTAGTTTAGAAAGAATTGGGTACTTTAATTCTAACAAAAATTATAAACAAAAATTTTTAAATGTCAATGAAGGATTTTATTAACCATAAACTAAAATTAAAAAATTTATTATAGCAGAAAACTGATAAAGTTATCTAATTAGCTAAAAAAAACAAATTACTATGGTGTTCTGAGAGTATTAAAAATTACTATCATTGATGGAGTCACAGGGGCTTATTCAAGCCAACATTTATAAAGGAATCCAAAATTTTGGGATTATAAAAGGAGGTTATAATCAACAATGACCAAAAATTATTAGTATATCATAAAAAGAATTACTTTGCAAGAAAGAACAAAAATTAGCAATCTTTTTAAAAATTTGGTTCTATAAACTATAAAAGAGCTCTAAGTTCCGTTTAGAAATATATAAACTACTGAAAAACTTGTACATATATTCACTCTTGCTTTTTATTTGTGTTTTGCACGTTGATTGATTGAACTCAAATTAAAATTTGTTTATCAATAAACATAAAAGGTTGTAGGGTTAAATGATAATTGCTACGTATCTTCTTTTTTTTCTTTTTTTTTTTGCCAAATTTCATTAAATTTTAGAACGATTGGGTAATTTGAGTGAAATAAAGTTCAAAATAGGACTCGAACGATATGGATTTTTTAAAGACCAATACTGATTATTTGGAGAATAAAAACCCATACCCGATTTACCAGTCAATTTTTTTAAAATCAATATTTGAGATCCTAGAAAATACATGCCCACTAGAGCCCAAATATGGCCCCTTTGGCCACTGCATAAAATTTTTTATCTCTATAACAAAGTAAATTGATCATCTGCTAAGATTTTGAAGAGCTGCATTCTATAACTTTTCTTCTTATAATTTTTCAAATGTGGATTCATTTTTATATCATTGACGCCATTCCTAGGATTTTATTCAAGTTTTTAGTTTCAACAATAAACTATAGTTAAAAGTGACGTTAGATACCTTAAATTACATTAATTGAATGTTTGGGTAAAAAATATTAATTAAGGGAAAATGAATTTTCAGAAACGGCCACGCTGACCACGTAAGTGTTTTCAATAGATGGTTAAGTATTTTAAAAAAAATTAAAAGTAAATTTCGGGAGAAAATGTTGATTTCATTATTTCTATTAAATATTGGATAAGATATTTTAGAAAAATATCTAAAATATTGGTAATAATCTTCATATACGACTGATAGTTGGATTAATTTAAAACTGTTTCAAATCAAACTATCAAGACAAGTTCAAAATTCTTAGTATCATATCTATTTCAGTTCTAATAACATCACAATGCATGGTGAACAATTATGTAATTATATATATTTAATTCCAAACACTTCACTTCAATATTAATTATTTCTGGAGTATTTACCCATATATGTACATACTATCAAAGGATTAGGCTTAAGAACAATTTAAATCCTGGTGTATGTAAAAATGTAGGACATTGATATAAATGATCGGAATTAAACTGTTGTAATTAATTTATTAATTTATTACGATATAATATACATATTGGGTTACAGGGTGTCTTTTTGAGGGACTTACATCCATACCATATACTCATGACTATTTTTTCTTTGCATAATGTAAACATTGACTCTAGAATTATATATTTTAGAGTAAGAGCACTCATAATAAATGGCATTGTTTGTTTGTTCTTTGAAGTGACTTCCTTTGCAAAATGACAATAATAATAATAATAATAGATTGAATGACAAATACATATGTATGTAGGTATATTTAAACAAACCTTTTGTTTAAGTATTATTGTATAGCAAATCACAAAATACGAGAGGGTGAGAGAGATAATTTGAAGGTGAAGAGAACTTATGTACAAAAATTGAAAAAAAAAAAAAAATAATAATATTGTAAGTACCAACGTATAAATTCAAAAAAAAAAAAAAATCGTGACATTGTAGTCAATTCTTAAGTCATTTTTTTTCTTCTTCTTCGTTTGGTATTATTATCTTCCTTTCTCTTCCTGTATTGCATTTATCTTGGAAATCATAAATCTTGAAAAGATTCTTGTAGTATATTGTAATTTATTTATTTTTTTCACATGAAACTATTGGAAAATTTTGATCGATTTGATATTTAAAGATTTTTTATTTACGTTTATTATTTTATGTCTTACTTTTTGATCACAAAATTTTGAAAAGTGGCTTTCAATGTGCACTCTGAACTCTGGAAGGATTCTTTGATTAACTTTGATATTATAAGAAATAATTTGTATTTATTTAATCAATAGATGCAAGAAAGTTTTGATACGTCATAATGATATTACTGTAATCAAATATCAGTGTAAAGTATAATTTAAATTTGCTCAAGAGAATCGATTTCTACAACAAGAAATTGATTCTTCAAATTATTTATGTCTCAACTGTAGTCCCATATTGAGCTATTGGAAATGAGATTAATTGGTTAAGAATTATGTTTCACCACCGATATATTCTAGCTCTTATACGACCACGCTCTCAATTGGGTGGTGGCTTTTTTCTTCTGTAATTAATACTTTTCCAAAGATTAATAGAAAAAATTTTCATCGATCTATCAAGGAAGCCGGTACTAGAATGAAGCGAAAACATAATTTGCTCACCGGCTTGCCTTCCTCTAATGGTTGAGGCTGATATGATGAAAATGTTAAGGAGGATTTCTTCAATAAATTTAGGAGACCCAAAGTTGCTAGAAAGAGTGCCCTCTGTAATAATGTACAAACAATTCATGACCTTGGGCCAAAGTCTATTTTTAACACGGGACGATTTTATTACCCTCTATTGAGAACTGCGAGAAGACATATTACATTCCCCTTGGCATCTGAAAATAGACCTGGATCTTCAACCGTGTCCTCACGTAGCTTCTATATGTACTCTGTATATAGACAAAGTAGGGTTGCCAAGATCATGGGAAAGAATAATATCTTGCTCGTAGCGTGAGCCGCACAACGATAAGAACTTCATAACTCAGTTCCAAGTATCAATCGAAACAATTGGGTTTCTTATCCTTGTAAAGACTGCAGAAAAACATACAACGTACCTTTGCTGAGCGCTCCATTCTCTTCATCGTCCCAATGTTTCTGAGCCTCAACCTGAATGGTATAAACATTCAGTCCAAGTACCTGAGAGCAATTCTTCTTTTAAGGAAAGCAAGGCAATACGAGCGTCGATTGGCAACTTTAAAGCATATATTCCTATAAAGTTGACAAATGATGAATGTACTGAAATATTGGCCCTAAGAAGCATAATGTAGCTGGGGCAAGGTATTCTGCGTTGTCCCTACAAATTCCAAAAATAGCTACTCTTCATGGGATTGCACTGTTGACTTGACAAAAAAATTTTAACGTCTTCTGCAATCCGGCACCTTTGTTTGAGCTCAATGTTTTAAACATTCTATTAATATAGTTTTTACTTTTTGCGCTTCTTTAAGTGTGTTTTTTGTTAATTTTTGAAAAACACAATTAGATTCTACTTGTATTTATTTAAATAGATAAAACAAAGACTTAAAATAAAAAAAAAAGTAATTAAGAAAATATCTCATTTTTGTTACAAAAAATTTGCTAATTATTATTTAAAAAATTAAATTAGTGTTAGTAGGAAAATAAAATGTAGTCAGAAAAGCTGATTAATGATTGAGCTAAAACTATTTAAAGTCGGTATATTAAATTTAGTAGGAACCAATATGATAATAATTGGACCCTAGTTTTTATGAGATATGCTAAATATAATGTCAAATATTAAAATAACTCGATTTCTATTTATCACATAGTAAGTAACTTTTGTTTGAATTAATTTCTGTTCTTAAATCAATCTAGAATTGTATGGGTTGATTGTACATAGGAGGGTATAGAAAAAATTTAGAATAGGTAGTGTCAAATTTTAAGTATGTTTCGTTTGAGTGATACGTAGATAATTAGAATTATGTCACTTCCATTCTCCACCCAGTATAGTCAATAAAAAAGAGCCGTATTTCACTCTTTAATATCAAGGCAAAAACAATTTGGATCGACTATTATTCAACTTTTTTTAAGGAAAATAAGAAAAAAGACAACACTATTCATGACGTCATAATTAATTGTTTTATTTTTTTAGACTGAAATGTGAGAGGTGACCCAATTGCAATCCTTTGTTTTAATTTAGGAACAAAACAAAACAAGTGTTAGCCTTACTAGATAAACTTCTATCGCAGTAGGATAAAACCAGGAGAAGCAGCATAAATATAAAATAGCTACTTAATGAGGTACATATTATTAGTTAGGTCAAAAATCTGAAACGTTTATTATAGAATGTGCAATTAACATAGAACGCTAGAATTGCCTTTCGGCGAAAAATGCTATAACATAAAAAAAAAGGCTTTTTTCTCTTACTAGAATGATTCAATAGTAGGATAAAGCCAACTAGATAGTTGTCTATATAATATGTGCAGAGAAGAAAGTTATGGAAGGACTAATAATTATTACTCATTTATTTTGTACTTAACTTAAAGGAACTACATATTTCTTTGAAAGAACCCAATTTTTTTGATAATATTTCAGAGGCAAGGAAATCAACAAGGTTCTGCAATCAGATGTATTCCTTTGTATTTTATTACGAGTTTGAGTCAAGTCTTGAGGTCTGTAATCAAGTTCTAGTTAGGCCCTTACAAAAAATTTTGATTCGTGTCACAAGTCAAGTCTCATAATTTTGATGATACGAGTCGTAGTGGAGTTGAGAACTTAGCAATAGAGTTCAAGTAAAATGTTGAGCACTAAGTTCTACGTATCGTGTCTGATTTTTTTCTGTATATAAGGATCAATTTCCAATTATATCAACTCGAGTTATATCCTCTGAACTTTTTTTTATTAAAATGAATGATTTTTGATTATATGTATGTATGTATATAGCTATTTATCCAATGATAATGGAGAGTGTCTTTTGAGTCTCAAGTATCTTGAATAGGCGTTTGACTCAGTTTGAGTAAAAATAAAATAAAAATATGACGAAGTCGAGTTCGAGTCACCAACTCTGTCTGGAATCCTGGGTGATCATAGTGTTAGATGGTGAATGTGTTATAGACCTTAAATATTCATGTTTTTTCAAAAAGAAAAAAAAATCAAAATGTAAACATACCATTAGGAGGACTATATTCTATATACTCTCGTATAAAAATATATATTATTCATAAGTACATGTATCCTGACCTAACAGCCATGGAAAGAAGGAAAAACCGGTTTCTACCTTGATTGACACTATATCACTTCATGATTAACAAAAGGTCCTATATTTTTTATACATACATACATAGCTCTTGTCCAAAAATAGAGAAGTGTCGTAATAGATTGACAGCAAATGACAATGTATTGATTAAGTATTACTTATGAAGGAAGCAATCATCTAGGTATATAGGAACAATGAATAAGGGGTTTTTTTTTGGTTTTTTTTTATTCTTGAATGAAAAAGGATTTGGGCACCTATTTACCTACCTACCCATGTATATGTATGTAGATACTCTAAATGATTTGAATCTATTATTACTATTATTCAGGTTCTAGGAGTCCAGAAAGGAGTCGACTACTAAATAATTTCCCTCCCTTTGAAATCTCACGTTTAGGACCCCCCGTTCAAAAGTTATTTTTAATAAGCAAGGACCATAAATTTCATATTTGCTCACATATTGGACTTCTATGTATATATACTTAAATATGTATATGCGTAAGCCAAATAAAACATACACATACATATATTTGGAATGGTTTTAAACGTTTTTTATTAGGATCTTTGAGGTCATAAATAACTCTACAAATAATTTACATATGAAAATTCATTTGCATGAGTAAAAATATCCACACACAAAAAAGAAGATATTTGAGCAACATAATTGATCATTATTTAACTCAAATTTTTTTTATGTCATCGAGTATTGTAAGTAAAATGATGACAAGGGTTTAATTTTTTTTGGATGTGACTTTTAAACTGCTCATTCAGTTGCATATTGCAAACACTCTTCCGTTGCTATAAGACTTTATTTTTAACTATCAAAAGGTCATTAAGATTGTCATATATGGTGGCTTTTACTTGCAGTAGAGTGTGGGAAGTATAGGTCTACAGCAAAGGTCAGATTAAGTGACAGTAAAATTAATATAAGAATATCATTTAAAACGTCGATGCAATCGAGAGAATAACAAATATCTGTATATAAGGGTCTATATGTACCTTGCTTCCACCAATGACAAACATAGTTATATAGCAATTAAAATTAGACATAGCATGTCAGATCATATATCTTTATAAATTATGTATTTCAACACGTGTGTTCATATTTTATGATTTACTAAAAATTTGGCAAATATATATATGTGGATATATTAATTTATTGTATATCTTTTATTTTATTGTGAGTAAATTTTATGGTTGTTGTGAAATATATACATACCTATACACACATCATTTAAAAGATTATGCCACATTTCCTATTGTTGCCAAATATGAGGATATCTTAGATGTTGATAAGTTACTCAAAAAAAAAAAAGAAGAAACTTCAACTCTTGAACAAAGCAACATCGTAAAAGGAGAATTTTAAGTATGGACTATGAATGTTTATACAACAACTTAATTCCACTACATTTCTTTATATATTCGTTTACAAAATATAAATTTACCCACCCATAAATAAGAAGTTCTTTTTCATAAATTGAGTCATTGCCTGAATAAATTTATGTTAAACATATTTATATTTAAAGTATCGTTACTACTACACAAATTCAGAAAAAATATAGAAGTAACCACACATATTCTAACCAAATCTCTTTAAATAATCATTGATGCATACCTATATAATACTTATTTATCAGATTCTCTTTTTAAAATATTATATTGAAATGGAATGGAATAAAAAAAAAATTATCAATTAAGCGAATGGAAAGACAAAATTTATCAATTGAATCTTTCTCACTGGTCATCAAGTCACGATATGTATTCATCAAATCCTCAAGGAACTCGTTTGTACCACCTATGTATACGGAGCTAAAAAAAATAACGTAAATTTGTATTTACGTTACACATATGTATACTATATACATAGTAGGAGCTTAGATTAACATAACCTGGAAATTGAATGAAGTATTATTTGTATGCGTAGTAGATATATGTATTTAAAAATAACTCTTTGCAATGATTTGAATGAATTGTTAGTTCTGAGTTGGTAGATATTTGCAGAGTCATTGAAATGTAGTACTTGAAGTAAAATAATGCTACGAGTAACTTATAGACGTACCTCAAATATAAAAAAAAATCTAATGTCTCTCTAAATTTATGTAGAGCAAAAAACAACAACATTTGAACACAGATTCCTTCCTATACCATTTAACTAAATTGTTTATGCTCTTATATATCATTATATATGTATGTGTACATACATATACGCATCAATTAAATATAAAAGGGCCTTTAAACCATGGAGCTCATTAAACAAAATTATAAATTAGACTCCTGCTTGCATTCGTACAAAAAAGCATGGAAACATTTTAATTAAAATTAAAACTAGGTAAGGAACCTTTAAATAATTATAAAAAGAAAGAGATGATAAAAGAGAGGTCGAAGCTCTATTCTCCTCCTGCTAATCACTTTAACTACCCAAGTATTATAAACTTCTGAATCAGGCTATATTTTTAATACATGTGTGTAGCTAAGCAATCTGGGCTTTAGGGCGGAATTTAGTCATCATTTATGGTCCATAAAATACGAATACTTTTTAATGATTCCAAATAGGATTGCCTATCCAAAATTTGAGTACGTGAATTATGAATCTTTCATGATTATAGGTTTTGCAAATGCAACGGAAATACTTAAAAGAGGAATATAAATTCACTCACTGAAAGAAAAACTCATTAAATCGATCATCATAGGCACACTAAATTATAACCAATTGAACAAAAAATAAAAGCCTTTTCATAACGCATGCATGACTCATAATCAAGTACATATAGGTATAATATGTATATAAAATATTAAACTTACTAAGGGTGTAATTTCATTTTTCTTTTTTTCTTTTTTCTTTCTCCCACGAAAGTCAGTTTCTTCTATTAAAGAAAAAAAATGTATTTAAATATTAAAAATTATCTTTACCATGAAATTACTCGTTTATGTAGTTATCTAAAAGAGATCATAGGTCTATGATACAGAAGGCTATAAGCCCTCTTAAATGAATTTCTTTTAATTTTATCCGAATATTTTTTTCTATATATTTTTCTTGACAGATTCCTAAATGAATTACTCCAACTATTAATATGTTTGATTCTTTTATAAATATTTGTAACAAAATGTAAGTTAGTACTTAAAGTCAATTAATCATTCAATAAATAAATCATGCGATAGCACCATTTACAAATATTAAGAACCAAAAAAAAGTGCATTTGCTCTAATTATCATTAGGGTTTATTGTTATTATTTTTATTATTATTATTTGTATGTAGTATCATTACAATAATTGTAGCTCAAACTACCTTCATACATATAATAGGGTTATTAATCTCTTTCTTTTACTACGCATACACAACAGCAAAAATTGCTACTGAATTTACGCATTCAAAATATATTAAAACAAATACATATCTATGTACCAAAAACCAAATGACTCTTTTTTGGTTTTTTTTTTTTTTAACTAGCCTTTGTCTTCATCAAAGTAAATTAAATATGAAATAAGTAACTGCATGTTTGTTTCATCAGGCTTACCTACCTATGATTAAGAAGACTCATGGAAATAAATACACGCATGACTTCTTTGTGTCAATGGTAATTGAGTCATTACTCAAGATTTGTGAGTGTGTGATTCTAATACATTTTTTTGTATTATTGTTTTGGTGAGGTGTAAGGACTTATTAACACTTTAAGTGGTTCTTTAAAACAACAAAACAAAAACAAAAGTTTCAATAGTTAGGGCACGATTCCTTCTTTCTTCTTTATTCCTCCCCTCTTCTTGTCTACATAGGTGTACCTTCCTATACATATATAGATGTACTCTAATAACAAGTGGTTCAGAATGAAGCTACTACCCATTTCTCATGAATAATTAGGTTTTTTGAGTATCTAAATGACGTCGATTCATGCAAAGTAATTAGGAACGTTAGAGTAAGAGCTGTGCAGTCTCTTCCCCATTCCTTAAAAGACGTACTAAATACAAATTAAAACTGCTATGGGGAGCAGTCTTTGTTTAAATGGACATCTTGCACAATTAAAAGAGAAGACAATGCTTAATATTGTGTAAGTAATGTCAATTTTTTGCAAAAAAGAAGTAGACAAAAATAACACAATAATTTACTTACAACGCGTAACAAATACATAATATATAATAAAATAAGTTATCATTTTGGTGCAAAAATTCGCAAAAATAAGTCAACCTATCAATGTCAAAATGAAATACAATGATAAATGGACTCAATTGGTATGAAAAAAATCTTACTACGCATGAATTGAAATCTTTGGCTCTTGTTATTAATATTTTAGGTCATATTATTCTATTTTATAGGCGTATCAATTTTTTCGGGATTTATTTTTCCACAGATTTGTTTTATGTTGTAGTACCACATATATTTATTTATGAACCATATCTTTCTTTCTTTCTTTTTTTCAATGTCCACCAATGTAAACAATCTCTTCATTTCTTCACATGGAATAGTGGGTTCCCTGGTAATCAGATTCCTAATTATTACACCACACTTGTGTAACGTGTTGAACGTTTGGATTGAAAAAAAAAGCTATCTGCAAAAAAAAAAAAAAACAACGCTTAAAATACAGGTTTCCTAATTATCATTACTTTGTAGTAATTGCTTATAATTGCACTCCAGTTATATATAGATACCAATGTAGGTACACAGCTATGAAAAAACATAGTTTTTTTTTTGTTTGTTTTTTTGGACTTTCATTATTGAGAATGGTTGAGTTGATGCGACAGCATTTGATATTTAAATACATATTTTTTTATCCTTTGTTCTACAGCTTTTTAAGGTTGTGAGAACCATAATTAATTTGTAAATACAAAGGTAGGTTATGCAATTGACACAAAGGCATATGAATTAAAGGACCTTTTATTATACATATATTTATTCTAATTTAAATTGGAGTAAATTCTATTGTTTTTGCATTTATGAGAGTCCTTTGGTTTTAAAATTCAATGAGTCATAATAAAAAATGCGCTATTAGTTCCTTCTTTTCTGTGTATTCAAATGGACACAATACAATTCAATTCAAATTTGATAATATACATACGTATATTATAAAAAATGGTTAACAAAATAATGACTTTTAAAAATAACCAAATTATAATTTTGCCAAAACTGATGTAAAGTTATTGCTAAATATTCTGCATTTCAAATGATGAAGTGGTTGATATATCTGAAAGTGTTATTTGTATCTCAGATTAACTAAACTTATTTTTAAAATTACTGTGAAACACTATTTTCCATTCTCTTTACTGAATCACTGAATTGTTGTCGAAACTAGATACTCTATGATATAAAAGTAAGTAATTTGAATATCCATGGTTAATGTCATGCAGAGATTTGTATATAACTTTGTTTTTTTAGTTCAATTGCTTTTCTTGCTTATTTAGAAGGTTGACAAAGCATCGGTGTTGATATTTTCATTACCCATTGGATTGAAAAACCTTGATTCTAGATTCAAAACTCAGCCAAGTACTGACACAATGAAAAAATGGGAGTTGGACTGAACTCAAGAAACATCTGAAGACGCAATGGGGGTAAATTAAAATGTAGTTTTAGAACTTTATCTATGTACTTCACTAGTCAATAATTTTCTTCATCCATCTTGTAAAATTAAATGGAATGGAAACATAAGTTGTTATTGTTTTTTAAATCGACTGCATGAGAAGTGGAATGATTTTATTATATACAAAAACAGGCAAAAGTAAAAAAAAGAACTGAAGAAAGAAAATCCTACCAATAAGAATCAACTAAAAATCAGCAATCAAACAATCCTAATCCAACCTATCGTTTTTCTTTTTTTCAAATTATAAATTTGTAATGTTTCTCAACAAAAGTCTCATCCTGGCCTGATTTGTAATCCATTATACAATAAATGATCCCAAAAATTAAATTAAATTTTGTTGAGATATCATCAAGGTAATTTTTACAAAATGGCGTATCAGAAACTATCTCTCATCATATCAAATTTTGCTCAAAGAAGACGACAAAGTTATTAACAAAGCATTTACCAATACATAATTGAGTCTACCTCTGGGAAAACAGTAAGTTTGAACTTGAGACTTTCATTTCCGTTTGTTTCCTCATGCATATCCTTTGTTTAAGGGGAAAAGAAGAAACATTCACAGAAGAAAGGAAAAAGGAAACACTTTTTCTTTTTTTGCAAATTAATGTTCCATGCACACACTCAAGCTAAAAATAACTCATGGCAATATAATCAATACTCCATAATTGAAATGGGTTCATTATATTCTGTACAAAAAATAAATACATGTATTACCGAATATATATATGGTTCCCTTGGAATAATTTTTTTTAAGGATATACTTTATTATAAGTCAAAGCTTCAATATTGTTCAATTAACCACTTCCATGTCACAGTCAATGTACCTAATTATAAATCAATTTATATCTGTATTAATAAATATTAAAAAAATCAAGAAGTTGTCTCGTAGTAATTTACAAGCATTCTTCTTCTTTGATTCTTCTGACCCGATGGCTGGAATTTAGTTTCACAGCCAACAAATAATCTTCAAAGAAATAAAAATCTTGAAATATTTCAAAGTTATAAACTTAAGGTCATATCTGTTTTTTAAAATATTTAAAGGATTTTTTAATAATAATTAAAATTGACCGTTTTTGTAAAATAATGGCTCTAAAGTTAGTAAGAGATCTAAAATTCAAAATCTCCAAAACCTACTACATCAATGAATTGACATTTATGACAGATAATCTCAGTTTAAAATTCTACTTGCACCGCTGCTTCTAAGTTTTCAGCTCAGAAAAAAATAAAAGTTATAAAAGAACTAATCATATAAATTTGGGAGCATTCCATGTCAAACATAGACATTTCTTTTTCCAAATTATTGTACAACTTCATCACCATCGATTTTGATAATAATTTTGGGTGAAGATATTCATTTTAAGAAACAAGCATCCCGTATGAAATTTTAGACTAGGAAATCCTTCAATGTTTACTTTTCCCCTCATTCGAAAGACTTTTGAACTTCAGTAGATAATAACTTTGTGCAAAAGAATTTTGTGTTAAAGACAAATTTAAACAAATTTGCTTCAAAATATTTACAAGAAAGCAAAAGATTTAATTCATTTCAAATTAAACAATAAAATTTACACAAAAATATAGTGAAAATATCATAGTAAAATATTATAGAGCCCCGATTTTTCACTAAGAGAATGAACATTTGATTAGTAAACCCCAGGGGGAGGGGGTAGAAATATATATATATATATTAATGTTAGTCCATTTTGTTTACTTTAATACACAAAAAAAGTTTTACTTCATTAAAAACCTTTTCCACTAAAATGTCAAGGGTCGGTCGGGGCTCGGAATAAGTCCATTCATATACAATTTAACATTTAGCCAATTGGCAACTTTTGACATCCTTAGGTCCATGCTATCACATTTTTGGTTTCCATATTCCCCCTAATAAACACGGAATACTATTAACATTAATGTGACCCCTTCTATATAAACGTGGCCCCGAATGGCAATGAGCCCATTCAGAGATCCATTTATTTTTTTGCATAATAAAGTATATGTAGATTAAAGTTCTAACAAAAAATGAGCGAAATGGAAATTGCAGCTCGATTGGGGCGCCATTTTGAATATTTCGACATGATATTTTGAACATATGTTTTATTTGCAAATCTAATTATTGAATTAAATTCGAATTAAAGCTCTTACTCCTCTTTTTATTTTAATTGGTTTTCTCTGAGTGGATTTATGGATTACTAAAGTTCAAAGGTCTTTCAGAAGGGGCAAACTTTGAGGGACTCCCAAGTTTAAAACTTTACACAGAGTGTTGTTTCATTGGAATAAACATTTTCTTCAAAAAGTATCAGAAATGATGATGATAATAATAACACCACGTGTGGGTGTGTATATTGTATATACATTTGACATGGAATCTTCCTTTGTCAAACTACAAATTAATCTTCTTTTTTTTTTATTAAAAAAATAAAACAAAAAGCGGTTTGCTGGATTGATTGAATAGTCTACTTAACCCTTCGGGTTAATTACCTACATTACACGTCAATAAATCTTAAGCAAGTGTATATCAGTTCACTTTGCTAAATATGTTACAATAGCCTCTTCTTATGAATAACAAAGTATTTATTACAATTTATATGGAATCATGACTCATACATATTAATGAAAAAAACCAAAAACAAGTAATGAAAAAAAAAGTATGAGAAAAAAAATTACATAAAAATAAATAATAATAATTGCAAAGGAATATAAAATTTGGTTTGACTCCATATTAGTACATTATATGTATATTTATAAACTCCTATTTGAAAGAATTAATCAATTCTTTACTTGCTTTGCAAGTATATTTATTTTTTTGAAGGAAGAGAAGAATACTTTGAATTTTGTTTTGTTTTTTCTTCATTTTTTTGCTTATTCACTCAACATTACTCTCATTATTCCATAGTAATTAACTTCAAACTAATTAAGTCTTGTGTATATATATGCGCTTGCTTGCTTGCTTGCTTCTATGTATGTATCTCTTTTCTTTTATTCATGAAATCTGAGTAATTACGTTTGAATACACTTAGCATTGCTCTTACATACTTAGGTATGTTTGTATGTACATATACTTATATTTACTGCCGTATGAGTTTTCATTTTTAATTTACTTTTTCGTCAATTTATAAAAGGATGATAAAATTGGGGTTAAATATGAAATACATACATACATACATGTGAGGAAGAGATGTAACAAAGAGCACATGAATCCTAAAGACCCATTTGAACGATAATGGAACCAAAGAAAAATAAAAAGAATAAGAACAACTACTACATAACTTCATGCTAAATATAAGGGTGCATACATACATACATAGATAGTATTATTCATCTAAATTCCCTCTAAAATGTTACACACCAAACAAAGAAATATGAATAGGACCTATGTATGTATAGCATTCAAATGAGCTGACACGAATCCATGACTACGCTTCCATTATAAATGAAAAAGGTCGTGACAATAATATTCTCGTAGGGGTTTGTCGCTAATGTGAGGACAACTCGCAAGTGAATTTGCATAACCTTTAATGAATCATGGCATTAAGTGAAATGCAGTTTAACAAAATAGAGGTAGAATAGAATCCATTATAACATATTATTATATGTATACAAGATAAGTACCCAGGTTTGAGCATAGAGAGGCAATACTTTAAATACTCAATACAAAGAATTATTAACTATAGAGATATTGACCTTTGGACTACATATATGTATTATTCATAGTAGGTATGAGGGGGGGGGGGAGGCCAATTCACTAATAAAGGAGTTCTGTGTAATTCTTTCCAAAAAAAATGTGATTCACTAATTTCGACATGTGATTATCTGTTCGTATACTCAAGGATATTATTTCAGATAAATATTAACTTTTTGTTCTACCTAAGTATTAAACTAGTCACAAGGAATAGCCTCCCGAATTAATGAGCCACCACTTGAATTACCTAGGATAGTAATACGTTTGAAGAGCCAATGACTGAGGAACAGAAAAAAAATACATACTTTTTTCCACTTATCTTTGGGAATATACATATTCAACATGATATTTGGTAATTATTAGTTTTTATAGAAATATACCTATATCTGGTTGATCCATCATTTCCCTTAATGACAGGATCAGTACGTCGTTATCAAGGGAAACTATCATTTAACTTATTTATATAGCTCAGTGCTTCTCAAACCGTGTAGTGCGCGTCCCATAAGGGGAATGTTGATGCCACATAGGAGGGGGGGGGGGGGGCGATTTAATTTCCATCGAGTATATTTAGTATAAGACCTACATCAAAATTATTTATTTAAAATCCAATAAAGTTCGCTTTTTTATTGAAAAAAAAACAAAGCATTAAATACCTTTTTTAGAATGAGAAATTGTAAAAAATAGAGATGCTCAAATACTTTTTGGAGTGTGAAAGTACAACTCAATAAATTTGAAAAGTATGATTTTAACTTCTTAGGCAGTTTTTTTTTTCATTTCTCAATATGTTTTTGTCAGATCCCAGAATATTATTTATTTAGCTTATGTTCGGCCAATTATTCAACACAAGTAGAGTAAATAGGCTATTGGTAACAGGTAAGAAGAAAGGTGTAGATAAAACTTTTCAAGATACCCACTTTCCGCCTCCCAACAGATAAAAAATAATATTCAAAATGTTTCGATTTACGTTCATAAGTATAACATTAAGTCTCAAATATTAAATTTAAAAGTTTCGATACATTCAAATTTCTATGATCTTTCTTTAATTCTCCAAGCAGCTCATAGGATTTATGTCTCTAATTTTTTTGAATAGTTTTTCTACAACAAAAAAATCAAGACTAAAATTTACATGTATGAGAAATTCATAAGCTATCAACTATTTGATGGGTGTTAGACAAAGTCTATCTTTAATCACTTTTTCAACTTGCAATGAGTAGACTGATTACTTATGTACTTTATATTCAATTTAATTTATGATATTTAAGTTTTCAATTGATATTCTGATTCCAAAACTTCTATTATAAAACAAAGTCATCAATCTCTTGTGCGTTCATAATATTTATTTATTATAGGGTTGAGAATAAGTACTACTAACATCATGGATAAATTTAACAATGAATATTCAACGAAAAATGAAATTAAAAACCAAAGTAGTTATATATATATATGTTTGGATTATTAAGCACCCATTTGGAGATTTTGTTCTCAAGGAACTTTGTTCAAAGAAGGAATTTTACTGAAAGAAAGATGGAAACAACAGGGTATATTGTTTTTTTTTTACAGTTATAGAGTAACTTATTTGATTTACTTTCTCTTCCATTATATCACAACTATGCAAAAAGAGAAATAAACGTCACCCCATTACTGAAAAAAAAAACAAATTTAATGATATCAGTCTCATTTACGATTGTCTTGTATGTCATTATAAATGCATTACCATGCTCTGTGAATAATGCAACTTTTAATTTAGCATTGATTAAATTATATTAGAAAGTTTTTTATTCAAATTTATATGTCTGTTTTACTCTGTTTTTTATTGAATAAAGAATATATTAGCATTGATTAAAGTAACTTTTCTCATGAGCAACAGCATAATTTTTGTTGGCCAAGTAAGGAGAAAATAACTTACTTTTTCAAGTAAGTAACGGGCCCAACATTGTTCCTAGTATACATACATGTAAGATTATCTCTAGTCCATAGTGCTATGATCTTCTTTTTTTTCCCCGTCTTCCAAGAAAAACTATGTACAAGATATGTGGATAGTGCCCCCATTATTTTTTATGGAAATTATTCAAGTCCTCATTCATTTTTGCCACGAGTGTACATACATTAAATGTAATGGCTATGAAATATTTTTGTTCTTTCGTCTTGATGAGTATCAATAAAGGTTTAGATTGGTTTTGCTTAAATAAATTACACATAGTTATGTATGTAGTTTAAATAAAATCTGAGGAAGTAACTCATTATATACAATCATATTAATTACATGGTCTTTAAACACACTTCCCTAGGTATAACTCACACTACTCCTGCTAATCTTAAACTCCGCCTTTTGTTTTTCCTTCTTCGTCTTCTAGTTATTATTATTATTATTCCACTAATGATACAAAAAGAAGCAGAGAGATAAGCTCTAATTAAACCCATCAGATACTGGTTTATGAATTATACATACATACATACATACATACAATCATATGACCTTAGTTATCTCCTTTACATTCAAATTACATCCTTTTAAAGACTTTTTCATTAAAGGAAATAATTAGTGGAAATTCTTGGTTGGATCAAGCATCTAAATACATACATAGAATGGTTAATGTGTTTGTGGAATATGGATTATAGATACACAAGACGGAACAAAAGAAGGAACAAACTCCATATACCAACATGGGTATATGTACATATGTATGTATGTATGTATGTAATATTAGAGTTCACTACTCTATGTAAGTGAATTTATGGTAGAGTACAGCCAATTACTCAAAAAATACGTACTTTACCTGACAACAGAGTACACACATACCCATATATATTGATTATATATTAGTTTGTGTGTGTTTTTTTTTAAAGAGGGGAGTAATTTAAAAAATAAAAATAATAATAATTAATACTTTCTTTTAAAAACATTAATTATAGTCTTGTTTTCAAGTGCTTATTTCTTGTCTTGCTCCATCATACTATGTAGTATGAAAAAAGAACCCTGATATTTTATTAAAAAAACATACACACATACAATTACCAAAAAAGAGAAACATGAAAAAATTGTCACTCCAAAAAAAAAAAAAAAAAAAGGTTTGTTGGTTGATAAGTTGTTAATAAGTTATAATAATCCACAAAGAACAAGTGCATTAAGATCCTTCATATCTTCATATTAAATGTAGACAATATCACCCTCTTCAAAAAGTAATTGAAAAAACAACAACAACACACATATACGCACTGATGAATAATAATAATAATCTATAGTCATATACATATTTATAATGTTGTTGTATGTACATACATATATTATTCCACCACTGATTGATGATTGAGTCTTTATAAGCCATAATAGTAATAATAATAATAATAATAAGTTTTATGAAGATCTGTCTCATTAAATTTATGAAAGTCTCTCATGATTCGAAAAATCATTTTATTGATAAGATCATATGTTACACAACTCCTATATATGTGGTCTGTCAACACAAAAGCAATCTTAAAGAAAAAGAAAAAAAGGAGAAACTCCCAATTATTTTTTTCTTCTTCATCATTAACAATTGGTAGAGCTATAAACGACCCAATATTTAGAAGACATGCAGCATAGTGGGGTCAAATAGGGTATTTATACTCTTTCTGGGATGGGTTAAGAAATCAAGGAATGTAGGATATAGTTTGTTTAACATTTATTTGGCTCGGATACGGTCTTTCAAATAAGTAGAATATATCATATTGCGACTGGGATTTTTTTTTTTTTTTGCAACATTAATGTGCAATTTGTGGCGCCTATGAAAGATCAATATCAACCATTTAATAATATAAATGAATGATAATTAATTCGTTGAAATGTATTAAGATCATAGATGGACTTAATATCGAGAGCAAAACGCTACCAGGAATTTAATGGATTGAAATCAAAAGAAGGAAATTGATAATTCAGTTGCTTTGGTTTATGTCAGCAAAACGAGATCAAGAATTTGAAGGGATGGAGGCCAAACCTTCAAAAATGGCTCTCGAGAACAAAATCAATCTTTAAAGGAATATCACTACCCTATATAGTTAACAACTCACAAATCACGTCAATTTCTGCCAGTTGGAGAATCCCTGAATAAAAAAAAAAAGATCATAAAAAAAACTGTCATTCTTCGAGAACAACAATATGAACCATATATGTACATTGTACCATTTACATGTATTTGGGGTGACATTTGAGTCTTTAACCTTGAGGCATATAATTGACATTAATATTATTATTATTATTTAAAATACCATTTAGGAATAAAGGAAAAAGACACGAGAGAGAGAAAAAGAAAGAAAAAAGGTCTTAAAAAAAACTTCAAGGAGAAAAAGGTAACTCACACACAAGACAGAGAGAAGAAGAAAAAAAACGCACCTTTTTCTTTAATTTTCCATGTATTTATTTTTGTTGATAAATCTTTCTCTCTCATTCATTGTGATGGATTTAGGAATACAACTTTGTGTGTGTATATACATACATACATACTTACATTTTTTTCCCTTAAGATAACAACAAGTATAAGTCTGTCTTTGTGTGTGGGATATGAGAGATAAAAGGAAAGAGAGAAAAAGAGAGGAGATGAAGTGTGTTTCGTAAATATTTTTTCATCATTCCATATATATATATATATATATATACCAATATATGTATGCTATGTATCTATAAGCTAGTCAAGAGGATATACATAGTTATTGAGTGAGTCATTCATATAACAGAAAAAAAACATGTTGATTTGGAGGGAGAGAGAGAGAGGAAAAAAAATATGGAACATTTATTATCCAAGTAAAATATTTATGTAACCCTAGAAATGTGAGGATGTATTTTTGTCAAGTCTATAAAATGATGATAAATATTATTGATGAGAGTTTTATTTGAAAAAAAAATAAATGCTCAGAATTTGTTAAGGACACACAAATTTTTTTTTTTAGAAAATTCAAAAAACAATGTTTTGACAGTATCAAAGATCTTGGTATTTACTGACATTCATACCTCAGATTCCATACAACTTGTGTTGTAAATGTGTTTCGAACTATGTGTGCCCCCTCTTCATTCAGATGGCCGGGGGGTTTGATTGAGCATGGCAGTCTCCATACTTTATTAGCCTCTAGAAAAACAGTTTAGTATATTAAAAGAATGAAAATGTACATGTGCCAGTAACTTTTTAGCTTACAAACAAGTCTCCTTCTTTAGATATTTTTACAAATTGAAATACATACCCCATTTTTGTAACGGTGAGCCAATTTACGTATTTTAACAAAAAAAAATCAACATTTTAAAAATTACTTTACCCTCTAGGACAATGTTTATCTACCCCCTCTTTTTTTAAACAGTCGTACACTAAAGATGTTATACGAATATCAACTTGGAAAATTTAAAAGAGTATATGCATAATTGTAGGTAAACACGAGATGGAATCACACACTTTAAAAAAGGAATATACGTACAAATATACATTATTTAAACGCACTCTATTTTAATGTATTTTGATAATTAGTGAGACTACATTCAAGACCTTTGAGTCTGTACATTTTATATTTTATGACAATATATCGTGGTGCACTTCAAATAATATCATAGTGCACCAGTGTTCTGTGGCACATTGTCCTATGGGATATATATGCATATTCATATTTTGGTAAAATTATGTATTTTGAAATACATAATTTGATTTATTTATACCGTTATTTGTATTATAAAAACTTTGATGTTCCAAATGTATGTATTTAAAATACAAAAAAAACCTTCCAAAAATAAATAAAAAATAAGATTTTTCAAAATCAATTTACACTTTAGATCATATAGATTCAATTTCTGCAAAATTAATGCCAATGCCTAGAACTAAAAAACAGTAAATTAAATCACGCATAAATGAATTTTTGGAACGTGTGTTATGATCCAATTTTCAAAAGCGAAAAACATGAATGAAAAAGTAAAATAATCACGCAATGAAAATGAATTTCTAACTTTTCATACCTCGCTCATGATATTAACTTTTTTTTAGAAAAACAATTGAGATTCGTATACCTATATATTATGGGTAATTTATAAGCTAATATGTAATAAATATTTTTTTTTTTTTTTGCAAATACATATGTATTGCAAACCGTCGAAGATTAGTTTAAAAAAATTAGCCGTATTAGCCCAAAAGTATCCATATCGATCAAGCCCTACTAAACATGTTAATCATTGCCACTAAATGGTAATTAATTTATATTTTTTTTAAATGATCTGAGTTAGTTCATATTTACACTTATTTTATATACAGAATATTACTCTGACTAAAAACTATGATTGTAATCCTTTGGATTACAATCATAGTTTATATTTTAATGATTAAAAAATGAAATTATCATATCATTAAAGACTATAGTCATGCCCATAAGTAATTGTAGACCTTTATTTTCCACGAAAATACTTTGGACCTCCTTGCTTGGAATAGATTTATGGACATTACTTTATGGATATTCATGAAATACCTATATATATATATATAAAACAATTTTGGGAATGGTAACAACAACAGCCAAACGAGTTAGCTATTCTAATAAAAAGAGTTTTGCAGTCTATAAAAAAAAATCCTATGACAACTCCCGCCCTTGAGGGGCAAAAAATAACCAATATGTTTGGAATAACGTTCATAGGTACAGTGTGTATGTACTCTAGTTTGTATGTTTGGATTCTTTAATTATAAGTTCCATATCAAGTCCTCAAATTTCATTTCAATTTCATTTCCCAATCAACTCTTCAAATTGCAGTTTAAACCATAAAATATTGAAAACATGTTGAAAAACTGAATAAATAGACTAAATACTTACCTATGTACATATTTTCTACTTACTTCACTTATTTAGTATTTCGTCTTTAAATCGATGTTTTGTTTCCAAAACTTTTCTTATAGTATGTAGTCCTCAATATTTTGTACGTTTATAATATTTATAGATATGTACATGTATAATATATTTTTGTATAAGTCATGGATAAATTATATTTTTAACAATAAATATTCAAGAAAAAATATAATTAAAAAGTTTCTAAATATAAAAAAAGACTACACATATATTTACACATATCAAAACGTATTTGTTAAAGGACTAATGACCAAAACAGAGAAACTATGTTAGTAACTAGAATACTGATCTTTTTTTTTTTCATAGATCCTTTGCAATATTAACACCCAAACATAAACTAACAAGTATTTCCGTACATACAATATTATGTAAACTATACCATGTTCAAGACCTTGAAATCATTAAGAGCATCAAAATTACAGAATGGAAGTAAAGTACAAATTAGAGATTGATCATGTAGAAAACTTTTTATTAGTGATTTGATAATGTGTATTATTAAAGGAACTAGCTAGACTTATTCAATGGGTGTTTTCTATCAAATATATTTGAGTATTTTGAAACAGTAATTATAATTTAAAAGGGAAGTTGTTATTAAGGACTAAGGAGACTTTTTTGTTTTCTTATTTTTGTTCTTTTGTTCTTTCTAAAGTTATTATTTATTGTTTCAAGTGTGAGTGTAGCTATTGAAAATCAAGAAAAATTGTTGTACGTGCGTTAAGATATTTTTTTATTAAATATATTTACCATGAAAAATTGTTTTCTTTCTTTTTTCATTCCCTCTTCATTGTTGGAGCATTTAAGAAATTGTACTGAAGGTAAATATTATTATTATTACTATTTAAAGTCTCATAAATTATGGAAGTATTTAACTTGTATTTAAAGGAAAAAAATAACTCTTTATTGATAGGAAAATATTCCTTTTTGATTTGTTTTTGCAATTAATGAATGGTAGAATATTTTTATACAATTTTTGCGTTTGCCAAATAACTGTACATGACTTTATGTCTGCTCATATATCTTTCAAATAAAACTAAACATCTTGATATATAAAAATGTCTTCATATGCTTTATCATATTACTAAAAAGATTTTTTTAGTTAAAATAAGTTATATTTTGAATTATATGGGAGAAAAAACAGGAATGAAAAAGGAGGCAAATGAGTTATTACATGTATTGTAGAAATTTCTTACTTTATAAAGTAAATAAGAGGAACATTGAAAAATATGTAGAAAATCCAGCTTTTATTATATATAATTAAAAACAAACAAAACATAGGGCATGTAATAAAAAAGAGTTTATCCTTTATTTTGAATTCCTTATCCACTAAATTGATGTTCCATCCGGTACACAATTTGGCTTTAAATGTGGCAATGTATCATAATTCTCATTTATTTGGATATTTTCATGATTAATAGCTCTAATAATTACACTGGTCAGCTGATTTCGTAATCCTTCTGCGCGTTGCTACTTATGTAGCTCTACCGTGAGTCTTTGATTTCTAGCGAATTTTTGCTCGAAATGGAATGACACTAAAATGGACAATTTCTTCATAGTTAAGGGTTTTTATTGGATGCTTGACATCTTGTTTGAAAGCTGTGGGAATCAGCTCTTTAATGCATTCCTTATTTATCCCTTTCATGTAATATTCATGAAATTATTTAAATACAATGGATTTGACCGACTTTTGAGCCTACTCCTGCCTCCTATGCCCTTAGAAGTCATTTTAGGTCAAAACAAAGACTAACATTGGATTTTTCATTAGATACACTAGTGGATCATTATTTTTTAATGGACAAAATGAGGATCCTTCTAGGCTTAAATTGAAGTTGAAGTTGGAAAATTGGCTAAAAAAGGTAGAAAAGTAGGGTCCGATTTCTCGAAAACCGTTGGACTCTCAAAAAAAAAAAATTACAGATTTAAAATCAGCGTGCAAAACTGAACAACTTTTATTATATTGATACCCCTTAGAATTTTTGACATTTCAAATTTGTTGACCTGTGTTATCAAAAGTTTGTGCTGATGATTTCGACTGACGTCACAGACTACATAATACACCAAAAGCAATGGTCTATTGGAGACTTTTAATTTGTTATATATTTATTGAAAAAAATGAACGTATTTTCAAAACATCTTACCGAAACTTTCTCAAATGACTTCAAAAATGAAGGAAAAAAAACTAAATTGAATACAATTTGATGAAGTCAAAGAGAAAAAATTGAATGAAACCAAATTAATAGATATAACTAAAAACTCCCATAAAATGACTAGATTTTTACAATTAATTTTGGTCTGGATGAACCTGGAAAATTAGGAAAATCAATAAGATAATTGGTGAAAAATATTACTATTATTAGAATAATAGATTTATTGGCTAATTTGATCTGATATAGAATAAAGAAAGAGATGGTAAACGTTTAAGTCCTTATAATTGCCGTTCCTATTGTGGCATCCAATTGCAGAGTAGCAATACATTAATTTTCCTTCATCTTAGAAAAACAAGGGTTGTTATTCTTATAAATTTTGATTGTGTATTCCAAATTGATAGGTAGGATATTGAAAAATGTCTCGTATCTAATAGAAAAGCGTTAGTTGAAGAGTGGGGAAAAAATATGATTCTTGTATTGTTTGGTAGTCACATATACGTACATACATATATGGCCTTTTTAGTAACTTTAGATATACTTTAGATTTTTTTTTTTTTTTGCTCTGTCATCATCTAAGGTTTGAATGTTTATTATTATTTTTGGTTCTTAAGTATAATAGAGGTACATGAGTATATAGAGGTAAGTATGAAATCAGAGGAGTGGCAAAAGAAGGTATCACGAAAATGGGTGTAAATCATAACATATCACGATAAAAAAAATGATGCCTTATTAATTTGAGTCTTACATAGTAGTGTATGTATAGATACTCTATGTACATATGTACAAGAATATACACCTATTCTATAGAATATCTACCTATGTATGTTCGGTGGTACATAATACTAGTGTGTATTTATTGTGCTTTAGTGACAATGATTTTGAGGGTTCAGGGTTCATGTACATTTGTCACTCTTCATGACCCCTGTGACTGTACTTATACCTATGTTTAGTATCATAGGTAGATGATTTCCTCTTTCATCCTCTTATATTTATACCTCCTCAAGTGTCCTTTTATGCTGTAGATCTTATTAGGGAAGCATTGTGTGTATGTATGTACATAGTTAGTCTCTATTTATCATTGACTTACATACATATATATATAGAAGTTGCTATAATAATATCCGGGTATACACCTCAGGAGCAATGATTTTTACCTTTGCCTTAAGTCAGTCACTATTGAGTTGCATTTATTTTTAAAATGCTTTTAAAAATGAGGCACTTAGACACATACATACATAGGTACTTATACAGACATGTAAATACCTACAAAAGCACATAATCCGATGAGATTCACTCATCTCATAGCTTCGTAAATAAATGAATACTCTATGAATGTACATACATAAATGTAAACTTCGAATATAATATTCGTAAAAGCTAATTAATTAACTATCTTATTTTACCTATGGATCCTACATACATATTGTAATTCTACATTTCTATATAGATCACTTTTCACGTAAACTCAATAAGCGACTATAAATTTATATGTCATACATGTCCTAAATATTTTATTTCTAAGGATCTTTCTTCTTCTTCTTTTTTAAATGTCACAATGGGACCCCTACACAAATGAAGAGTAACTTATGATTTATTAGTCTTGAATCAAGTCGTAATTGTAAGGACAGTTTGTGGAGTCTACTTATATATGTACATAGATAATCCTTTTGTAGGGGTTATACAATATACTGCATAGGTACAACTCATCTTGATTACATCATATTCCTTTTATCTACTTTTATGTACCTCGTATTATAGCAATGATTATTTATTATTATTATTATTATTATTCTCTATTTATAAGAAGACGTTTCAAGGAAATTCGGAGGACTTACCTCACAAGTTAATTCATCATTTTGGACCTTGATTTATCATTCATTTGTACAGTATTATGTAGCTATGAACCTATCAATAAAATCTATACAAATGGAAAAGTTACAGCGCAACATTGATTGAATATATTTTCCTTTCTACCTACCCTACCTACATAGATATCAAGGTACATGGGAACTGTCTAGGTATTTGAGCAGTATCCTGTTTATAGGTACACATAATATGTTAATAACCCATGTTATAATGGAAAGGTGGTGAATGTTTGATCATTTTGATTGACAAGGCATTCATTTATGCTCTATTAATAGGTAGAAATATGTAACCCATTGTAGTACTAGGTATATTTACATGCATACATAGGTAGGCATATATACCTACCTAGGAGTGTATTTCAGATCACACGTCTTGAATTTAATTCAACTCACCCTGTATTTCTCTATACGTCTTTTTTCTCCTTATATTTCTATAACTAAAAAAAACCAGAAAAATTGAATTGCTCATGAATTATCTTCAAATATTTTTATAAGGTGCAAATACTTATATATATATATATATATATATATATATATTTGGAGAGGCTCATACTTATAAAGCATATTTTTTGCCATTATTTATGGTAGCATTGTCATTGCAAATACTGAA
Source organism: Lepeophtheirus nordmannii (assembly GCA_963680855.1). Taxonomy (NCBI): domain Eukaryota; kingdom Metazoa; phylum Arthropoda; class Copepoda; order Siphonostomatoida; family Caligidae; genus Lepeophtheirus; species Lepeophtheirus nordmannii. Next base: position 23,929,806 of record OY804522.1, on the reverse strand, counting down.
GGCGAATTTTTTTTTTTTTTTTTCAAAAACATTAATTAGTTTTTTTATTCAATGTTCATTTGAATTCTGTGCAAAAAAAGGGAATCTCCTCGCCTTAAAGAGACATTTTAATTCATCATTTTTTTTTTTTTTTTCAATTTATAATCCCTGATTGCTTTGTAATCATTTTCAAATGGTATTCATCAATTTATAGGTAAGCACATTGATAGTATATTTTGCAAAGTATTATTTACTCATAACTGGAATTTCCGACATCTCTTGCACAATTCATGTAATGTAAGGAAAAGAATCAATCATATTTGTACAAATATTGCAAAGGATATATTACCATACCTAAGGAATTAATAATGTAATTCATTTGAAGAGATTGAATAGTTTGCATAGTCAAACATTTGATGGGTTCTCAAAAAGTTGAGAGAAGCAATTAATTACTTCATACATTGTTGTGATAATGCAGATTTTTTATTATTTTGTTTTTATTTATTCCTGTAACGCAGGCATGACAAAATAATATTTTATATATCATTATTTTGTAGAGAAAAAATTCTACATTTGAGGTTGGAGAGACGGGTAACGGTTGCAACAAGTCCTTCAGGATATTTTTGAGAAGGTGTATCATTCGTTGCAAAGGAGTTAATTGCAACCTGTGTAGTATTTGTCCACTTATGTGTTCTGAATTGTTTTATATTTAAAAGACCCTGGATAGTGTTAGTGTGAAAATGTTTGCAATCACTGAAGTGAATTTCTTAGATCTTTCATACCTAGACATATTGTAAAAATATATCAAGACTTTAATCCACAATAATAAATTGAAAATTAATTAATTCTAATCATTTAAACACCTAGAAAAGTTTAGTTATTTATTACTCAAAAAATATACTTTGGTCCGATTTTCTTAATTGAGTTCGAGATTTTTTAACTTTTGCATTCAAGAAATTGCATTTAAGATCAATTTGTGAAAAAACTATTGATCCATAAATAAATGCAATCAATAACAAACATATTATTTTCACACATTTTCAACAAGTCAGATTTTGAAAAAAAAAAAAAAAAATGAATTATGGAATATATTTAAGAATATGTGGATACAATATTGAGTATTCTGCCAAATAATATGCTCATTTAGATATAAGCTAATATTATTATTATTTGAAGGAATAGCTTTTGGATGTTTGTACTCAAGATTGAATAGCTCATAGACAAGATGTTCTTACATGGTTAAAATGTACACTTTAATGGACAAGAGTAATTTTGTGATGGGCTACTTATCAATTGTTGTTCATAGGTAAAAAAAAAAAGGATTTGGTAAGTTTTAGTTCCCTATACAAAGATTTAGAAGTTTACAATGTAATTGAAATTAAGAACTATTTATATAATACTATAACTTTTTAGTCCACTAAATTCAAATACTATCTTCATTGATCAATCAAAAAATAATATAGTATAAGACTAACTTTACTCCATTTTGTGTGGGCTAAACTTAATCATTTATAATTATTTATTTTTGTGAAACCTCAAAATTTGGTTGAACAAATCTGAAATTTCCTTTGTGATCTCATATTCTATCATTAAAAAGTTTTATTAAGTAGGCAATGCTCATTTATATCTCTCTGTGATGCAACCAACCTCTTCTATACCTACAGTACATATTATAAAAGCCTTAATATGCATATTTCTTATTGGTACCTGATATTCATGCATGCGTTATGTATGTTAACTTCGACTAGTTTTGTTTTTCCATTTATTGAGCTATTGCTTGAAATATCGCTGCTTCAAAATAACATACTATGTAACTTTTCATGTATAATTACAAGACTTTTATTCAAAAAATCTAGAACTGAGGATATTTTTATTCTCATAATACTCTTTTTTAATATTTCCATACAAAGCAACAATTTTGTAGCACATGGGCTAAAATGGTTCATATAACTTGTAATCTTTGTATGGCTGCCTATTTATGAAATTTTGTCTATGGCCATAAGGAGGATATTCAATAGGAGTTACATATTGTGTTACATAAAATGAAAATAAGTAATCTCAGATGAAAAAAACATCTTTTTACAGACATAAAAAGTTATTATGTGGCTGCAAAAATGCAATTAAACAATGTGACATAAGTTTTTTAAGCTACTTATTTATTTGACGAAAATTGAATAGAGTGACGTCACAGATTGTATCATTAACTGATCGACATGCCATGTGAGATACATTTGTTAAAGTAAAAACCATTCTATGGCTTTAAAATGAGCTAACTAAACTATTTAGAGTTTTTTACTATTATTAATATGATTTTTTATAGGTACCTCCAATATGACCGACTTCCAGAATGATGACGTTTGCCTGAAAACACTTTTTATATCAAGCTATTTGAGTCTTATTCAAAGTGCAATAAATTACTCGAAGGACCATAAAAGTAACGATCATAATTTATCAAATGGAAAGAAAACTCCACGACTATCATTGCATTTCATCTACGAGAGATGAATACCCTGTATTCTCGATGCTCATTTTATTGCCTCAATCAATAACAATTTTATTTAATCATATGTACATAGATTGGTACATCTAGCTCACGTGTTATTTTATACTTATATTTAATAAACCCTTCATTAAGTCTACATATTGATAAGTACTCCTCCTAATTTTGAACACTATGAAACGAGAAAAAAAAAAGAAAAAACAATTTGCTAGTATTTCATATTATGGACATATTTGCATTAGTAGTTACTAGCACTGAGTAGTACATTCCATTTGTGATCATAAATTTTTGGTCAGTGTTTAACAATAATAATTTATGTACACGGAAATAAACATTGGATTTGTGAAATGCATTTAAATGTACAATATTAAGTATCATGGATAAGGATTTTTTCTACCTAAAGCCAAATGCCTATTAATAAATGACGAGTAAAGGTTGTTTATTTTTATGGAAAAATAAATACTGTGCATGAACTAGGTATGTTTGTAAGTATGTCAGAATGGTAGTATCTTTAAAGCACCAACAAATCTTATATTTATATATATGTTGGAATTTTTTTTTTTTGTCCAGCGTCGATTTTTTTTACTTCTTTTGTCTCTTGTTTAATGTTCTGAATGGATAAATCCCCTGTATTTAAGGTTTGAATGATTTTAAATCACTTTTAATTGAGAAATAGTCCCATAGTTGGAAAGGAATGACCTACTAGCCTTTATAATTGTGTGCCCTTTTCTCGTTCATTTTTGAGAGAAAAGGTTTAGAGAAATAAATGAAAATACTTTTCCCATTTTCTATTAAATAAAATCACAAATTTTACAAATTATAAATAATTTCATATGTATGTTCATTGTACAGCTAGTGAAGTATTGAGATTTCTTTCTTTTCTTTATCTTTTTTAACATCAAAAGATAAACATTATTATTATGTTTTAAATAAATGATGTTGAATGGAAACAACTTTTATTTAACTGGTCGGAGAGGGGAAGGGGGAAGCAGGACGCCCATTATCAAATTGTAAGCATCTCTTACTTTGAGAACCATGTAATTGTATCCTATCACTTTATCATCATCCTCATCCTGAAAGTATCAAAATACAACAAAAATACAAAAAAAATTATATTAAAATACAAATATTTACGACTTTTAAAAATGACTACCTATAAACTAAATAAATAAATTAAACTCTATACTCTCAACGGCATAATTTATTTCCCCTCTTCAAGGTACATATATATTTATTTAATTTCTCATGAGATGTAAGTAATTTGATTCTTTATAAACATTCGTCAACATTTTTACAATAAAAAAAAACAAATAAAAAAACTTTGCAGTAATGTTTTTATAATTTAAATATGTAAGCAGTGCCCTAAGAAGAGTTAATTACAATTAGTAACGACTTGAAATAGGATTGATCGATTTTCATGAATATAAACTTCTTCAGTGTTTGAGAGAGAAGAACAAGTTTGAAATAATCACAATAATTTGCCAGTACACTTTATATAAGAGTCTTTTGTGCTTCAACCATCTACATACAATCATACCTAGGAACTCATGTCATACAAAAAAATTCCATAGGATGATGATTAACTCAGCAATTTGAAAAAAAATAGACGCACATAAATGTGCCGTCCTTATTTGATACAATCCCATTGGGTGATACTTTTGGATCGATGGATTCAAAGAAACCCACGCACTATGAGGTTCTAACTTGCTACTATTTAAAATTGCATAGTTATTTATTTATAACAAAAAAATATATGTATTCATTTCCTTTAATTGAAGTTATGTTTGTTTGAAAAATATTCAACTGAGTGTAATTTATTAACACTTTACTATATACATACATATATTTGTTTACTCAGTAAAGAAATGAGCCACTAAAAGAATTATATTAATGTAGACCAAGATTTTCTTACATATATTAATATACATAACTATATAAAATCAATTGAAAAAAAAAACCCTTTACACGGATCAGTAGCGTAGTTTTAAAAAAACCACATAGTTGATATCAAATAATACATATTTATTTAATTTGCAAATTATAATTTTTATAGATACGAAATAAACTACATTCTACATATAGTATATAAAGTATTATTCTTTTTTTTTTAATAAAAGCTCTTTTTGTCAAATAGTTAAATTTTGTCTAGACTTTTTTTTTTTGAGGACATTATGTTAGTCATGATTTGACACATGATGAATGATGATCATGAATGGCTATGATTTACTTCCTGAAAAAACCTGCGAGCTATGTGGTAACAACAACAGCCTACTCATTTATAATTAGAAACTCGATTTGATGTACCTACATACATAAATGCCAAATTGGCGTTATTGCAATTAAAATTACACGTCTTCTTGCAAAACAATGTTCCCCTTTTTTTTTCCTCTCTTTCTCTCTCTGTCTCAAGTTACTCTCTCATATCTTTGTTCATTAATTAATTATTATTGCTATGATTTATAATTATTATGTAATATGACAGTTCATAGGTGGGTTGCTAGAGAAGATTGATGAAAATGTAGTACGTTTAAGCTTATTTTTTTTATAGGTAGTCATAAATTAAAATGATCAAAATGGTTGGCACATTCTTACTCATGACCATTTAAAACACCTTTTTCTAGTGCAAATTTGAGTTAGTTTTGCATTATACAGCTGGACGTATATGGTTTTTTTTAGAACTTATACCGATTAGTCGGTCGATTTTTGTAATGCAATAAATTAATCGACAAAAAAAACATTTTAAATAATATATTAATAGCATGGCACACTCAGAAACTTTAACATGGTTAATACACAAGGGGAAAACCGAATTTATCTATAGTCATGACTCAAATCAAAGATTATTTTACATATAAATGCAAAAAATATGTCTATTAGTCGATTTTTGAGACCTCTCAAGCACTTTTTAGGTCCAAAACAGAGTCATTTTTGAAAGGCTTTTGAAAGGTTTCATTTTCAATTTTTTTTCAAAAACTATGTCCAAAGAATTGATTAAAAATTAGGTGTCTCTTCAAATTCTAAAGTTATGTCTTAAATCTAGAATCTTGGCAAAAAAAATCTTATTTTTCTACGAAAAACTGTTAGCTTCAGTCACATTCTTCAATATAAAGGATTTTTAAAAAATATTAAAACTGAAAAAAGTTTAAACAGAATGGTGGTTGTAATATGGCACTTGATGAAAAGTTCTTGTTGAAAAAATGTTAAGGAATGTAGATTGCAATTTATATGCATTTTTAAGTTAATAACCCCACATATTAAATTCTATATTAAAAGCTACTAAGATGATATTAAAAAAGAAAATTGATTCAACGTACAAAAGTCGTAAATTTTTGCCGAAAAATAGGATACTTCTTGACAAGATTTTAGATTTCTGACATAACTCTAAGGATTTGAATCGGCACCCAATTTTTATTGATTCTTTAATAATTGATAATATCTATCAAGCCAGTTAAAAATGACAACTTTTTATTCTATTTTTGACCTAAAAAACGTTTGAGAAGTTTAAAAAATAGATCCCAGAGACTTTTTATTTTTGTAGAAAGTATTTTTGGATACATATTACCAGCAAATAATTGCTTGCATTTGAGCCATGGCCCTGAAAATGGGACAGTTTAATTCTTAAAACACCCATGATCGCCTGCACAGCGATTCATGAGTTAAACACTTATGGTAACAAAAAAATTTAATTTATAAATAACCAAATAAAAATTTAGTGAAATATTTTCAAAAAGGTGTTTTTAAAATGGTGCAGATTTTGATTTTTGAAATTTCCTCTAATATAAATATTTTAAACTATTAGTTGGAACATTAAAGCAAGGATAAACAAGCTACAGTCTTAAAAAAGCTCCTATAAAGTGTGATATAAATATATTATTCAAGTGTAGTTTATATGTACATTTAAGTCAAAATAAATTGTTTTGTTTTTCATATATTTTTTGGTTTTTGACTTTTTACCTATATATGTATTATATGTATAGTGTGTGGTCACTGATTACGAAAGTAATCTTGAATTAAAATCAAGAAAAAGAGAAATTCCCAATTTTCTTTTTTCTTTTTTAAATATAAACAATCCAAAATTTCACAGACACATTTCATTACGTTTAATTTTCTTCTGACACAGGTATCTATATCCAAAAATGTTAACTTTAGAGTCAAGGACAGAGGCAGCAATGGGCCAACAGGATTTTGTACGTTCTACTAAAACTGTATTAAGATAAAAATATTTTTATTAATATGTATATTATGTAAAGATACAAATATCAAAATTAGTCTCTTTGTTAAAAAAAGGGAAAGAAAGAAAATAAGAATTTTTCCTCGTCCTCCGCTGAAATTATGGGTTATTATCTAACTACAATATAGTTGTATATATTATTTTCTCCTTTCAATTTTCAGAAATATAAAAGGAAATATGGTATCAATGATGTCAAGAAGTTGAGAGCATCTCCAAAAAATATCAACAAGTAGAATTTTAAAAATGAAAAAGTATTTCCACTTTGACCACGTCAGGACGTTCTCTGTGCTTATTAGATACATTACTGACCCTTTGGATCAATATTACATTATAATTAATTCCAAACAACAAACTTTACAGAGCCTCTATTCATTTGATTTACGAGACTTAATTTATCTTTGATATGGCTTTTAATTAGAATCCATCATCAGTATAATCTTTCTTTAATTATGACATTTAAGTGCGATTTTTAACACTTTAAAATAACTAACATAAATAGTTTATCTATAGAATGGTTAATAGTTCGAAAATAGTAGGTATAATTATTTCAATATACTTATAGGATGTTTTTATCCCTAGCGAAACGTTGTCAATACTTGAAATTAATTGGCATATGTAAACTTTTAAAATCGACCAAGAGCGTTTATTTACTTAATATAGTAAACACATTCTATTTGTACATATTTAAATTAGAGTGGACAACATCTCGAGATGGCTACTTCATTTGTTTTTATAATTCATGTCATACTTGAGCTGAAATATAAAAGTCCTTGTCAAAATAGATAAATATAGGCACAAAGAATTGAAGTTAATTTGGTATAACTTGAAGATTTTATTTAAATAGCACTTATTTTGCATTTATTTAAATTTGATTTTCATCTGGAAATAGATTATAATTATTATTTTATTGCCAAATACTTATAAATCTTGTAATCCAGGCTCATTTATGAGAGAAAATCATCTTTGTTTACTTTTGTGTTGACAAATCATATATATATATATATATACCAAATAATTGTTTTGTCATGTTTTTACTACATGTATCTAGAAAATTCCACAAAGTCTCCATCTTAGTTAATATCATTTTTTTTTTGAGTAAGTAAATAGCTTGAGTAAAAATATGATGATATGTAAATATTTTTATATAGAGTTAGAGATCTAAATAAATATTTATCTTCCTATGTAAAAGAGTAAAAAAATATTATAATTTGTTAAAGAAATGTAATAATATCTTTCCTCTCGGTTCATAAGTTACATAGGTAAATACACATAAAACTTCCGCCCCTTCTTGAAGGGATGCATAGATGAATACCAGGGAGTATGGTACAACATATATGTACATTCATAGCCATGTATTGTACTGAAAACAAAATTCGTGCAAGGGGTGTTAAAATCTCATTTATAAGAATTTAAATAATATGTGTAATAACACTAATAACGATGGCTTTAATATCTTCACGCTCCTCTTAGACGATGAAGCATATATTTGTATTCAAATAGTTTGTAGGTAGTAGAGAGTCAAATAAACATAACTATGATCATTCTGAATGACGTCTTTATTTTAAAACAAGGGCCTCATCTAAAGAATAATAACTTCATTCGACTTCATATTAATACAAGAAAATAATTATTACTAAATACATGAATTACTTCATATGATAAATCATATTTCATATTGTTATTTTTAACATAAAGTAATTTTTTTCATTAATGCTACAAAATATTAGACTGAAGATATGTGTTTTAAAAGCTTTCATCCTTGACCTTACTCAAATTGAGTCTGTTTGGATAAGTAATAGAGTGTTCAAAGTCTCATTCTGCTAAATAAGATTAATTTAACGACGCTTTGTTGACAAGAATTAATATGAAATTAATATCTACATCTACAAAGTATATTAACAATCACAAGACACTCATAATTTGTTCGTATACTGTAAGCCCAGAGCAAAAGTATTTCAGGTCATTTTTTGTCAAAAATGTGATCATTAGTTCACACTAATATAGTTGTCATTTTTTTTTTTTTTTGCCTCTAGTGTCAAACATATTCCTCTGTTTGGAAAAAAAAAATCATTACAATCACTCCATTAGAATATGAATTTAATCCTTTTTAAATCAAACATCAGTGTACAATTGGACGATGTACATATGTACATATATGACTCTTCAAATATTGATGAATCATCATGATCGTACTGTGCAAATGACAAGTACTTTGTTTTCATGCCGTCGTTCATTTTCTGACTTTGAAGACCAATGTAATGAACAAAAAGTCATCCTTTGAGAGTTTAACTTCTAAATGAGCATCCACGATTATTTTGATTGCTTAATGCAAGTTGCTTAAGTGGGGGGAATAGTCCTAGAATAAATGTCCAGTAGTCTCTGTTGCACTTTTTGTAAAAAGCACATAAGTTACGCTCGTCACAGTCATTTATCATTATCTATGGATTTTTATCCATGGTTGACTAATACTCAAAGGTATAGTCATTACCTTTTTATAAAATCTACGTTACACTAATGTAACATTGCTATGTACATCTTAATTTTGAAAACTTTAATCGCCAAACGATAATATTGCACTAAATACGCTTATTTTGCTCTAGGCCCACGATAAAGTATTTTTCAACCATTTTCAAAGGTATAATTTTATAATTACCAAACAAAATCTCTCACTGCACATTAGTGTATGTATGGGATTAAAAAAATACTTTTATTCTCAAAATATTTCACAAAATATATAAAATTACTTTTTACTCGAGTCAAATAAAGAGTTTTATAGGAAATTCTTATTTGATATATATATATATATGCATGTATTTAAAAAGTTCTAATAATATGTAACATCAATTAAGTAGAGTGCCCAAGTGCCGCCCCAATAATATAACATACATAGGTGGAGCACGTAAAATATACATATACTTAATATTTCAACTTTTCATTTCTTGAAAGAAATTGCAATATAATAATTAAAAGTGAAAATTAATTACGTAAACTTTTGTAAATAGTAATTATTAATTTTGACGATGAATGAAGGAGGGGGAAAAGGCTCTCATAAAACAAGTTTTCTTCATGTCCATAGTACATATGTGTGTAGATATTTTATCAAGTGCATTGACTTACTTAATTTATAAGTATAGTATTAATTGGTGGAGTTTTATATTTAGAATAAGTTATCAAACTTAAAGGCTGAAAATGGCAGGGAGAGGGGAGGGGCTCTTTTCTAAGTATTTTGGTATAATTTCAATTTGCGTGTTTTATATAAATTTAACTATAAAATCAAGTTTACTAATAATAAAAAATATTTTATGCTTTGAACACATTGTAAATATCTAAACTTTTCTTGTAAAAAAAAGAAAAGAAAAGAAAAAATATGATAAAACAATAAAAGGGTAAAACAGCCACATTTAAAAACTTGCAAATTCATTAAATATGTCTTAATCTTTTTAAAAGTTTTTCTCTGTTGGATGGATTTGTGTTGAGTATTATTTGATTTTGTTTACCACTTTCGTTCAAGGAGGATATCTTTAACGACAGGGCATCCATCCTATATTAAATATATTGATTGCAGCCTAATATGGAGTACAACATTTGATGCTCTGTTATCTTCCTGACTATCAGTGCCTTTGCAATAGGAATTGCATAATCAAAAGCTCCAACATATTGTGAAACCATGATTTGAAGGCCAAAAAAAATAATTCCTTTATACAGCTTTCCATAAACAATATTGCTCACGTATTCCGTTCCAGTAGGACGGGAGATAATTATCTTTAATGAGTTGATATCTGACGTCAAATTTTGGTTAGGAGGTAAAGGACAAAACAAGGTATTCCCATTATAATCCTGTTATCTGTTCTTCGAAACACCCTAAAATAAGATGACACCAGATTTTAACTCATTAAAAATAATTGTCAAGACCAATATTTGAAGATCTTGGTCTCCATCTCTCAAAGTATTGACCCCCCTTATGGTCTCAGTCATTAAGACCAAAGCAAGTATCTATATTAAAATTATACATATTAAACATTAATTTTCCTTCGTTTTTTGACCTGATCTTGATTCCAGTGCCATAAATTTATAGGACATTTGGGGTAGTGCTCCGCCCCCCCCCAATGATGCTTGTGTCCCAAAATTAAGTATATAAATTGGTATGTATACCAGTGTTGAATAGTTATTCTAATCAAGCAGCATCATTGATATGGTATTACACCCCAGATTCAGGTCTTAAATAATCGGTTACTTTTTAATTATGCCCCTCCTGGGATATAGGTTTGGATACAGTACTTTTTTTGGAACAAAACACTGCAAATAACTGGACAGTAATTGTACGTATGTACAAGTACATGGGTAAAATTGCAAAATTACTAAATTATTTAAAAAAATTTTTTTTTTATTTAACCCCAAGTCCTATAACTATGTAATTCAGGTTCCCTTTGATTTATGTAGACAAATATTTCAAGGAATAATACACATAGAAATTAATGCTAAATATTACGACCAGAAACTCAGCCCTTTTTCTCTCATGGTAGTTAGTTCTACATACTAATAAAGGGATCCGGTTGTACCTTTAAGGATATTGCAAAAGCATCTTTCATACTACAAGTACATAAATACAGAGATATCTTGTATTCTATGATTGTATTGTTTTTTCAAGGTTTTGCGAAATATATTTATTATTTATTTAAGATTATAAGGAAGTATTTGTTGAGTCTCAAGACTCAAAGAGAATAAAATGATTGTATTCCTATTATTTAATAATATGTATATGTATTTTTTTTTTCAAGATGGGATCTTTTCTTATTACGTACATAGTATGTATATGTATGGAATTACAAAAAAAAAAAAAAATAGATACAGCACTTTTTTAAAAAAATGAAATACATAGAGAGGGAAAAAAATAGTAATATACATATATATAAAGAATGTATTTTTTTGTTTAGTTTTTTAACCCATAAAATTTATGGTTCCATTAGAGATTTATTTTGTTGCAAATGTTGCGAGTAAATTTATGAGGTACGAACAAAGTGTCGGAGAATTGATAATAACGTTTACCTCAAAGAACATTGTAATTCATACATGTATGTATGTATGTACATATACTCGTATATCTACACACATTTGTAGAGAGGGGGGAGACACTAATTGGTTGTACCAATAGGAATAAAAGATGCCTTTATGATCATTTGCATGAAAAAAAAAAAAAACCATGTCCAATTATTACAAATAGGCAAACAAAGTGCATAAAATTTGTTATTGGTTAGAAAATCCGTTAAACTAAGGGGAGTTTTTAGTGGAAAATTAAATGAAATGCCACAGGTTCATAGGTAGAGTGAACTATGGCTCTTTACACCCCGCTGCTACCGTAATGAAATGAATAATAAAAAATATGAAATGATTCTAGTTAACAAACACATATCTATCCCTTTAAAATTATGTCACAAGCTATAAAGTATTATCAATACACGAATTTATATATATATATATATATATATATATATACATATCAGTAGTGTAACCAATTGTATAAAGATTGTTGAAAGTCTCTTTTTATAAATGACTCACACTAGAAGGAAAATTGGAATAAACCTGCTCGATAAAATGTACTCCCCTTTGATAGAATGAGAGTTTACATATAACATAAACAGCAATAAGCCAAAGAACAGTTTCTGTAATTGGTTCCGCGGATAAAAAAAAGGACTGTTTGAGGCACTAGGCATGTATGAAGTTTTTATACAGAGTAACAATTTATTATTTTACCATGTATGTTCATGGTAGATTTTACTGCTCAAAAGGGTCCTATAAGAAAAAATATTATTATACCGAACTAAGAGGAGCATTAATAGTTTGACAATGGTTTACATTTTCATGCATTGACACATTAAATAAATAAATTATCACGTCTGAATTCTCATATATCTTGAAAATGACTTTGAAATGACTCTATTTTCTGTGTGTTAAAAGAAAAGAAAAAAGGGCTTCTATGGTATGGTGTCATTATTTACATCATTTTTCTATAATTAGTATTGAATAGAGAGACAAACAAAACTGGAATATTCACTTTGCAAAATAATAATAAAATTAATAAAAACCTTATCAACTATTTTTCCTTTAACTAATTTTTCTCACTCCAATAAAAAACTACTGATACATACAATATTGAATGTATAAAAATATATACAATGAAGCCAAAGGTCCAATAAAACAATTGTTTGTACAGAGCTATAGCACACAACCAAAAAACGAAACTCTAATTATATAGCCTCAATAATTGTTGGGTTTTTTTTTGCATATAATTAGCCTCAATATACTTATCTGTTTATTTTATTGCTATTTTACCTCTATATGTTAAGTAATTAGCTGCACATTTTTGCTATAAAAAGTTGATGGATGTTTTAATTTCAGTAAAGTTGGCAATGAACGGATCCCATGAATAGCCCCATAATTTACTAGATTTAAAATGTTATTGTCCATCATTTATACACTATAATGTATTTATATACGTTGTACTTGTTTCAAAAATTATTATTATTATCATTTGTATCACAGAAAAACACTTAAAAACTATTAAATACAAATTTCTTTATTAGCTAGCAAAACTTTGGCCCCTGTCTCAATAAAAGTTTTATTTATTATGTTATTTAAAAAAAATTTACTATACAATTATGTATAACATTTGTTTACTATTGTATAACCACTCACAGCCCAGCAAAGTACTATTTAATCTAATTTAAAAGATGAATTAATCAAGTTCTTGGATTGACAATCTAAAATTTCTCTTCCAATGTATATTACGTCATATATAAGAAAATAAATCATAAAATCCCCATTGAACTAATGATGTTTAATTTTAAGATATTATCTAGACATTAAAGGCTTTCTCTTCTTATGCCATAGAATAATCAATGTTAGATATATAAAGTATATAGACAGTAGATGTAATAAATCTGTTCATGAATATAACTTTTGTTGATAAATACGGATACATTAAATGGTATGAAAAACATTCATATCAAGATGGGCTTGACTCAGCAATTTGTGAAGGAAGCCCTTTCTATATTATCATGTGTCCAATTACACATTATTATGTTTGTTGTGGTTGTATTTGCCTGGATGTGAAAATTAAAGATGAATCAAATGATGATTAATTGTAGAATTAGGAGGATAGCAAATGTTCAAAAGGATTGCAGAATTATTTGAGCTGAATGAAAATGCCAACCCTGGATCAGCATTGTTGGTGCATTGCACTTGGTGCAATGAGTTTATGTAAAAATCACACATAATATATCCTTCACAAGGAATAAAAGATGAAGGATAAAGAAGGCTGAACAAATGTTGATAAAGTTTAGCTAGGGATTGAGAGTACATTTATCTCCAGTGGTGTGTTTCAATTTGTACTCTAACCCTTGGTTTTCATACATATACCTACATACATTTGTAGATATTTCCATTAGGGGCTTCAAATTGTGTTCACTACTCCTTAGGAACAATAAATATATCCATTTGCATTTAAGAGAGGTGAGTCTGTCATCAATCATGTTATTATATGTATGGTGTACCTCAATAGGGTAAATGTGTGGTTTTTTGTTAATTCCTTCTCTATCTCTCTCAAATAATCATATTCAAATTAGACACACATTAAATAAATCTATAATAAAATTGGCAACTTATCAAGAAACTAATAAATATTAGATATATGTATGTACATTTATATGTATGTATGTATCTATATCCTCGCCTGCTTGCTTTTTTAATAATATGCCTATACATATAGTATGCATTATACAAGATGAATCTTCATTGATTTTTTCAATTAATATATTCATTTTATATACATACATACATATTCATTAATGACCTTCTACAAGAATCAAAAGATTTGAGTTTATATTATATTCATGCTAAACTCCTTCTTTTTTTTGTATGGTGCCTAACACGTTTGTACTTGAAAACTGTCTGCATAACACATATAATATGTAGTTGTGTTTTTTTATGAGTTTTTGATCATCTTTTTAAAAATAATTTTGCGATAAATAATTAATGAATCTCCTAATTATTATCTGAGCCAATTTGACTTTTTTAAAACGTAAACTATTAATAAATACAAAGATAAAATAATATTTATATGGTTTCTACCTATTTATTTACCTATGTCGAGCCACTACACCCTTCTATGGATATTTTAAATTGAATTTGTATTTTTTTTTTTAGTCGGTCAAATATTTGGTAAAAAAGTTAATCATTTCTCTCAAATACACATATTTTATACAGAGAATGTCATCATATTTTAGAAATAATATTGGCAAGGATGAGTCCTCTTGCTAAGGCATAATGATAAAAACAATACCACACACATAATAACGTATACCCAATTGCTGCACGGTTTGATAGAAAAATATAAGCAAATCATGGTGAATTGAACGACTATTTAAGTATGGTTTAAAATATACCATTCAAATTTGATAAAATAGTATTAAGGTTAGATAATATACATATACCCTTAAATAGACTTTTAATCCTAATTTTGGAACAAGGACTATAGTCTAGTTAGGTGGTTATAATTTATATATATATATACATATATTTAGAGGGGCAACTTTACTTTTTCCCAAAAATTAAAACCCTTAGTTTATTTGCATCCATTTTCTCGGAAAATAAAATTTTGATCTTCTTTTCAGCGCGAGTCTCAAACAAGATTTACCAAATTTTGACATGTTACATGGAATGTTAAGGGGGGGGACGTGCATTTTCTGTATTGTACCCTTTTCTCCTTGACCTATTGTCTTAAGTGCCCCACTCTATTTTGCTAAAGTTTAGTTATATTTTATGATCATTTTAATAAAATTCACAATTTGCTATTTTGTTGAACTAATGGTGTCTAACAGTTTGGATTTAAACTGTCCAGTATATCCACAGAACCGACTCAATATTCAAGGAATTTCTTTATTTAAATCAAAATAACTAAATACTATTAATAAAAAAAAGTGTGACGTCATCCATTGAGCATATCTTGAGCATCTTACTGCTTTTATTAGTTGGAATCAAGGACTCAGTCCGTCGCACAATGGATTATTTGTTTGTTTTTTTGTCCATAATATCTCAGTTCCAAAAGAAAATACAAATCAGTTCTAGCATCATAGTTTTTTGAATTTGGATTTTGAGAGGAAGCAAAACAATTCTTCAAAAATTGTGTCTCACATTATGTTTTTATCCTTTTATATTTTATTTTTGAGATAATCATCATGAAATGGATTAGAGACTCTATGAAATTTATTAAAAAAGTAGAAAATTACTATTTATTTAACATTATAGCCTTTAATACAGATCCTCAGAGGTGGGTTTGCGCAAATTATTTATACCAATCAAAAAGTTAAATAGTAAATATAAATTCAGTCATAGTTGATTTATAAAAAAAAAGTGTTTTCTTAACACAAAAAGAATTAAGATGGTTATTTTGACCGAAATGAAACTTGAATATACATATAATAAATTGGTTAAATACAGAAATGAATTCATGTTGATTCTTACCTTTTTCTTTAAGTACTTCAATTTAATTGTTTAAGAGTTAAATTTACTTATTTAGAGCAAAACTATCCTATTTGTTGTTATAAGGAAATGATATAAATGATTGTTTCCCCTATTTAGCTTTATTTTACCCCACTCTGGATGATTAATAACATTATCATCTAGCTAAAATGATTGATTAGAGTGAGGCATGGGATTGACTTATCGTTAGATTGTAAAACGAAGAAGATAAAAAGACAATTTATATGAGGAGGTACTTTCCAATGACATATTGTCTTCATTAAATTTTCAAATAGAAATATTCCTACCACCTAGCGTAGATACTTTGAGTCAAAATGACCATGAATGGCTATTCTAGTAGGATGAAAAAACTAGCTCTTCTAGTTTTAAAACCAATGGTACCCAGAAATGAAGGTTTTTTGTATTTTTTTATGTATACAAGTACAATAATTTTGAGGTAAACACAAATTAGCAAAAAAAAAAAAAACATTACCACATTCAATAATTTTTCCCCTGAAAACTCCTCAAACTCTTCCAAAATAGTATTTAAAAACTCGACTAAAAAGACACAAAGCTCTAAATATTTATTTAAATTTAGAGCTATTTTTTCTTATCTTATTACTAGAAATGGGCAAAATCACTTTCCTAATTTGTTTAAACCATCCCTTAAAATATAAGCCTATCCACTCCAGCTTTGTCGGTTCCAAATTAAAAATGAGCAAAATTTTGGGACCAATACCAATGTAAGTTGTATTTATACATCATACATACATATTCTTTCTATAAGGTTAACTTCACACTATCATGAATGCACAATCAACACAGAGTTAAGAAACTTATCTAGTAATAAGATATTTATTGAGATACGCATTGAATTTACCCCCAACGGTGCTTTAAACCAGTTAATGTAACTGCCTTATAAAAGTACTGCAGAAGTATTACATACAAAAAAAATATCAAAGAATGCTGCCAATACCTATAATAGATAGATAGACTCAACTCAAGGATACGTGTCATAAAGGTTTGTTCAATAAGAAGAAATATGACTTTTTGGTTTTCATAAAAAGTCATCACGTTAGCTGCATTTTTATTAATATTGATAATAATAAAAATATGCCTGCAAAAAAGAAATATATGTATTAGGCTCCAACAAATACAATTTTTTTGGGGCCAAACCCCATTATTTAGAGGTTAAAAACCAATAACCGATTCATCGGTCAATTTTTTTATTTTTTTTATCAAATTAACTTTTAATACTCCAGAAAAAATAATCACAAAATAGGCAATATAAGATCATCTGTCATAACTTTTCTCATCATAATAGCAAAACAGAGGGATCAAGATATAGGAAAATTATATCCTTGAATTTTTCATCGGATAATTTTTAAAATATCGATTCAGTTTCATTTTTTTCATGGTTACTTTTAGATATTTACATGTCACATGTACCTTAAATTATATTCGTTATCAGGGTTCAAATATTACTTTAGAGTAAGTAAATATTCAGAAATGACCGTACTTACCTCGTTTGGGTTTCAATGATTCATTTTAATATTCAAATTATAATAAAATATCGGAGTTCATTAGAAATTTTGTCCGATTACTAATTCCTCTTAAACAATCTAAATCGACAAATCAATTACCTTATCTACACATAGTACGTACTTTAATAAGTGCATATGTTTGTAAACTAAGGTTATAAACTTATAGATATTTTGATGAAGGATTTATGCCATAAGTAAATACACATTCAGACAAATCCAGATAAGAGCAAAATTTGTTTAGGTGCAGTATTTTCTCAAAAACAAATAGTCTACTTCATAAACTACCTGATGTTACATCAATATGAGGCTAAAAAATCTGGATAAATGCACTCTTATATGTCATTTTTACATCGGAAGAAAACACTCAAAAGTTCACAGAGAGAAAGATAAAAAAATTTTAATAATTTTTTTTATGATGGAATTTTAAGAAGATTCGAGCAAATTAATAAAGGGCTCAATAATCTCACTGTTGGTGAAATTGAAAAAACAATATTTGATAAGTTTTCTTCAGCAAGAAACAGAGAAAAATTCAGACAATATGCAGTCAATATGCTTTGAAATGAAAAGCAAATATTTGGACTTAAGTTATGAAGAATAATATTTTTCATTCCCTTTGAATGAAAAGTTTTTGTCTGGTCTCAACCTCATTTGTTTGAATGTATGTAGATATTATTATGTAAGAGCCTTATGAGGAAATAGGTTTTTGTATATGAATACATTTATAAATATTATACTAATTCAGAGTAACTAAAAATCAAAAATCAAAGGTAAGACTCATTAGTAAGTCCATTTTCCCCCTCCCTTCTAATTGCGTAGAAGAAAACAAAATCAGATTTGAATTCATAATTTAAAAATTGCATTTTTCAAATAGACAATTTAAAAAAAAAGTTATTTAGTTTGTAATTTAGTCTTAGTTCCTATACATTAATGAAGTTGAAGAAACAAATACTCATACCAACTAACTACTATGAGAGCTTATTTAAAAGAACATTAACATACATCGGGTTATCCTGAAAGCCCTATGAATACATATTATAAGTAGAATGATTAGCAAACCAACATCGATATGTATGTACATACTCAACTTTATTTAATGAGATAAGAATATTTTGCAAATGAGTAATAACTATACTACGTTTATTTTTTCCCCCCTCAGTTGTTTAATGCACTTCTTAACTTCGCCTTAAATATTGTCATTCAATAATAGATATAAGTTAATAATTGTTTCTTATTTGTATGCAGGTATCATTATCTCTAAATAGACTGTATATTAAGTTGAACGATTCCGTAGGAACTTTTAATTATTCTCTCGGCATAATAAACATATAAAGGGATTTAAAAATGCATGAAAAGAGGGTAAATTTGATATCCATTAAACCAAAAAACCTTTTTTCACGAATACATTTGGTCCAGAACTGTCAAACAAAACTGACACATCATTACAACTCTCAAGCTTTTCTCCAAAAAAGATCAGTTGAATGTTAGCCTATTACATCATTATTTTCAACTCTTTCACCTGTTTATTGAAATATTTTTGTTTGACTTTAAACGAAACTACATATACGAAATAAAGACGAGACGAAATCTGACAAGTTGAAAAATTACACACAAAATCCGCACTGCTCTTCATAGACATTTTACAGACCACGTATTTGATAGTACGACATGAATGTTGGACTAAATATGTATGGTATATGTATATACCTTGGAGTTCTCTCTCTTGCATGTAAGTTTATACTCTATATATATATAACAATAGGACCACAGCATATGTATGTATGTATGTAGTTATAACAAAGTTCACGGTATATCTAGGTAATTATCATGTCTTTATTCCTCTTCATTTACTCGACTACTGGTCTATTATCTACCCGTGGACTGTTGTTGTTTTTATTCCTATACATTAGTTGACATTCTTTCCCTTCATAAATTATGAGTAACTAGGTCAGGCTTTATTGTGATGATGCAAAAAGAACGTATAAATGTACTGGGAAAGAAGGCAACTAACAACTACTTATGTAAGTACATACTATGTACTATGGAGCTATGAGGTAGTAAAGCAGTAAATAAAATATCTATCACTCTACCACCTACACACATTAAAATCCTGTTACTAAAGGGATGACCATCTTTTAACAACCCTATTGCCTTCAATTATTTCATAGCCATATACATACATGGATAATTTGTTTCTATTAAAGTAAGTAAGTAAATTTGACAAGACGGAATGACATAAATATTTATATATGTATGTACATATTTAAAAGGAATAAAAATATTATTTAATTTATTTTGTCATTGGTTGGAGTGAGCCTACATACAAGACCATGGAGAGGTACCCTCATTCTATGTACATTTGTTGTTGTTGTTGTTGTTGCTCCTTACTGTATGTATGTACCTATGTATATATTCCTCATAACCAGTAAATCTCGTATCCCATAGCACATGAGTAATCCTACTATGTATGTATAATATGTATGTACACTTATTCTTCATCATTCTGGCTCATTGGCTCTTCTTCTCCTCCTTCTCCTCCTCCTCCTCCTGGAACCCATGTACGGAGACACTACCTATAATTTCCTCAATCAAATCAATAACAATAATAATGTATGCCCATCGTCATCTACTTAAATATTCTATTCATGCTCAACTATAAAATTGCAATTAAATTACTCTTTAAGAATGCCTGTAACTTGAAACATGCATGTTTATGCTTTAGACATACATACATACATATCTATGAGGACCAGATATTTTTTCTTGATTGCTTGTTTTCGAATGACTCAGTATGAGGCTTTACTTATTATTATGTGTGTATGTTTTATCTCCATAAAATGTTCATACATACATACATATAATATTTCACACTTGAAGAACTTTGTTTGATCCTATCTCAAATCCTTTTAAAATCATCTCCAGATGTGGTGCGCACTCTTTCTTGAGGTACATTTGATAAACCCCTCTTACTTATTTATTATTTTTAAAACAGCTCAAATGATTAATTATAATTAATTATAAAATGCATTTCTATAAATTAACTACAAAGTAATACATTTATGTTATTAATGAATCCATGTTTAGGATCGTATCTATTAAAGGTGCCTTCTTGACTAAGTTATATGTACATATACTTCCGTACATTTTTTCTTTGTTTCTTTTCTTTTTTTGAAAATGTGACATGTGTATAAAAGGGTTTTTATTGATATTTTATTGAGTAAAGTTTGATTATAAGCTAATGCAAAAATCAATATTTTTTGATTGGAAGAATTATTGTCATTTTCCCAATGAGCTGATTACAAATCTATGAGTATATACACTCATCATCTGTGTTGAGTAGTAATGCATTACTTTCTTTTAAAAATTACTCTAAGAAATACTATTTTTCATATTAGGAATAACGATATTACTTTTACAGAATAATATATATATGTACATATATATAGAAATAATTTTAATTAGTGTTTAATAATAAAAAATTGCTCAATATAACTATTTCAAGAAAATAAAATGATATTATTAATTTTGATTCTAAGTAATATAATTAAATTAGACAGACCCTTTCAGTGGAATAATATGTATTAAGTAACTTAGTCTACTTTTCATTTAGATCTACCCTATAGCCATGTCATTTTACATTGCATTTTGACCTTCAATGAAATAAATGTATCATTGTCAAATTGGATTCAATTTCGAGCTTTGAAATTCGCCTATGTCATATATGGAGATAGAATAGGTATATTGGTCCTTCATATAATCCGGTCCATCCCTTTTATCAGTCTTTAAAAAGTGTCCAAAATTTTAAAGCTTCCCCCTCTACATATAGCATAATTTACTGAGTCTCTTAACAATTATACTCGAGTGTAACAAATAATAATAAAAAATAATTTTATTAATAATTTATTGTTTGCATACCTAATAAATTATGTATGTAGAATGATGAAAGGGACCGCTTTAGAGGGGAAACAGTGACATTTGCAAAGTAATTTAGTTAATTGTTACATCATATTCTGGCGATGAAGAACTGATTTCTTAATTAAATATACAATAAACTCAAAGGTCTGACCTTTTATATCATATATTAAAAAATACTTTGTTTGTGATTAAGCATTTTTTATGGTACAGTGAACAAACGTCATGAAAGTCTCACCCTAACTCCTCTTAATCATAGATTATGTTATGAGTCACTACTTATCGTTTATTTATATATTATGTAAATGTTGATATCACAAGATAACGGAATCTTTCCATGGGAGAGCTTAATGCGTTCGATCCAAATGAGTAATAAGTATTTTGGACTCTGGGATTGATACAACCCAAGGGAATTGTAATTTTGTTTTGACATAATGCAACTCCATAAACAACAAATATGACTTTACACAAAAGTACATATTTTTCAGAGAAATAACTCAAATGACAGTACTTAACACCATAGGACGAGTTCTTGTCATTGAAATTTGTTTTTAAATATTTTAGTTTGTAAATATTTTTATAAATACAAAATATTTTACGCGCAGTCAAATTTTATAAATAATTACAAAATGATAAATAGACATAATTTGTTCAATATACAAAGTCAAAGTGAAAATCATGAAGTCACTTCTTAAAAGCGGATCTTAATGAAAAAACATCAAAACTTGAAGGTAAAAAATGAATAATACACTTATAAATAACCTTCATTTGTTTAAAATGGACTTTTTTTTAGAGTTGAATGTTTAAAGTATGTTGTGGACTTAAACTTTGATGAAAAAATTGAGCTAATAATATTACAATTCTTAGGAACCGATCTTCAAATTCCAAAAAAAAAATTATAGCAAATACAGATGCTGTACTATAATTATTTTATTAAATAATTATGACAAGATGTTTCCTTGGAATTTTTATTCGTTTCTCTACACTTTTAGAAAAATAAAATCTGCATTTTCAAATAACATAATCGACGATACTAAATTATATTAGTATTCTACAAATAAATTACAAATCTGCAAATAATAACTTTTTTCATATCACGTCAATTTTTTTTGTGTCTCTGTTACAACATATTTCAGTTCATGAAAGCTTTAAATTATGATATGGCTCTTGACAAAATATTTCCTTTAAAAAAAATTAAAGAAAGGGCAGCCTCATGGTGCGTTGGGAATAGCTGTCATAGAAAATTTCAATTTATATGTATTTTTAAGTTGATGAATGTATCCCATATTTTAAATTTGACATTAAAAGCCATAAATATATTTTTCAGATGTACAATGGTTATAAATTTTGGTCAAAAGATCATAGATTTCAGGCATAACTTTAAGGGTTTGAAAAGGAACTTATTTTTTTAAAATTTTTTATTCACATTGTCTTAGATATTCTTGTCAAATATTTTTAAATAAAAAGCAATTGATAAATCAGAAAAATAGATTGATAGACTTTTTTTTCCCAATAACTTATTTTTGAATCCATAAGTATTAGAAAATAATTGGGGGTCTTTGATCTAAGTTATGACCCTGAAAAGGAAAATATACATACTAGCATTAATCTGTTCACTATGTAACGCATTCAAAAATCATATTCCAAAATATATCCCTGCTCAAAAATTTAAATAAAGACAAAAATGAATTTATTAATTATTTACAATGATCTAAAGACCCAGTTTTTAAACTAAACATATCAAAGTTCAGCCTAGAGTGTATATCTTTGATGATGTAACCCTCTATATTGCTCTGATTTACCGTGAATCACTACACAAAAAAGTTAATTAAGATGGATACTTTATGATTTAAGTAGTTACATACTTATCAAGATCTAGTGACCTCATTTATTAAATTGGACAGTTCAAATTTTAAGATAGAGTAAATAGCTGAATAGCTAATATTTCAGTAAGTTTTTACAGAAATTCCAAGAGTATAACATTAAGTAAAAAAACAAATTAGAAAAAAATATATATACAAAATCACCTCAACTTATATTACAAAAACGTAGTTTTATGAACTGTGTTAATTATAATAAAAAAATGAAATAATATTTACCAATGACTATTCACATGGATATAATGCCCCCACACCAAAAAAGAAAAAAAAAAAAAAAAAAGATAGGTCAAACTGTTTTGATATCATCTATGTACTTTGAACGAGAAAAAAATGTATGTAGATATATTGTGAGTAAAAGGAATGCTGTACCAGCTGTGTTTATGATGAAGCATATAATTATAAAACCATTGTAATTTAAAAGGGGCCTTTTCTTTTTTTCTTTTTTTTTTTGGTCAGATGCTACTATTTTTTAATTACTAGAAATATACATATTTTTATATACAAGTTTTTTTTTTAAAATGAAAGAAATTTTTTTTTCTCCTAGAGTCTTTGTTCTTCAAAGTGAGAAGACAGGAACTCCGCATCACATGGCTATTCCTTTATGTTCTTTTTTTCACTTGTAAGTTTAAATATTGAATATATATTGTAGAAGTTGGATATCTCAAAAACTTGAGTGAATAGGTTTTAGTAATAAATGAAAAATAATAATTTTATTACTGTTTCTTTCTTTCTTTTTTTTTCATAGCACTTTTAGTAATCAATTTTATAAAAAAAATAGCAGTGATGACTTGCTTTATTGCATCATTTCCTTTATTATCAATGATTTTTTTTTCTTCAATTTTATACAATATTCTAATACAAAAGCTTTTCTTTTATTTTTATCAATTAGAGAATCTACAATTCAAATGAAATTCAAAAGGAAATTTCAACACGTGTTTACAATAAAACTGCAGCTTGTGACTAGTTAAAATAAGGTATGAACAAAGATAAAGTCATTTTTTCTGTGACCGGTTTGGATCGATATTTCGGTTGAGGCTGAAGTTGAAACGTTTTCAAACTGTTGACGGATTTTAATTTTTTTCACAATGTCACATCGAAAGCATTAATGACGATAATAACATATCAAAATATTATAAAGTCGTGTAAGTTGTTCATATTGTAATAGTCTTTAAATATTGTATGACGTCATCGTACTGATATTTAAAATTTGGAAATGCACACGATAACAATCATTCAAAAAATCGTTTGAGGTCGAATTCTCAAACGAAACCGATCGAGACAGAATTTTTATATAGTATCAAGGGTTACAAAAATTATAAGGATCTTGGGGCGATCCAGGATTTTCTAAGGAAGTCCAAACACTTGTTTGTACAATGTAGTTATATATAGTGACTAGCTATATTTTGGAAGTTAAAACCTGGATCTTTCCAAGATTCGTATAGTTTTTGCAAACATTGATCCCATATACCTTGTCCTAATAACTGCATTGTACAAACAAGTATTTGGGCATACGTATAAATGCATATATATAATTATTTATGTAGCCCAAATTTCTATTCGGTGTCAGTAGTGATCCAGTGCCTCTCTACTAAATTGCTCCTAAAAGATAAATGGCTGGACAATTTTTTGATAAATTGACAGATTCATTTTGTTTACAATTATTTCAGAAATAATGATGATATATAAATCAGTTAGATTCTATTAAATATAAGAGTTGATCAGCCTCTTTTTCTTTTTTTTTTTTGCATGTCAAAACTATTTTTATATGATTAAAAGGCTTAATCCATCATCACTTGGACCATCAGAGATATATACAAAAAGTACTCCCTTATAAAAATTTGATTTGTCTAATCCATCTTCATTTGTTCAAATTATCAAATGTGAAAGAAAAGGTTCGTCACACAAGCAGAATACACATATCTCTAGACACTTTCATAGAAGAAGGGGGAAAAAAAGGTAACTTGAGTATAAATGATTTAATAAACCATTGGTATTTGAAACTCTTCAAATAAATATGTAGATAGAAAAAGTTCAAAGGAGTGCTTGAGTCATATTTCTCATATTTATTTTTTTATTTTTTAAAGAGGAGTTTTATATTTTAAATAGTCATAAATGAAAATGGGAATTGATGAGATTTCTTGGTTATATTTCATAGCCATTCACTTCATTCTTTGCATGCATGTTATGGTTCCATACATTTCCCTGCATAGAATATTTTGCTACTTTATGCATTCCAGTGAGAGGAGAAAGAGTAAAAGAAAGATACACAAACCCATGCAAAGTAATGACAATAATAATAATAAACAAAACTCAGGCCTATGGCTTAGATCTTCTTCATTCCATTAAATACATATATTTTTCATGAATCTATTACCTTGTCATTATACTATTTATACATTTCTTCGTTCTTCTCTCATATTTTATTCATTAATAGATTGTAAATACTTGGGTACAAGCAAGCAAAACATAAGCATCCAACCATATATTAAAGCTACTAAATAAAATATGGTCGTCGTTCCTGCATATTTAAAAGCTAATTTATTTAAACCCATGTATGTACAACCATTTTACTCTAAGTAACGACGTATCGTAAGGTCTTTTTTCTTCATCTTTTCCTTTGAGTCCTTAGTGTGGAGTTAACTTATATATGTACGTACATACCTTTTGGTAATTTGATAAAATTGCCATTTGTTGAATAAATGTTTCTTTGATAAAATATTATAATTAGATACTTTTTTTTCTTTCTTTCTTTCTTCTCTCATGAAAACAAAAAACAAAAATAAAAATAATAATTACTGTTCATTTTTGGTATTAATGCTACATGTATATACATATATTCATAAATATAATTTCTAATTACATCAAAGCTTTAATTAGCCAATTACAAAAATATGCCAAGTGTTGTATATTTTTTAATCACTTACACTTTCCTGAATATCCAGCATGAATGTATTTTAAAGTGTATTGTCCTATATTTAGAGTAGTTTTTTTTCAAACGGCATCAACAGTTAAGCATGCTTCTAACATTGTTTTTGAATAAAGTACTGACTACATACATAAAAATGAAGAAAAAAATGCAATTATTGGCTCCCAAATGAGCTCCTTTTTGATGGGTTCTATAAAAATTTAAGGCTATGGAAATCTAATAGTTGCCTTGTGAGAAAGTGTTTGAGGGCCACATATTTATTCCTCACCAAATATATGGATGTGTAGTTTAAATAGTGAATAAAAAAGTCCTTATACTTAAAAATATCCACAAGGAGGTGGTCAAAAATAGTATTTACTTTTTTTCGTTTCTGTATATTGATACAAATCGCAGCAGCTTCTGTAAATAATATATAATTTGAATAGATCCAAGATCAACTGATAAATAGTGTTCAAACACGAAATTTTAAATATCCCAAACACGTAAGAGACCAATAAAAAAATAATAATATGATAAACCATAAATTAGCAAGACATGGAATACATATATTAGATAAATATATGCATAATAGGTATATTATATATTTATATAATATATCAATGATCTCTACTTGATTACATTATTTAAAACCTAATTCTATGTAAATATATATAAATATATTGTACATATGTAAGTGAACATTAGATTTTAAAGTTTATGCAGGTTTTACCTTTAAAAATTGTACCTTATGGAGGTCCCTCTAGGCCTTCAAAGATGGGAAATTAGACAATTGTTTTGAAAATTTTATACTCTTCTTTCATTATCATCTCAATATGCACATTGAGATATAATGTTTACTATTTTGTAATTTTTTTAGTCTAATAAACCATCTTTAAAATGCACTTCTACTAAATTGATTTTTTATCAATGTAACAGAAGAAGAAAGAAAGGAGAAAGAATATATATACCGTGAATAACGCGCATTTCATTCCTTTGATATAATAAATTTAGCATTAATTGCAACAAAAGGTCATACAACATCATTAGAACGATTTTGATCCCTCATTTAAGACTTGCTTTGTTACTTCAATATCAAATATATATATATATAAGTACTTACGTTTAAGCATTGTTTCAATACAAGACGAAATCAATTGGTTTTAATAAAGTGCATGACTTTTATGACTATTTAAACACGTGCTCCTTCATTGAGTGCTTTAAAAGGCATACACAATAAGTATATTTATTAATAAAAAATATTGCAAATTTAGTAGAGCAAGTGTGAAGAATTAACCTTATAAGCAAACAACGATGTATATTCATATAGATATTATATATATGTATGGGCTATAAAAAATTGAAAACCTGCCTTTTCAAAGTACCTTCAATAATAGTTTTTATTTTTGATTCAATAATGTACCTTCTCTTCAAAAATGGAGTGATCAAAATGAATTCATTTCCTGATATTCCATCATATGTACATTAAAGGTGTTAATTTAATCTTGTTTCGTTTCCTCTATAGAGAATACCCATGACAGTAGTCTCTCATTCGATGCTCAATATTTAATGTAGAAAAATAAATGCATTTGACGTCTAGTCTCACATAAATACATATATGCTGGAATATTTAATTTGCTTTTCATACATTGATACCCATTTTATGCCCATGTTACAGTTGGGCATATTGAACTTGATGTTAGTCACAAACTTTGCATTTTGACTGATAGATGCTTAACATTGGTATATCTATGTATATCCACTATGAAACGGTGATCTCAAATTAATTCGCTCTGATGTAACTAAAATGAAATCATAGATAGCTATGTACTAAACACACATATGAAGATTTAGAATAAATAATTCCATGTTCTCTGTAAACTCTAGTGAACAGTATTTAAGATAAGAAATTCATTAGCAATGATATATTTAATGCAAGAGATGAAGTGCTTACTAAATTCCTACATCTTCTACGCATTTAAAATGCGATAAGACTTATTACAAAATGTTGTCAGTCTGTCTCTTTGCTATAAAAAAAAAGATAAGTTATAGCAAATTGAATCATGATTCAATTTGTAATCAAATTATATCTTAATGTTATTTGCTAAAGTCCTGTACCTTTGTGTACCTATTTTGTACTCGTATATATGTATAGCATTTAATATTTTTTTAAATAATTGAATTTATTTGAAACTGAATGGCCTATCTATCTGCATATAAAAGAGTAAAACCATTCAATTTATGTAATGGTTTTGTTGCATCCATAACCATTTGGAAATGAAGGCCAAATTTACCAACCAATGTAAATAGTAATAATACTAAGCATTTTAAAAATGCCAATTTTATACAAACCTACATAAGGGTAAGTAGAGGCATGTTCCATCCATTTCAAAAGTTTATGCCTCATACTATTTATAAACCATCAAAAATAAACAAAACGGAGTGGAACAAAAGTCACAAACAAACAAAACACACTCATCCATGAATAATACCATTTAAATATGTCATAAAAACAGACATGAATATATGTACTTACCTACAAAGATATGTATGTACTTTAAAATTTAATACTTAATTTTATGCTGAGAAAAAAAAATACGAAGGGGAACTCAAATAAACAAAAACAACACTATTCAAGACAGAGAGGCAAAGACATGAAGAGAGAGAGAGTTTTGTGGCGCCTAACACACCTTAGCAACTGACTTTATTCAATAAATAAATAAATAAGTACATACATACATACTTATGGTACATAGGTACCCATGCGCATGGATATGATAATAATTTTTGAAAATTTATGCCTCTTGTACATAATTATCAAAATATTTTACAACTTAAAGTTGAACATTTTAATTAAATAATAATTATTATTATTATTTTGACTATTATTTACAAAAACAAATATCAACATAATTTATTCTTCCTCTAATAAAATCATGAAAAAAGAGGGGTTGCCCTCTCAAGAAATAGTCAGCACAAGGAATTTGATTGATAAATCATCATATTTTTCATAAAAGTACATACATATTTAATATCTATTCCACGTAAATGTCAGAAAATACGCCAAACAAATATTTGAAGAGCAATTAATTAGACTAAAGCTTTAAGTATAATTTCATAGATTCATTATGAAGTAGGGATATGTATGTACATATAGCTACTTATGTTACACAAAATCAGTTTCAGAGTAATTTAATACATAGCTAAGTCGTATGTAGTGTGTAACCCAAGGAATTAGCCATATGTTACGTATCATGTGCTTTTGCAAAATTTGTTTGCATTGTTCTAATTTCATATAAAGACATCTAAAAATCTCTTTTATACACAAACATCTACATATAATTTGTGCAAATGTAAAATAGTAAATAATCAACATGTCAGAAGAGCAAGCATGAAACCTCATAGGCCTTTTTAGTAAATTAAGATGATACTTGGTTCCTAATGGACGACTTATACATAGGGTCCGAAATTACCTAAATACGTAGAGTGAGGGATGGATTCATGTTGTGTGCAGTGTACTTTATGAATGATTCTATTGCAAGAACAAATTAGTAACTGTCTGAAATCAATGTTCTATTAATTAAACAATGCATATTTTAAGCAGCAACACTATCTCAATGATTGCTAAATTAATTAGGTTATAAATAATCATCTGTCAAGGCAATAATTTATACACGCCTTCCATTATGGTCATGCTTCTTTGTACGTCGGCCTTAGTCAAAAAGTAACAAATAGGCACATACAATGACTCACCAAAGAGGGTGTACATATTTATTTATCCATCTACATATTAAGAGATATACCATTTCAAAATAAAAAAAATAGATATAATAAGGATAATAAAAGTTGTAGGCAAGAATCTTTGCCTATTTATAAGATGGTGATGATGTCATAAAAGCTCAGTAAACTTTTGGAAGATAACATTGAATAATTGCTTAGGGTTAATTGGACCATATTAAAATAGATAACTTGATAACATATTTCTCGTTTCTATGCACGAATACCAAGGCACTTGAGTATGTACATATGTAGTTTGTATTATTATACATTCTACCTAAATATTTATGTATGTATATAATTAGGTATTGTGTTGTCTAACAATTGAACTGAACCAGTTTGAGCAACTTTATATTTAATTTCATTGCGAATTAGCAATTTGGAATAATGAAAAATGTGTTGCATTTATGCATGTAAATCACTTTTTAATATACATATTTTTTTTTGCTGTATCATAGCAGTTTCAATATGAATCAGGGCGCATTTTATAGAAATTAACTTATTCCGTGTAACCGATTTGTACATTTTCTTGGATTAAAAAAATAAAAAACTATTTTTGAGCATAACTATCATAATATATATATATATATATATATATAAGACAATATCACATTACTGGTCTATCATTGCATTTATACATACTCAAATATAAAATGTAGTTGAAAGAGTCAATTTGTTAAAACAATTGCTTGAAATATAGAAAAAAAGTTTATTGATCCTCCATCTCTAAGGACGACTCATAGATGACCCCGAGATAAAACTCCACGACGACAGAAAAAAAAATGACAAAAATAGCAAAGATGCAGGGAATTAAGTCCTTATACATCGGTACACTAGTTTTTAAGTCGGAATTATTTTATTAAAAGTCTCCAATCAAGTCAATTTTCTTCGTTAACTTCGTATTGAAAAATTATTGTTTAAATGTTAACAACTTACCCCGGACATATTT
The DNA here is from genome assembly GCA_963680855.1 of Lepeophtheirus nordmannii. NCBI lineage: Eukaryota > Metazoa > Arthropoda > Copepoda > Siphonostomatoida > Caligidae > Lepeophtheirus > Lepeophtheirus nordmannii. The sequence goes on along the minus strand of OY804522.1, from coordinate 23,898,619 downwards.
ATACATACATATTTGGGTATCAGGACAAAAAAAAACCGTGGGACAATAATCCTCAAAGATAAGATCTAAGGATGACAAAAACGCTGATGGACAAAAAAATAGCAAAGATGCAGAGGTCCGTTCTTGTTCAAGTAAACCTATTTTGTAAGTCAACATTATTTCATCAAGTCAATTTCCTGTGTTAATTTTGTGCTCAGAATTTATTTTTTAAATGTCGACAACCTGCCACAGATATGGGATTGATTGTCATAGACAATCACAACCTTTTGTATGATATTAAAAAGATAAATTAATGAATGTTCTTTTGCACTGTAATATTTTATTATCGCTGTGTATATTGACTTGGTTAACCGGGCCTCGTATTTTCTCTGCATTATTAACATGGTCATAACAGCATTGACTTAAGGTGAGAGAGGAAAGGTTAGAATGGTATGTTGGACGACGAGATTGTTCCATTCTTCATCGAGCCAAAATCAAATGAAATATAAACATCCTTTCTTGAATGTATTCAACTTTCTCTTCCCCGTCCCACGATTTCTGTGCTCACAACCACCATGGATGCACGCGAACTTGACCCCGTAGTAATGAATAAGATTTGCTTTTTCTTCCGATATCGACTTGGACATAGGGTTGTTCGCAATGGCATTAGATTCAGAAAATTTCATTCCCACATCCGCATGTAAGTTATAAGTATCAGCGAACATACTTTCCGAGAAAATTATCCCCACGTAAATGAATGAAAACAGAAGGTAGAACCCATGGGGAATCCATATAATGGATGATTATGACTGTCGTCATCCCTTTCTTCCCTCTAGCAATCACAGTAATGTGAGTACGTGAGCGAGGGCGAGGGAGAATGAGCAGTTATCTGGTTACGGTTACACATTTCCGTTTCTATTGATTACTATTTTGACCGTGTCAATAACTTGGTTAAACGGGTATATATGTATACGAAGCCTTTATTTATATTCACCAAAACGCAGTAACATTTATTTTTGGATCATGCTGCAAGGAAAGTAACTTTATGGATAGGTGGAAGATACAAAATACTCTTGGCCAGGAGTTTTTACAGACTTCATTATCGTATTTACTCTTTAGGCTATTGTGAATTGCATTCTTAAACAAGATTATATCGTCGTCATTTTCAGATTCAAAATGTATTTATAACATATACTTTATTCACAAATATTAAAATTATATTCATCGCAAGTCACATTCTTGTACTAGGCATTATAATAAAAAACCACCATAAGGTAATCAAAGTTGAGCAGAATAAGTTGAAAAGTTAATCAGTAGTAGCTCGTATAAGTAACTACTACCGTTACTTTTATATGTGATTGTATTTTTTGCTCAATAAAAAAACATAGTAAAACAGAAAGATAAATTTGAATTTGTACCTTTCTAATTTAGCACAAGTTCAATTATAAGTTTTATTATTCACAGTGTAAAGCAGGTTTATGACATACAATTAATAAAATATTCTTTTAGTAAAGAGGTAACGGTTACTCTTTTGGGTAACGGAAAGGAAAGTGATCAAATAATTTATCCCGCTACTGAGAGAACTCCCATTGTTTTAATAGTAAATATATGTATACGTATAATTTTTGACGAAATCGTCCTTTCGATGGAATGTCTTTCGTCAAATTGTTCGTTTTGAGCCGTTAAAAATATAACACATGCGTCAAATATCATAAATATGGAAAAAGCGGGCTCAGAAGAAAATGTGTTTAACAGACGCAGTATATTTTTACGAGGGCGTGAATCAATTTATTATACGCATTATTATCATTGCAGTTCTTTTCATTGAGTTTGAGTGTATGTATTAAAGCAAAACTAAGAGTATATGTACAGGTTGTAACGTCTTCTCAAAATGATACTTTGCAATAATATCTAATATCATGAGTGGCATTTTTTTCAACACAGAATTGTGATTTTTGACATGTGTCATATTTGGTATCTATCGATTTATCTATGCTTATATGTATAATTTACATATGTATGTATAATGGCGTGTATCTAGGTCAAAAAAAAAATGAACCATGGTTTTTTTTTTTCCAAGTATTATTGCAATTATAATTATTGACAGTACAATAATATTTTCTAACCAAGGATGTATGTATGTACATACATACATACTTATTTCATTTCATGTCAAAAAATGAAATGATGGGAAGATTCAAAGTAGGTATTCTCATATGTTGGACCCTCGTCATATGATACCTATCTTAAATGACAAAGAGGATTCAAACTTTTTAATTAAGCCTACTCATTGAATTATAATAATAAGCATATCTATCTATAAAAATAGGCTTAATTATACTCACATATCTTGGAATTTGTATTTGTATCATACCTTCATTTACATATTATGTAACTGATGACTACTACAAACTTATTACTACATATACATATATGTATTTCCGTCTTCAAACCTTTACCATCATTAATTTTAGTATGAAGAAGCAAAAGTATAACTCAAAAGTGGAAAAAAGGAAGGATGAGGGAAGGAAGTAATAGTCAATTATTGATATAATTGAGTTTGAAGTTTTTCTAGGAAATAATTTACAACTAATCTTTTTTTTTTTCTGTTTTTTTTTTTTTTTTTTTTTTTTGCAAAGAACATTTATATTACATATGACTGCAGAATTTTGCATGTCATACAGACGACGTTATCCCTATCTAATTACTATCATTATCACCACTGAAGGGTTTTATTAGCCCTTGAGGAAATGAGTATATATATATATTTACACACACATTATATTTGTATATAGCTACATATAAACCTTACAAAGCAATTATTTCGGCACATACAAAAAAAAAAAAAAATGAGCATGGAACCCATATAATTTATGATACATTTATATTCATCTTTTTTTAAGTGTTTGCATTAATATTAATCAAATGGAATGGCTATATAAGAAATAAGGAAATACGGGAGGAGAAAACGGGATTTATTGACGGAATAAGTCATATTTTGAGGTTTATAGCTGAGTATATACATCTAAAAAAAAGAACAAATCCAAATAAATTACCAGAGACACACATATATATTGAAGTCTCTGTTTGCATTATATTACATGATTTTTATGAGAATTATTCATGATCATCAAAGAGAATAGAGTCATAAAACTCTAATATCCTTTATGGCTCAAAACAAATGAAAATCCCACAAAACAAATGAAAATCCCACAAAACAAAGAACAACAAATATTTAAAATCCTATTTATATATTAACTACACATTTTTTTAATTTTTTTTTTTGCTAGCTCTATTATAAAAGCTTTAACAATTATTATTATTATCATATATATAAATATATTTTAAGACCATCTTGTTTACAAAACAATTGGCCACATAATTTCTGATGATGAACACACACATATTTATTGCGTATTCATCCCCAACTCTCAAAATATACATAAATATATACATAAACTCAGGCTATAACCAGTTTTTTTTCTTCACTTGTACATACAAAGTTATTTTAGATAAATTATTAAGCGTTCCTTAAGTAATCATTAAAAGTTGAATGCATTTTGGATAAGATTTATGACGGATGGAAATACTCTTCTATGTATGTATGTACATATACTTGTGTACTTTTAATAAATGCCTATATTACTGGTCAATATGTCTAAATCTTGTAACTGTATTTTGACTCTGGCTGCATCGTAATTGCTGTTATTTTCTATTTTATTTTATTTTTCATTTGGGCAAAAGAGGATCCACTTGTGCTTTCTAAAGCGTTTTAATTTCCTAGTAAAAACCCTCAAACAAAAGCCCAGGCATGAGTACTTCCATATTGTCATAGAAATACAAATCATCTGCCAAGATTTAAAAAAAAAAAATGCTTGGGTAATTTTTAGTGTGTCGATTTTGTTTTATTTCATTGAAGCTCAGGTTTGACACACATAGGGTTTACTGGCTTTTTGAAAATAATTGGTAAACGGCAATCTACTAATAGAATGTAAAATTCCCTTAAAATTAAATGAATTATTTATAAATCCAGAAGATACATTATGGGCAAAAATAATTTATAAATATAGCCACTATGGGCCACAACTTGATTTCCTACAGTTAAAAATGTAATTAAAAAACTTTAATCACTTTGTTTAAGAAAAAAGTTGTTCATTTCGTTTATTTATTTTTAAAAAAATGGATAATTAAAATGATTAGTAGCATTGCCTCGACACTGATTAATATAAATCTGCCTAAAATTGACCGATTTAATCGGCCCTTTGTCTATATAAACACTTTAAGCTATGTTTGTTGGAAAAGTGAAAAATTAATTTTCAAAACAAATGTACATATACTTCATTTCATAGTTGGTTTTTCAGTCAATGCATAATTTTTATATATACGTATATACAGTTAAAGTATTTTTAAAGCCTCATCTATAAGTTCAAGGCATAAATTACGTATCCTTGAGCCTGTTCAATCATTTCAAAGGTCCTTAAAATGTAATTATCTGTTATATGTAATGTATTATAACTACCAATAACTCTTTCATCAGATATTTATGTATGTACTCACTTACATAGATGATTAAAAGAATTTTTACTCTTCTGTCTTCCTCTCTCCCTTGAAACATGGAATTCTCATACTCATTACATGTCTATTTAAAAAAGGAAAAAAAAACAGATTTCGTGCCTTACCATTCTATAACTTTTTTTTTTCTTTTTCTTCTTTTATGAAGAATCGTTTAAAATAATTACAACTTAAATATTCTTCACGCAACGGTTTTATTATTTTCAGTCTTGAAAAAAAAAATGAATAGAGAGTATAAGGAAAGAAAAAATTCACCAACCTTTAGAGAAAAAATAATAATAATGTATGTTTTTTTTTGTTCTCTCACTTCATGCAAAATGAGTAGAAATAATAATAATAAAAAAAAGCAATACAATAAATCATAAACCAAGAAAGAATCTATGTACCAAGCTACATAGGAAGATAAAGCCTCATGATTTTCTTTACACCTTGTTTAACATCTTAACAGCAAATTGGAGTATATCTTTTCTGTTAGGTTCTAAATTACAGACATACACATAAAAGATTATGTGCAGCTTGTCCCACACCATTTATTCTTCTTCTTTTTTTTTGTCATGCTCTGTGACTTTAAAATAATAGACTTTATGTAGATAAATTACATGGGCTACTCTTTGTTTTTGTAGCATTAAGTTGAATGACTTGCAAACATTTGAAGGGATTCATGGGTTGATGAGGTTCTATTTTTCTCCTAGGGGGGCACATCATTTTTTTGTTTGTTTTTTTCTAATTAATTATCCACATTATTATTACATATTAAAATTTGCAATAGTGGCAAATTGAGTCAAAGACAGGATTTGAACTTGAAAAAAGGAGTTTGGTATTATAATATAATTAACATCTAGGATAGCTCATTTTGAAAATATATTTCTGATGATGTATTTGAAACGTTTTTAGCATACATGATATGCTTTGTAGTAGTAGAAAAATTATCCGTATCTAACTCATACATAGGTACATAAGTATTTAATAGAAATATTTTTGGCTACGTTACTTGATAGTACCCTCTCTACAGATACGTTGTTCATTCCCGATATTATTAGTTAGATTTCAATCATTCGTTTGCTTTTTTTTTACGGGATCTATTTATAATTTATTCAGGTAGCATGGAGTTAAGTCCCCCCATGATCTTGGATATAAGCTCTCCTTGCGTAGAACTCCACATAAACGTTCCATGTAAATATATACATTACCAATACATGAATATATTAAAAACAAATTTGAATATCAAATGAATAAATCCAAGTCTATCATGAAAGAATCTCCCTTCACTTATGCGTATTGATATAAGTATTGGACTCGCATACTAATAACAAATGTGCACATAAGTCTATGCCTTGATTGTAGTACCCAACAAGTTGTATTTTTCCTCAAACTTTGCAGCAATGCGACAGAATGATTGATCAACAGTACTTGGAGATAGATTGGGAAATGTTTAGTTAAATATATATGTAGTATACTCATTTAAATATTAGTATGAATGAAATGAACCTCTCGTATAATAAAAAGGCTGATAAAATGAAATGTAAAAAATTGGATTCGTTTGGAGCCGGTCACAAAACTTGAGAGTCGAGTTCATGAAAAATTGAATTGAGAAGAACTCCCAACTTCGTTACGTCAAAAAAAAAAAAAAAACCAGCCAGAGAAGCTTTGTGGTTGGCCTATATGTACATATTGCTCCTCATTACGTTACACTAATGGGATGATTATTATTTTTTCTCTAAAAGTTATATAAGAGATGGGGAGCGTGTAATTTCCCTTTTGGCTCTAAAACCCTTTATCAATTTTTATGCTATAAAACATTCCATTAGTGATAAGGATATGATACTATTATCATACATTATACGTCACTGATACACGTATGGCTGCTCTCTGACGTCATCATCGTATTTTTTATTAGGTGTAACCACTTTAGTCGGTTAACCGATTTGAAGAATATGCGTTTAACCGTTTATTTTTAGAAACCGGTAACTCTAGGAACACTAAATAAAAATAGGGGCCTTAGTAACACTGCTATTCCAATCTCTGTTTATGAAATATATCTATCTATCAAAAATCAAATAATTATATGATTCTTAGAAAGATGTTAATTACAGTTTTGCAATAAGGTTTGTCGTATCAAATTTGAGCAATTTCAATTTTTTTAAAGATTTAAAGATTTTTCGAATTTCAAACAATTCTTAGTAGATTTATCAAATTCATGATTCTAATTTACGCCATAAGTCAATAACATAATTCAAATTTTTGAATGGTCATTCTGTTTATGTATTTATTATCAGTTCAAAAACTGATGTTTAATAGTTTGATAAAGAAAATGACATGAACTTAATCAATTACTCATGTCCCCTGATTATATACTTATATGTGCAATGTAATACTTTTAGACAGATATCCATAGCGTGTAAAGTAATTGGCAAATACTTTTCTGATATTTTGTCGACAAATGGTAAAACATATTGAAAAGTTCTTATAATAGAATAACCAACTGTCTTCTTTTCCTAGGACATGTTTCATGTTTACATTCCTAAAGTCATTTGGACCGGATTTTGAAGTTTTGTTTGTGCACTATTTTCTTTCAAATTTCAAATGAGTCGAGAACTGAGGCGTTATGGGCTTCTACTGTATTTGACAAATTATCTTGTGTGATCTTCAAATCCTACATTTCCAAACTTTTTCTAACTTTTTGAGTCAACTTTTTGAAGGGAAATCAGAATTTAGATCACTCTACTTTTTCGAAACGATATATTAATGTGTAATTATTGTCTAAAGATCATCTTTGCAGACTGAGTCTAACTAATGTTATATACATAGTATACAACTGTGGGCGTAATGAATTAAACTTTATTATCAGTGTGAAAGGAAGTCGTAAATGTTAATGAAATAAGTAGTTATATTAACGTACAAATATTTGTGATATTATAGTATTTATTTAAGTATTGTGTTTTCCATGCCCATAGGCTATTGACACAAGAATGAGGTACCTTTTATTATTAAAAGCATGGAATGAATAAGACTTACATCAATGTTTGATAAATGAGCCCCTAATCCTTTGACTCAAGGGTTTGTCATAAATTATAATCAAATTTCTTATTCATAGATTCTATTAAAGATTCAAGTGAATAGAGATGTAATTTTTTTATCATGTAATCATAAAGATGCCTGTGTTCTTAAGGCTTGAATAACTTTTTTTTATAAGAAAAGAAATATTAAAAAAATAAAAAGAACTTATAAATACTTAGTATGTTAAGTAGCTTAATTTTCTAAAAAGAAATAAATCCTTAGTGAATATAGACAATTTGTACTTTTAGAGAAAGAATATAAAAACTGCTTCCAGTATTACTTTTTAATAGCTTTGATGCAGCTGAATCTAAATATATGTTATGTAGGTTGCTACATACCTATTGTAGGTATTTATACCCATGAGTACTAAATATAAAAACCAGGATCCTTCATGATTGCTCTTATAGGCATTGCACTTCTGCAACTTTTTATATTCTATAATTTATGTATTATTACAAATGAAAAATAATCTGGAAATATACGTTTTAAAAAAAAATAGATAAACTTTTAAGTCATGAATTATTCTTTCACTGGGATCTCAAATGATTAGGTACTTATTTTGATCTTATTTCATTTATTTTATTGTATTTTATTTGATGCTTATATATATATATATATATATATGTATATATATAAATACGTTAGAGAATTAAAACAAACTCTGAAGGGTTTTTGGAATTTATAGAAACAAGATTGTATTTTGATACGACCTGCTGTTTAAGTTGTTTATTTATGACCAGTTTAATGCTGTATAGAGGAAAAAATAGTTTGAAACTTCTGCTAACTAAGCAAACATCCTGAACACTTTTGAAGAGTGGAAAAAATAAAGGAATGTTCATTATTTGATGAATTTCTATTTGTATTTAATACATTTATTGTTGAGTAGTGGCTTTACATATATTACATACATATATGTGCAGTCAAGTTTGACTAGGAGCAAAATGCGTTAAAGAGCCACATTTTCTAAGAAAATTATTTATTACTCCAAAAACTACTTTGCATAAAGGCAACTTGATGCTTAAATATCCAGATAAGTTCCTCTTTTAAACTTAATCTTTATGTAGAGCATTATTTAAATATTTTAACGATTATTATGTTGTAGTCCTTAAAAAGATTTGTGCAATATACGTACTTTACTATCCCACAAGTGATGAAATTAAATATATATATATATAATCAATCTTCCTCTGCAAAAGAAAAACAGGGACAAATAACAGGCTATATGTAATAAATACACCTCGAAATTAATAGCAAACTGTCTTATTTGAATGTGCAGGTAGCCGATGTAGGTAACTATGTATTTATATAAGTTATCCAAAAAAATGAGCTTTTATTTGCACTTTGGATAAGAGCAACGTATTTGGTGGAAATAAAGTATCTTTGACATCCATCAGACCTTATGCATTGCTCCTGATTTATGGAGTGATTCTTGTTTCGTTGCATCACCATTGTAAAAATTTTTGCAGAGTTGAGCCTTTTCCTTGTATGTAGTCATTTCTACAATACAATCTAATTGACTCGATCGTGTTTAAGGTATTTGCTTTGTAGGTTAAGAGAAGTATTTTTACATATTCATTATGCACAGATATGTCAATTTTGGAAATATTTTTCTTTTCTTTGTATTTGATCCATGTTCCCAATTCTTTTTAAATTGCTTGCTCAATTTTTGAGTGATTGAAATATCTCACTCAATATTATCTAGCCATAGTTATGATGGCATGTAGAACATAAAAGAGCATTCTCAACTTTAGCCTGAACTGTGATACAAGCAACCAGTTACAGTATTTGAAGCTGTAGTGTCGAAACACAGATTTAGAATATGCTACATATATTTATTTCTATTGCTATAAAAATTCAAGAGTATCTTCAGCCCCTATGTCATCTAATGACCCATCTCTTACAGGATAATATCTGCATTCTCAACCAACTCCGGCCATCTTTCTTCAATTATTTGCTTCTTTTTTTATTATTGTTTATATTTGTTTTCCGTCTTAGTGAAACTATTCACTTATTAGAGCCATCCAATTTTTTAGAATAACTATAGCAATACCGTTCGTTCTCGATCTCCTAGGTCTATCAGTAATTAACTCCTGAACCACTGCTTTGCTGTGTGTTAACCTTTAAGCTGTTCAACAATTCTTTGTTTTATGCTTACAATTGCTAGTAAATCTCTTTCTTTATATTTCTTGTTTCAAAAAAATTATGAGTTAATCCAAATCTATACAATTCGGTAAAAAAAAGATATGGAGTACTTATGTGTCTAAATAAAACTTTGTGTGAAAATAAATAATTAATTGTAATTTTTCATCAATTTTTCATTTTGTTGTTTTGTCTTTTTTATAGATTTTTCAAAATTTTCAAGAATAAACAATGTACTAATTTTGCAAAATATGTTTATTTTTGCGTTATTTACATCATTTGAAATCAAATATGAAATGTTTAAAAGGAAAAACGAAAAAATTAAGATACTTTTTAAGTTGAATGGCACAATAGAATATATAAAAGTATGTATATAAGTGTTTTCTATTGTCATTTTTAAGAGAATAGGTAACAAAGGACATAAACATTTGGACGTTGAAGGTTAATTAAACCATTTTTGACTCGGTCGTTCTTTTAACAACTAAACTCATCATAGACAAGTTGTATTTATCGTCTAAAACGTAAGCAGTGAATCAAATTTCGTTGTTTTAATATTTAATAAACATCAAGCTGTAATGAAAAAAAAATGGCCCTAATGTTTTAATTCTAGCCAAAAAAAAAAGAAGCATTTTGGCAATGTAAGAGAACACTTAGACTATTTTTTTAAAGGGTAACCACCATTTAAAATGATGGTTTAAATGTATGAAATAAGTAAGGTCTCCCTTTTTTATTGTTTGAAGTAAAATTCGCCTAATGTTTTGAAATTGTAGGGGTGTGAAAATTGCTGAAAATGGGATATTCAGCCTCATTTAAAGCAACATATTTGTAATTATAAGAATTTTTGAGATCGTTTCTTTTGCTCTGGATACTTCATTTTTAAAGGTATTGGTCTTGAATAAGGGTACCTTGAGTATTAGACTAATTTGAGCCATTACATTTAGCATTAAGCAGTTTACCTATATATGCACAAGCTAGTGATATCAGTCTTGGCTTCGAACTCTCAAAGTCTTTCATTTGGTTTCGATTCCTCAAAGTCATGGTCTTTCATAACATCGTCTTATCCACAACAAAACTAATACAAGCTGTGTAAAAATACTCAAAATCGACATACATAAACTACTTTAATTAATATATTTAAACGTTAAAAAAGGATCTGAGAGGCTTAAAAAGTTTGTCAATTTAGATTCTTTCATTACTTTTAGCAGAAAACACGCTGGTGCAGTCAAAAGACTCTAAAATTACTCTAGAAACGGGACACTGTTTGTATACGTATAGGTAGAGACAGAACATCTACCTATAAGTCAAAATGAATAACTGGATTTCAAATAATAAAATAAACACTCATTTAAAAACAAATGACCCGTTTCTTTCTTTTGTTCTTCAACTTGTTTTTTTTAATGATGTGGCCCTATCTTGGACAAGAACCAATGTAAATGGCCCATAACAACAAACATCAATGCCAACTCGGAGTATATTTGGTTGGATCATAACTTTTTTTTTTAAATGTCAACATAAAAAATTATTCATCATTCTTGCAATAGTCTTGATAAAATCCATGAAATATCAAAAATTATTTTGATCCCTACCTAAAACAAAAGGATCTTGACAATAAAGTTTATTGCAATGCAGTGGGGTTCTTTTTCCTTTTAGTAACACATTTAACATGTAATGATATTAATGGTACGGCTCAAACAAAGTTAAACCTTTGATTCCATCGATATGAAGCAATTTTGAGATGGCCTTGAAGCTTTTGAGGATTTAGGTATCATAAATGTCAAGGACGCTATGTGCATCATTTCTTCTTCTACTTTTTTTCTTTTTTGTGTACAAAAAAAGAGAAAATATTTTTAAAATTGCATTGGATCTTTATTCGACTACATATTACGGTATTAAAAATACAATTTCAACGTTATATATATATACTTTATCAGTTATCAGTTGTAGTATTTGAAGCAATTGTATGTTGCCTTTTGGATTAAAACCATGCATTCTACATATTGGTACAATAAAAACACACAAAAATAAAACAAAAATCTTTGAAATGGAAGTTAACTTGACATTTTTGTTAGTGTGCATATTTCATCTTTAAAATATGTATCATTACAATTTATAAACTTAATGAAGGAGACACGCTAAGAAGCTCTCGACTCTCCATATTTTGTAATCCAATACTATTTAAACAAAATGCATTAAGATTCTATGTATACAAATTGCATAGTCCTTTAATGGAAAGAGCATTTAAATTTAGGATTCGATTGAATTAAATATAAATAACTAATGGCAATTACTATACGTTTTTAATAATAATAATAATAATAACTGTAGACCAATCCAATCCAAACTTGTTTATCACTTTATGCATTGATGATCAAATTTTAAGAGTTTTTTTTATACTAAAAAAGAATAGTAGGTAATATTATCAACATTTATACAATAATTTGAGCATGCCTAACATATGTATGTAGTATAAAAAGAGAGCTCAATGGGCCATCAGATAGGTACATAGATGAAAAATATTTAAAAGTCTAGTCACTCAAAATGGGTTAAACCACAAGAGAAGGTTTTCAAATTAAAAGTTAATTCCTTGAACTTTATTTTTTTCTTTTCTGCGGTGTGGGGAGTTAATAATAATTTAGGACTTTAAAGAGGTTTACGAAACAAATAAATAAAAAAAATATGTTTTATTTTTTTGGCTCTTCAATGATGACAATAATGTTGTTGAATGAGTCCATGTACATATGTAGGTTGCTGAAGTAATAGTGATGATGATGATGATGATGTTAAACAAAAAGTATAAAAGAAGCATTACCATAAAACTTTGAGTGCCTCAAGGGAGATATTTTTTCAAAATGAGAAAAAATTAACGCTGAATTAACACATACGTACATGGGTAGAAGGGTTTTTTTTTTCTCCTTCTTATCATATATGGGTACATACATAGAAAGAAAGAAGAACATGTTGAGAAGAGGCATACATATATGGGCCATTAAAAACTTTTTATTTTTATTTTGTATTTTTTTCTGCTGGATCATCTTTGAATATTAAAAGTTTATAGAGGAGGAATAACAATGCTAAACATGGGAATTTGCAGCAGTACCGACTTCAAGAGTCATTATGAAATAATGTAGTACTTGCTTACATTCCTACATAACATATATGTATTTTCTATATAGATTGCTTGTCATGTGGGACTCTTTAATTGCAAGAGTAGAGGATTTTGAAGGCCAAAATAAGGCCTTTTATATGTGTACACATTTGAAGGAGTTTGAGGAACAATGGCAACCATACAGAAGGAGGGAAATGAAACATGACGTAGCTATATAGAACCATAGATATGGTTGAATGAGGGTGGAGTTCACATCTAAGATCATTACTGAAATAAATAAGCTTTGTTACAATGGATTTATGTGTTAACCAATTATACTAATCAATTTTTCTAGGTGTTTCATTAAATACCTATATTTTACTTTGAGGAGCTACCAAAGGGGTATCTACTTCCCTTGAGGAGACTTCATGGATTTTAAGCTACGATGGCCTTTATTTCATATTTATTATATTATATATTCTTTTAATGAATCTAATTATTTATTTCCATTTAGTTCATATTTCTTAAAAAAGGTGATATAAGCTAAAATAATATAACTCTATTCACTTCTAAATATAATTAAGGAACAATCAGTAATATTATGCAGTAGAATGAACATACACGTTTAGGATTTAATTAATTCAAATAAATGTTATTAGAAAAAAATAAAAAAACCCTAGAGCATGTCCCCTCCAAACAAATTACATACATTCATGGATCCAAAATGTTCTTTTCCCCTCGTGGAACCTATGTTTTGAACAAGGGTAATAAAACAAAGAAAAAAAAATGAAATACTTTAGTAATTATGTCAGAAGCAAAAGTCTATATAATCATGACATTTTTTTTTTTTTTTGGTGCACAAAACAGGGATTAAGGTTTCTAATTATACATTTTACTTATGCAAAGGGACCTAATTATACGGTGATTTAAAATTTGAGTGTCATGAATAAGATTTGAATTATTTTTTTTTGAAAAACATGATTTTAATGATTAAATGATTTATTCATTTAATTTATTTGATATTTTTATACTTTGTAAATTAAAAAAGATATGCTCATGACAAAAAAACCAAAGCAAAGGTGGAAGAAAGTCCCTCTTCATGAGTATTACAAATCCAAGTAGAGTCCAAAGTCTTTGGTATTGAGTCTATAATGTAGTCTCAAATCTTGGCCTTTTAGTCGATGTCAATTTTTGAGTCTTTGATTTTGAGTCTCGAGTCAAGATTCAAGTCCTCAGAATATGGGCTCGAGTACAAGTCCCTATCTCTGCTATTTACAGCACCACTCTGCTTTGTTCTTCAATTTTAAGATTTAATGCCAGACTTTCCTACCACATATATATTTTAGTCCTTTAGATGATATATATTTGAAATGTGCAGTCGTGTTTGAAAATCATGGCAAATTATCTTCCCTTACACAGCTTTTGCTCTAGTCTAAAGGAAAAAGATGAGAGAAAGATTTTTTCTAGCGATAAATGACATTATTTATTAAAAAAGTTTTCTTTTCCTCACAAAATCATCCCTAAAAACGAAAATAAAGAAAAACATAATCACTTATTAGAATGAGACCAAATTTTGTATTATTTTGTATATTAATTAGATATCAATCATATTTAAAAATTAGTTTGATTATCCATATATTTTTTACTTCAAAATATTTTTACTATGAACCTATAATATCATTTAACGGATTCTGAAGTAAAATTATTAAAAGTGCTAAAAAGTATTAATAACAATAAAAGAATATATTAACAGGCTGTTTAAAAACTTAAAGAAGAGGAGTCATAAAAACAAAAGAGAGCGTGCGGATTGCATGATACAATTAATTATTATTAATTAGTTTGCAGAGGATTAAAAACTACAATACAGGGAAAAAAAAGAGGCAAAAAAAGACTGAATGACATAAACAACTGGATCAATAGATCATCTGACGAGTTGATTGGACATTTCGGAGAAGACTGATATTTACCTATTTGTACAGTGTGTATAATATCTGAATAAATCATGGCAATCACTTTTGTCAGGTTGAAGTCAGCCTTCATGTGTCTATGGGTTCCTAGTTGGAGTGACATCAGACCGTCAGGTTTTGACAGGGATACATTGTGTTCTTTCATAATTATCCTTTCTATCTGTTGTTGTCTTAGGGGTAGAAATATAATCGAGTACTTTTTATATAGATTTTTTATAGTAGTAAGCCCTACAAGTTTTTATATATTTCGAATTTCCAAATTTTCCTATTATATATTTGCATTTTTGACTTAAATTCTCAGCAATGCTAATACAATGTCTATAAATCTCTTTTTTCATCATACAAGAGCCTCCAAGGCTCTTATATACAAAGGAGCAAATACTGCGAGTTGAGAAGAATTTTTCTAATCTCTTTGTTATCTTATTCGAACCAATCAATCAAATCGGAGAGTTTCTCCTCTAATGGTCAACACGTCTTTATTTTTGATTAGAGAATTTCGTTCAAAGGTTCTTTTCATTCTAGAATTGGTAGTATTTTTATTATGAACATACTCTTGAAAACATGCATTCCTAGTTGGAGGTTTTATTATAAATTTATACACATACATAGTTTAAGGGTATCAATACTGTTTGATAGCCAAAAATGCATCATCTATTGATATTGGAAGAAATAAAATTAAATCGGCAATGAAGTTGATTCGTTTTTATTCTGATTTATTATCTAGGAAAAAAGTCTATTAATAGGGTTTTTGTATGTCTCTTCTTGTTTAGATTAGAGCTGTAGTTATAAGTAGAAATAATATAGATGTACTTTTGGACAAAACTGTATACTGAAGTCGTGTAACACACAAGTATATTATATTTTAAATATATATATATGTATATTTTCACTATTTCTAGTAAATTTGTAAGTACTTCCGTTAAGATGCATTTTTGTTAGTTAGAAAAAAAAGAAATATATTTTTTAATGAGTAAAATAAACTGCTTCCAACCCTTTACTACGCTTAAAAAACTAGATTTTTTAAAAAAGAGGAAATATTTTTAATAGGTATCATAATACATAAACAGATATGATTGTGTTCATTGCAGACCGGTTCTAATCAAGAAAGAAAATGTCAAAACTTTGGATATATATGTGCCATGTTTCTAAAATTAGAATGACTAAAAATGTAATAAAATCACCTGTAAAAAAATTACACATTTTTTTTAAATGTAGAGTTTTTTGATGGGACATGTTGTTTTTCATTTATCTTTATTACACTTTTTTTTTAAGTTTAAAGAAGAGATTTTGGCTATTAAATTCAAAGCAGGGGGCTCCCCGAAGGCCTAAAGCATGTTGTGTTTCATTTCATTTCATTTGAAGTCGTTTTAAAATAGGAGTAGCGTTTTGGATGATGAGTCAGGTTGACGAGCTGTTATTATTATTATTAATATTATAAAAATGAGTGTGGGTATGCTCATAACCAAAGGGATTTATGAGTTTTTTGTTTTGTTTTTAGGGGGTTGTCCTTAACCTCATATCATAATAATAAGGTCTAATTAAATGTTTCATTATATCAAGTAATATATATAATCTTAAAAATAAAAGGAAAAAACCCAGTAAGTTCTGGGATAAAGAGTACTAGCCGTATCAAAGTATGTTTTGTAATCAGAAATAAATCCTCGTAATGACGAAATTGACTCATAACTTGCTTTTTTAATTATAAATTTACTTCCATTTGATGGCAATCACTTTGTATCTATTTGAGAAATTGATGAGATGTATAGCCTTTTTGGAGTTAACAAGCAAAAATATTTCTGCTAATTAAATACATAATCTGTTATTCAAATTATTTTTTGTAACATGGAAAGTTCATAGAACTAAGCTGACTGAAAACTTGTTTCTTAATATTATGACATAAATTTATAATCCTTTGAAGGTAATTATTAACAAGTTTAGTCACAAAAATTTGAATGTTCTTACAAAGGCTCATCTGAATCTAGACCATTACTGTATGTATTCGTTTGTCTGTTTTTAATTAGAAAGTCTAAATACTAAGGCTTAATCAGCATCCAAAAGTCACTCCACCAAAATAATATTCTCTCTTTCTGGCTCAGATATATTTATTTATATTTTGTACCAACAATCAAAACCTAATTAAAGTAATGTACTCAATTATTATACCATGCGTTTAATAGAGTATTGACTATATTACTAGCTGTTTCATAGTCTTATAAGCTAAATATAGTTGATTGTACAGGATATTTACCACAATAAAAAAGGCAATTTTTCTTTAACAATAATTTTTTTAGCCAAATGAAAGAAATTTAAACAAACTTCTCATTTGCACTTTTAATTTGTAAATAAATAAAACAAACGGTATTTTTTGTTTCAAAAACTGATTTCTGTAAAGATTTAATATATCAAAATGAGCATACCCACAGGTAAAAACCTACTAAAACATGTTCTGACAGAATTAAGTAACACATGTTCATCATACCCATTTTCATCAAATATCAGACAAAATGGATCAATTTAGATGATGCAAAGATATTTAATATTTTCATTTTTTCACGAGACTTCATTAGATGGGTATTTGATTTATTTATCCTACTCATGTTGGTTGATCCCTTTCCTTTTCGTGCAAAAAATGATTTAAAATGCACACAATAAAAAAACTTATTATAACTTTAAAGCACTTAGTTAAGTAAGTAAGGGTTCAAGAGTTGATTGCATCCATACTCATTTGGTTGTAAGTTGCCTTGATTATATCAAAACATTTTTTATGCTCCACTCATCAATATAATTATATACTTTTTAATTATAGAGTTTTGATTGAAAACGTTTGTAGAGCAAAATATTTTATTAATTAATGATAAAAAACAAAACAAAATAAAAACTTATAATAATCAACTCAAAGTTTTCTTAATTATTAAAAAATAAAAATAAAGATCCTTGTAATTAAAATTCAATATTTTTTTTAATTCTTTATAATATATATTTTTTAAAGCACGATTTTGATTGATACTAAATAGACAATATAAAATTCATTTACCCAAACAATTATGGAATTTTTTTGATATGCCTGACACTAATCAAAGTTGTTATTATTGAGTTTTTTTTTTGTTTCTTGTTTTTTTTTTGACGATAGTGTCTTGAGGGTGAATTATGTTCCCCTAACGCATGAACCATAATAATACTTCTCTCAAAAATCATTAAGAAAAATGTAAATTGTTTTTTTTTTTTCCTACATTTTTTCTTAATGTAAAAAGTTCAAAAGTATTTCAACATGTTTATTTTTCTTTCAAAAAAAAAAAAAAAAATGAAATCTTAATAATAACTTTGATGTAATTTTCAAAAAGATGTTTATCGAATTGATATGAGATTTTATTCTTTATGATTGTATGTACATACATTTTTTCCCTTACTTACAAGCTTCTTCTCCCCGTGGCTTTTAATGATCATAATAGAAAATTAAACTAATTTTATCGACCTTAAGGGCAAATTATCTAATAGAATATTAGAGAAAGGTTGAAATGAATGGATTAGTATGTATGTAGCTTTAATGGATTTTGTTAGTAGTAGGAAATAATATATACCTACATATATGTACTAATAATTCAGGCTTCGTTTTTTTTTGTTATTTGATATCATAATTTGGCTTATAACTACACACATAATATGTTTATATAATTACATATGGGTATATATATGTAGAAGTAGATAGGAAAAGTTAGTCGCTTATAATAGATATTTATAACAATATAAATAGATGGATGGAAGGTAGAAAATTTTGAATCAATGTTATTGGCATTTAACTTTTTATAACTTACTTTGGGTATGAAGGAACACAAAGCCGCTTTTTATTACAGTATATTTGAACCAGTGTATCATTTATATCTATTTCCTTTAAAAAATAAATGATTCTAATCTCTATAATTAAGAACTAGGTATTAATTAGCTACAAATGGCAATGTTCATTACTAAGTCTTTATCATATATATAAGCATTAAAAATCAATAGAGAGTGCTCACATGACATCATCATTCTGTGAGTTGGCCATCTTTAAAAACCATAAAGAGTCAAATTACATAAGAATACAAAAACTTGGTTCAGCTCAACATTTCTCAATGGTCATTTTTCGTGACCCATTATTACTACTCTTAAAGCCAAACCAAGTCAAATATAGATCGACGGTCTTTTGTTCGTATTCGATATCGGTATCACACGATAATAATGTGTATTTAGCGTGAATTTGTTGTCACTTTTGGACTCCAATTCACCAGTTGTGAAACACTGATGTAGATAAAGCTTCCTGGAGATCTTTGGATTGAAATTTATTCATTTTGTTTGATGCTGTCTGTTTATAATGTAATCTCGGATGTCAGTGAAAACGCTTTATACAGAGATTTTCAATCCTTTTTGTAGTAAGGGTCACACTATCATTCCAAATACACAAATTGAGGGCTGCAGTATTGATTTTTGTTCTATATCTAAGCATACTCAAGGGCCATGTGCAGTCGGATGGCTGCAAATTGAACACCCCTCTTTGATAGTTTTAATTAATTTATTATATAATATATTTTTAAAGAATTGGTTGTTTAAATTTCTTTTCAAGTGTCCAATCCCTGTAGCTCATCATTCAAAACCACATTGATTAAGAGTTCAATATAACTAATTGATTACTTTTTTCTATTAAAAATGAAAGACAAAAGTAAAAATAACAATTTCTTGGAGATCCAAAAGCACTGATAAATCTATTTTCTTTCTTCATTTTTCTATTATTTTAATTTATCTCTCATTTATTTTCTTTATACGTATTATTATTATTATTATTATTATTATTGTCAGTCCTTAGTCGATGATTACCTGAAAAGTCCTTCTTTTGTTATTATTATTATTATTATCAATATTATATTATTTATTTTTCAAAACAATGTTAATTGAAAGAGGAAATTGGTTGCGTTGCCCTTGATGTATGACCTGCAGTTTAATTACCTTAATACAACACAAACAGTAAATATAGCTCCATATTTCTTTTACAAAATTATAAAAGGCAATGATTTGACTTGACTAATCCATATTTGTTTGTTTTTTTGCGAAGAAGGAAGGAAGGAAGAAAGGATATAAAAGACATTTCCTTCCTTAAAAATCTTCAAAACAACAAAGCAAAAAAGAAGAAAATACTGATACAACTCTTATTTCACCTGGCAATGAAGGGATATAACAAGCTACGACCATTGCTAGCCAAGTCAATTCATCACCAATCATAAAATGAGTAAAAGGATTTCCAATCACGACAAAATATCAAAAAAAAAAAAAAAAGAAAGAAAATTGATTTTTTAATAACTATATTTTATTTTCTCTTCAGCAAATTATTAATTTATTTTCAAGAGAAAAAAAAAATACACATATATATATATAAATATATATCAATTAAAGCTTGACCGATATCCTTTTTTTTGGGGGGCCAATACAAACTATTTGCAAGTTAAAAAATTCATAAGCAAATAATCAAGTGTTTTTTTGTTTTTGTTTTTCAAACTCATCTTTGAGATTCTAGTAAAAATAATAAAATAATAGCCCTAGCATGGCTGTTATGGTCACAATGAGAGTTAAAAGTGATGTCACATGGTTTAAACTACACCTATTGTCAGGCTCAAAAATATTAATCAAGGACAAACTATCAAATTTGGGTTTTTAAAGGTTAAAGTAAAAAGAAAAAAATACTTTTAATCATATTTTTTAGTACATAAAAAAGGAATCTTGTTTTTATAGCGATCTAAAATATTAGGAATTATTGGCAACTTTGACTGATTATAGCCAATTAATCACAAACTACCTAATATTGGTTGATTTAATTAATCGTCTCACTAATATATATATATATATATTGATCACGTCCTTATATGATTTTTTTTATAAAAAAGAACATTAACCTGTACATTTTGCGTTCTTTTATTAAAAAAACACATCTTTAGTTTAAAATTAATTTCCTTATTTGAGACCTCTAAATATATTTTTAAGTTAAAAAAAAATAAGTATCTGTACAAATGAATACAATACCCAAAACAAAAATTGTAGACATTTCTACTATAATTTATATATTTTAAAGGTACTAAGTAAGGATTCAAAAATCCAATCCTGAAACTAAGAGTGATATAGAAACCACAACCATAATTATGTCCTCTTTATTTTATTTACTTACGTATCCCTGGTCAAATAAGGATGGGTGAATTTGATTTTGAAGCTCCTCTTGGAAGAGCAGCACGTTGTTGTTAAGAAAAAAAAAAAGAGAGAGAGAGAGAGAGAATTATGAATGAGCATAGGTAGGAACTTACCAACATGAGTACGTTACGCGGGAACAAAATGAATAATAAATTATAATAGGATTAGATTTATTTGGATGTTTATTAAAAGATTAAGTAAAATAGGTGGAATAATAATTACAGGTATATGACTTTATACATACACATATGTACATAAATGAATTAAAATAAGATATTATAAAGTATGTACATACATAGATTTAAAGGAAGAATGACTCCATAGGTCCATATGTACATACAATAAATCAGTTATATTTGCTCCTCTCTTCCCTAATTTCAATAATAATAATAATAATAATAATTCAATAACCTTCCAGCCACTCCTACCCCTTACTTATTACCCAGATATGATCTATATTTAAACAGATCAAAGGGTTTGTCATAACTCATTACAAACATACTTTTTGTCCACATATCCACTACTACATACACAATGGTGACTTTATTTGTAAGGTATACTGCTTAGATATGTAGGTATTTATTATTATTAAATGTATGCAGATACATTTCCTTCCATGCCTTTTGCTGTAAACTAAGTTATTGATATACATATAAGGTTTTGAGTAATTTATTATTCAATCCAAGTATTCACTTTTTTCAGTCAATAGATGGATATTTTGACCTTATGACTCCATTAATGCAATTTCATATCATTATTGAAAAAATTGATTTAATGTAGTCATTAATTAAAAACTAGTCATTTTATATTTTAAAGATTGTTTGATGGGTCAAAGCGTAAGTAATTAATGAATAGCAGTAAAATAGATATACATATAAATATATGTACACCATGTCAAGACGTGTAGAGAATGTTGCATTAGTTATTCTAACAAATTATATGTATTAGCACTTTAACTGGAAAATTTATAAATGATTTATATTAATTAGTTATATACACATTTCATTTTGATGGATACCAAAAAGCAATTCTATTAAAATTATATAGCCTAAAGAATTAAAAAGTGGGTCTCTCAGTGCTTCGTAGTCGTGCTTTTTATTTCATGAATGACAAAGAAAATCTTGTATTGAATAGTGTCAATGAAGATGTCTTACGGTGCTTTATTATCATTTTCTACATTTTCCGACTTGATCACGTATCACGTTTTTCAATGGAAGTTATCAGATGACAAAGCAAATAAAATAATAATTCCGGATTGTTATGATTCCATTTTTATTAGACTTAATTAATATTTTCAATCCTAATAAAAAGTGTTTTCTTCCTCAAGGGGGCGGCGGTTTCTTTTGAAGAGCAGTCAGGATGAAGAGCAATTGATGAGTCACTCCAATAATTAAAGGACAGTTCAACTCACCTTCTTCAATCTCCATGTAATCAAGAAACAATTAACAATCAAGGGGAATGCTAGTAGTACTATGCTCAAAAATGAAAACATGATGAAAAGGTCTGGAAGGATTCACTCATTTCATAGCCAGAAAGGCAGGTACATAAACATGTGACACCCATAATCAACTTCCCTTTATCTATCTCTCAATACATACTCAATCAATAATAACAAACCTATGACTCAAATATATGTATGGAGAGAAAAAAACACTCAAAAATGCATCTTTAATAAGCCAACGGTTAATTTACGTATATCATATAGGTGTATATGTGTAAATATAAATGCTTGTACTTCTAGGCTATAGAATTTATGTTTACGGAGCCGCTTGTACATATAGGTATCTTCTAAATATTATACACATATACACACTTAAGTGTGTATCCAAGTACAGCGTGAAAGAAGCAAAAAACCAGAAATATCCACGTCAAAGGTCTCTCTTTTTACATACATACATACATATTATACATAGATAGCACATAGATATAAATAATTTGACTCCGTATACTTATATTCAAGAACATACCTACATACATATCGGTAGGTAAATAAATAACTCAAAAAAAGTAGGATTCGGTGAAGTGTCTCATCACCTCACTCATTGAGTTTTTATTATTTTTCTCCAATAAATTTTATCTTTATTTATTGAAGTGAAGGGAGTTAAAGACATTTAGAATCAAATTAATATAAAGTATTCAAAGTTATTGCAGCCTTTGTAAAAAAAAATTGCATGACTCGATGTTAACGTGATGGAATCAATATATGTGAGTATCTATTATGTATTAGTTAATGTGCCTAAACAAGTAAATGGTGATGTAATTATCCATGTTTTTTATTTGATTACTTGTTATTACCTTATTGACCATGCATAAAGTTATATGCATGAGTAGAAATTGTTGTTCATTTCGTCAGAAATTTTCCAATTCCTTTCCTTTTCATTTCGTCTCCTATTCGTCACATTTAATTTCCACTATACTTTTTTAAGGAGATAAAAGTTTTGTTTTAGTCAGACAAAATATTCAAAAAAAAAAATTGTCTCGTCATACTCATAAAAAAAAAACATTTATTGACGAATACGTTTTGTCTACATAATTCTGAATGAGTAAATAAACATTGATACAAATATTATATGCAGAATAGATTCAAACATTGCTTTAAAGATGTTTTGTGAGTTTTCAATGTATTTATTTATGTATTTCAAGAATGCAGAAAAAAGTCGTTTTTTTTTTAATGATTCAAAATAGACACGGTGAATTTTTTTGTAGGATATTATTGGACTTGTTTTGTAATATGTCAAACTGTTACAGCAAAAGAAAAGGGCAAAATATCTCATTTACAATATAAACTTCTTATATTTATAGATTTATGTAACATATAATTGAGATATAATTAATATGTTTTATTGTATATACCTGTATACATCATATAATAGCCGTAATAATAAAGTTGTGTTTTTTTTCAGATTCAATCTATGAAAAATATTACCTCATAATTCCTGTCTGCTTTTAACAACTAATTACTTAGTATCAAGTTGTTTTGTCTTGAATTTTACATTAATATTATTTTTTGCCAAAGTTTATTCTCATAGATACAAAAAATGATAACCTTTTTTTTAATAAATGGAAAAGTTCAAACATTGAACATGAGTATGTGGTATGGCAACATAAAACTGACCAAAGGAGAAAAAAAGTTATGTATATGGAAAAAAAAAATTCAACATCTTTTTATTATGATTTACTTCTATAAAATAATCCTTTTTCAACCTACAAATTTAGAAACTGACCGTTTCAAAATTTCATTAACCCACCCACAGCTTTTTTCATAACAATTGAGTTCATTTTTCATTTAAATCATTTAAAAAATTTGTATATCTACTTCAATTGCTAGTTTCTCTTATTTGCTTTTAACTGCACAATTTGTATTTTTGGTTGTTTAATTTTTTTTAATGTACTGTAATAATAGATTATATTAAGCTAATCATTACCTTTTATTTATTTATAAATCTTTAATTTTGAAATTATATTCTTTAGGTACATTTTTTGAGTTGTAGCATCCCGTTTAACCTTTTAAAATAAATGTTTTTTTATAGTATATTTTAAAATATTTCAATAATAAATTTGTTAATTTGCAAACATTATTCATAAAGGAATTGTTATGTACATTATGTAAAACTTTTCAAGGCTTGTGAACAAATATATATATATATATATATATAACCCATTATCAAATCACTAATTAATAAAAATGGTTGGAGCCTTAGCTCTAAAAGAATTATGTATAAGCAACATTTATCTCCAGCTATAAATTTTATATATATATAAATATATCCTTCATTAAGAAAACGTAGTGTGCATAGTTAAAGAGGGTGTTTGTTCATGTATGGGCGTGGTGGTGATGATGGTTCCTCTACCTGAATGAAAATGATTTTTTATGAAACTCAGGAATGGTTTAAGAGTATTTATACCAATGTGGTTTACGTTACCATGAGTGCATATATCACGAATTGTTCCTCACTTTAAATACAATATATTAATAGTATATATAATTATCTCATTAGCTTTTTTGTATGGCCAATCAGAGTACCCTTTACAAAAAAAAAAAAAAAAGATTTTAATGTTTTTTTTATTTTCAATGTAAGAAAATATCTATTCAAATATATAATTTAAAATTCGAAAATGATTGCGAAGACTTTTGTAGAAAAGATTAAATATTAGCAATTAAAATTTTTTATCCTAAATTTTGTTTCCAAATTGTATTATATAAAAGTCATTAGGTCAACTATGCCAAAACATTATTAGAGATAAGATTTTTTTTTTAAATTTTATATAGTTTCAAGCATGACTTGGAATGTTTGAAAACAAAAACAAAAAAATGTAAATTTTATTCCTGTTTTTTTTTTCCCAGAACATCCATAAAGGAAGTGGTAGAGAATTGACTCTTAAAAGATTATTATGTGAGTTGAAGGCCTTGAACTGATTAGTAATATGTATTAGCAAAAAAAAATGATTTTTTTTATTGATGTGGTATTTTTGTAAGACTAAAAATATTGAAAACTAACTGCATAAAAATGCAATTGCCAAATACATGGATTATCTCTTCATAATTCACCAGTACAAAAATAATTTAAAGCACTTAATTTATGATCAAATCAAAGCATTTGATCTTCAATTCGAATATGCAAATTCTCACATAGGAAAATGCTGATACAGATCAATACAAATGATCCCTCTTTTAACAAAATAATAAATAGTGTATGTACATACACTTAGAATGCAGTTTTTATGCATCAATAATGCATTCATTTACCTTGCAATTGGGTTAAGTATTTGTTCAGGAAGAGATATGCCTTCATAATATGGATATGAATGTATGTTCATACTTTGTACATGTGTAAGTGTCGGGAATCATCAATCGACGTACATATGTATGTTGTGCAAACTCCATCAAAATTGTTTTTTCATACTCATAAACGATCCATCAAGTGTGTGTGTATGATTAGAGTGAGTAGGTACCTCTCCTTCGTGTTTTATAATGCTAATAGTAATATTAGGTAGAGTCATAATTTGCATAATGATTCAAATGATATGAATTTAATTGGAAAATGCACTTTTTTTTTCCTCTTAAACGTTCCTTGAATGGTTTATTTAAAACCAATAAAATTTAATTATCAAAAACAATCTGTGGCATTGCTTTTTGAATAGAGTCAAATATGGATAACATCTACATTTTCTCAAAAAATAATAATTTACTCACTAAAATATTCTACATAAAATCAACATAATGCTAAAAAAATTAAGCTAAGTGTAATTTTTAGGTAGAAAAATATTTAAAGTTCACTGAGAGAAAGATACAATTATTTCAATAGATACTATCATGAACTTGACAATCCCACTGTTGACGAAATTAAACGAAAAAAAATCGATCTTTCTTTATATGTACTCTGGATAAGTGCAACATAATTTATGGTGGAGCTGATATACTTTGATATTTGACCTGCATCTGCAAATTTCAAACTTTGTTATCCATATCCACATGTATATATGTATAGTTATTTGAGCCAGTCCTAATGAGCAAGAGCCTAACTTCTCATCAAGTAAACTCAGTCTTCTCAT
Organism: Lepeophtheirus nordmannii; assembly: GCA_963680855.1. Lineage (NCBI taxonomy): Eukaryota > Metazoa > Arthropoda > Copepoda > Siphonostomatoida > Caligidae > Lepeophtheirus > Lepeophtheirus nordmannii. The sequence goes on along the minus strand of OY804522.1, from coordinate 23,872,060 downwards.
TCCCATCATTTCCGTCTTATCAATGTTTTTTTATTATTATTTCTTTTTACTTTAATGGAATTCCTTCTTTATCATAGGTTGTAGAACCAGCTACTTATGGTTGAAAATACCATAGTCTCGTCACTTCTAATGATGTCACATGGAATAATAACAAATATGTAACATTTGAAAAAATGAGACAACTTTAAATATAATATAATACATGGTGAGACTAGACTATAAAATTTATTTAAATATGATGTGAGGTTTGTTAATTAAAATCTGTCATTTTAATTTTAGGAGCTTGATCCATCAAAAAGTGGATTCATTTTCCATCCTTTATACATATATCTACATATATGTATATATAAGATAAATGGAAAATTGAAATGTTCTGAATATAGTTTCATTTTACCACTAGGTAAACTTTGGTAGAAGGAAATGTATGTGTACTAAGTATGTAAGCACTATTAAAGGTGAATTAAGTTCATCAAATACATTCATGGAAAAAACATGTATCAAATTAAATTACATTAATATCCATTCTCATTAATTACTTTTGAACTAATGGCTTTAATATAAATATATATTTATGTTCCTACAGTATAGTTAGCAAAATACAATTATTTATTTATTTTTTGTTAAAGAATGTTTTTGATTAACTGATTTATAAAGATTTTTTTTCTATTAAGATTCAGTCACGTTTCAATATTTTTTATTTTTTAATTTCTGCATACTTGATTACAAATAAGTAGTGTTGTTGTTTTTTTATTAACCAAGTTTGAACCAATGTAGAAAATTGTAGAATGAAATTATTCAATTGATTAACTTATCATAACACTAATTCTTGACAATCAAGTACATAATTGATTCAAGACTTTAATCAAAAAGGAAAATAATATTTGTTAAAAATAGGTACTTAGTCAAATATCAGCACATTTTATCAAATATTTCAAAAATGTCTTTTTTAAAAATTAAATAAATTGTTTTTTTCTACTCAACTAAAAGGACTTTATTTAAGCCTATTTATGTACATACTTCTGTAACTAAGTAATGATTCTTAACGTAGATTATAGCTTACTTCAATTCTAAAAATAAAAATGTAACCTTGATTAAGAAATGCAATAAAAATTTGTTCAAAAGAAGCACTAACCATACAACATTTCTATCAATTTAAAACCATTCAATTTAAAAAAAAATAAAAAAAAATATCGTTAAATTGTATAAGATAAAACGTTTCTCTTAATGTTTATATATATGTATATATATATATAACAAATGGTATATTAACTAATTAAAATATATATAAATTACTGTCAACCTTAATATCTTAAGCATCATCCTACATACAGTACCTATAAGAACGACTCTCCTTCCTTATCTCAAATCAATTATGATAGCACGAAAACTCTTAATTGGGCATTGAAAAACATTGGAGGTGTTATGTAGTAGCTATTAATGGCTAGGAAGGCTTTAAATATGTTTTAGCAGAGATAACATACATATGTACTTAGTATACTTAGAAACAAAAATTAAAATGAGTGGATAAGGGGATTGGGTTTGAAAGGGATTTGGAACATCCCAGTGATAGTTTTAGTTTCTTGGACTGGCCAAGTTGGCTGTAACTACCATCGAAGGAGTTTTAATTTATTTTAAAAAGTAGGCTCAGAGCTTGTATTATGAGCAATTTTCAGAGACTGATGTTGCTTCTAATACTACTCTAGATATTTCATTTTTTCTAGACATTGAATTAGATTTTGAAAGAGAAAAAGTAGAATAAACTAAATGATTCAGAATGCATACATTTGAAAGTTTCATACTCAAAAGAACAAAAAACAAAAACACGTGCCGGTCTTTCTGTCTCATATATACATATATCTTATTATTGTACATATATTACGAATGATACATCATTAAACTTGTAAGTACCCTTGCTGTAAAATAGACATTTTATACTGTTGTGTATATACGAATCTTCCTTTGCACCTATATCTACATAAGTGCAACCACTAAACCACTCATACAAAAACAACAACAAAATCCATTGTCTTAAATCAGTGGATGCCCATAATTGCATGATATTTATGACCAAGTTTGATTGCGGTCTACCCATAAGCTAATCAAATAAACTAATTGTCTCTTGTTTGTTTGTTTTTTCTTCTTCGTCCAAAAGTAAGTATAGTAAATGAAGCAACCTGTCAATTGGTATGTTCATACTGCATTATATCATACTATAATATATCCTTTGAATCCTTTTAAAAATGAAGGATGGGATCAACCCAAGACATGATCATAGTTATTTACATTTCTATGCCTTTCAAAGTTCAATTTGTATTGTTAAATATATGTACATACATATAAAACCATGAATGGTTTGAATGCATGTAATAACATTGATATTTATTATTTTTTAACACACATACGTACGTACTTACGTACATATCTTGGGTACCTAGGGATTTCATCTCATATCCGGATGGATGTGAGTAGATACAGCTCTTGACACGAATTTGTTGGGTTTCAATATAATTAGTATTTTTAATGGCAAACTCTATTCCATTTTCCATTAAGGGGCTCAAGAGTTATATGTTGTACTAATGAAACTTTTACAAATATGTACAGTTAAATCCAGAAAAGAGTAACTCCTCAATTGCAGTATAAATGATGTTGCTCTCATTTTTAATCATAATTTATTGGTAATCTACACAATGATGAAAGACTCCCTTTTAATTCCTAGGCATATTTATACCATAAAGTCTATTAATTTTCTCTATTTGTTTGATTTTTGTTTTTGTTTTTACTAAGGAAGATCGATTGATTGATTGATTGGGATTGTCAAGTTCATTATTACGAATATTGTACAAATCTTTTCAAAGATTCCAGAGTAATAATATAATTAACTATGTTGAAATATTTGTATCTTTCTCTCTGTGAATTTTCTATGCTCAAATTATGCTGTAAAGTTGCACTTATTTTTGCATCATGATCCCTTAAATATAGGTATTGTAAGGAGTAAATGATTTTTTTTTTTTGGGAAAATGTTACTCTTAACCAAATTTTGCTCTTATTTGAATTTGACTATATTTATAAAACGTGGATGCTCTACACATTATTTCTTTAAGAAAGGAGAATATCCATCTTAGTGATGTATCCAATACCTAAAATTAAGATTAAACAGATTTAGATGCAAAATTGAAAAATTTGAAATTTAAATGTACAAATATTTTGTAAATTTTACTTATAATTTACGGATGTAAATGGGAATAGGAGTATTGGATACATCACCAGTGTGCAAACAGTACTTACATTCTGTGGGAACCGGGATCCCCTGTCTCCCCTGCCTTGAATATTTGACATACTTGAGAGGACAACAAATTTACAAAAATTATGTTTGTTAGAAAATAAAACCAATGTTAAGAAGATTATTCTGTAAATCTGGAGGAATGCTTCTCAACAGAGGAGTGGTTGATCTTAAAATGAAATACTCTTTTTTTTCTTGGCTTGGCTTGAAGAGTTATGAAAATAAGTCGCAGTATAATGAACATGGTTAAATGTGGGTTTCGGTGCAAGAACACCTCTGGTTCTGAGGCTCTAATATTTATGGATTAAAGTGAAAATCAAGCTAGACTGCTAATGTTTACATTGATTTTGGGAATATTTTGAGGGTCAGGAATTGTGGAAATTTTGCAAAAGACATCAAATATAAACATAACGCAGTAAATATGCACATATACAGGACACAGTATGTTTTTGATATTTACATCCTTAAAGACAGTCTAATGGCTTGTTCTTTAAAAAAGAGGAAGAAACGACAGCTTGCAATTAATATGATTAATTTACTTGAATAGACTTATTAAGAAAGAAAGGCTTTTTTTTCTCCTAAAGATATCACGTAAAACTCATTATTTAACATTTTTCTAACTTTTTTTTTGTCTGCAAATGCCTGGTGTGTAAGTTGAGATGGGAGTACCTAAAATATATAATTAGTGAACCACACTTTCCATTCTACGCTTGTTTCATAGACAAAAATGAAAGAAGAGCAAATAGCCGGTCGGTTCATTCCATGAAGGTACATACATGGGTTTATATGTTAACCTCAGTTTGCTAAACGCATCATGTTCACGTGCAGATTTTTTTTTCTTTTTTTTTTTTTTTTTTGGCAAAGACTTCATATTGCAATTATTATTTATAGCCCCACACGCAAATAACAACATCATAAAATCATTACTGATTAATAAATTAGGAAAATTGTAGCATAGTCAAAATATGTAGAAGATATTTTTGAAATATATCTCTCTTTGAATGCTGGAGGCTTCTTCTTCTTCTTTTTTTTTTTTTTTTTTTTGGTAATGTGTGTCATGGGAATTTCCAAATCATTTTACTACTAATACCTTCAAAAATTAACCATGATTGTAAAGTCAGAGTCACATTATGGGTGTTCTTAAAGTGAGGTATATATGTATAGAAAGAGAGAGATGGATACGACCCTTCGTACTTAAAGCTGCTACAACATACATATACACGTGAAGAAGAAGAAGAAGAAGAAGCCAAAAAGAGAGGAAGAACCAATATCCCTAATGGAATTTTAACTTTTCTTTTTATTTTTAATTAGATCGTTTCTTTTTTTTAAGATTTTATTTTTCTTTCTCTTATCTATGCGTACATAGGTTCATAGAGATGAAATGCCCTTGATTCGTTCATTTATGGAATAGAATTATATACATATATATATATATATATATATATATATATATATATATATATATATATATATATATATATATATATATATATATATATAGGTAGCTATGAGTGAGTTTTATACAAAAAGTTAAAGGGAGTATGACTACAAAGAATCACTTGGGAACTAGCCATCAATCTATCAAATTATTTGCATCTAAATGATACACATTACCTAATATCTATACCAATAAATATTATTGTGTGTGTGGGGGGGGGGGGGTGAAAGTGATGTAAAGACACCGATTTCATACAAAGAATTATCAATATAATCTTTGTTAACAAGGTTTTGTATAAATAATATGTAGATTCAAATTAAGAAACTTTTTTTTCTTCTTTTTTCCCCTACACAAAATAAACGGAAATTAATTCAGTTTCAGCTTAATGAATTTTATGAGTTTTTTTTTTTTGTTTTTTGTTTTTTTTCTACAAATAAAAGAGAAACGCCATAGTATGAACAACGTAATGATGAAGAGTGCCGCTTCTTTTCTTCATTTTTTTCATTACTCAAACATTAAATAAACGTCTATATATGAATGTATACATTCACATATAAGTTATATAATATTAATAGTATTGATATAGTATGATCTATTTTCAGTTCCTCCTAATAAAATGATTACTGTAAGTTATTCTTTTCTTTTTATTATTATCGTTTCTTTTGTACTTTAAGCCGAACGCACAGCCCCCGGATTCACTATCTACTAACTACTTATATTATATGTACATATAAACCGATATGTTAGTTATTCATAACCTATCATGAGTGAGTAATTCTATATTCCATTGTTTTGATATGCCCCTTCCTATGTTGTTTGCAGCCACAATCTTAATTAATGACCTCAATTTATACAAATTGAATATTTATTCATATATGTACACACATAGAGGTATATAACATATATTTTACGAGGGGTCTGACCTTATGTAATGGGTTCCTACTTCTATAAATTAGTCTTCAACGTCCATGAAATTCTAGAACCATTCTGTGTGTGTGTGTGTGTGTGTGTGAGTAGGTACATACTTGATCCTCGATAAGAAAAACACAGGGAGATTCAAATTGAGTGTAACTTACCCATGATCCTACATATGTAGGTACTGAAAAACCACATTATTAACCGAAGTTAATAATGTTGTGTGTGTTCATCAATAATAGTGCAATATATGAAATCATAGATATACATTTTCATAGACAAATTCACGTTCTAAAACTTTAACACTCAAATACTTCTGGAATATGATAGTTCATATGTAGATATACATCTGACATATAATGGTGATATGAGCTAATGAAAATTAATTTAGGACTCTTTGTAACTTTAGACTTTCCTTATCAGGAGATATTGTCATAGCAGAATGAAATGCACGTTAGTGTCAGTTATTAATGTGAAGTTGTGATGTGGCTCTCTGAGAAGAATGAAGCACGGTTGAAGTTTCAAAACTTATCACTTCCTAGGACACCTAAAATCAATCTCTTTTATACCTTATGAAAATACACTACAATTACCTACATATATCTATAGTGATCTTGGGTTTTTTTTTGTCAGCTCAATCTTCAGTCCTAGTAAAAAGGTCAACGACTAAGAATGACCCAAGATAATACTAAATTTATCACAACGTATGTAATTAGTTTAATAAAAATCAGACAGACAACTTCTACCTCCCAACCAAAAGAAGGGGGAGACACATACCTATGTAAGTATAATCTTCTTGATAGGAGAAAGACCTTAGAGATTGCATGAGAAGTGGAATGTTTCAGGTGTTGGAAAGATGAGTTCAAACGGAAGGAAAAAATGTAAAGTATTTTAAAGTTGGTTTTTTTTATTTTATGATTTGTGTTCTTATCATCATTTATAAAAATAGTTTTATTCTACCTTGGTATAAGGATAAAATGACAAGTTATGTACGAAGTGATTATAATTTGTGTAGGCCATAAGGGGTGTCTTTAGGAGGTAGGAAAAAGAACTTTTTGCATATATATATATATATATATATATATGTAAAACATTGTAATGCAATGTTTTCTTACATAACAATTATTATTTTCAATTAGCGTGATGTTGAACTATTAAGAAGCAGAATTAAAAATTTAGAGTACCCCACATATTATACAAACGATTGAACGACTGATTGGAATAAGAAGATTGAGGGGGGGGACTTCTTCTTAGAAAGGAATTATTATTATTATTTTTAATGATTAAAGAATAGATGAAAAAAAAAAAAACATTTATATTCAAACGTGAGTTCAAAAATTATCTATGAATAGAAGAGTCTAACTTCAAAGATAAATAAGAAAAAAAAAATCTTGAGTATTTTTTTTTCTTCAAAAATCAATATCTTCGTAGGTGGCCCTACTCGAAATAAGTTCCTTCACGATTCTGTCTATGAAGAATCGTAAAGGAAGAAAGGAACGTAGAAGAAGAACTCACAGGATCTACATACTTTTGTACAATGTAAGAGAAAAATAAATAAATATAAAATTCGTAAGTCGTTCACACCTTGGAAAATAAAGAGTAAACTCTTTTATTTTTGGGGTAAAGAAATGAGAGCTTTTTCTTTTATTATTATGAGTGTATCCCTTCTTCTTGAAATGTAATCAAGTCATTAAATGAAATTGTATGTGCATATATTAAAAGAGTATTATACACATATAAAAATGTATATACCTATGTGGATATATTATATTACTGGGCTGACTCATGAAGATTTATACATGTATATACTTTGGTACATAGAAACAACACGTTTCTTCTCAGGCAATTAAGCACCCTTTTCATGTACTGCCAATTGTACATACAACATATTATTATATAATTCAAAAAGAATATTTTTGTATAAATACATACATACATACATATATGTAATCCATTTAGTGTCAAAACACGGGTCTTAACAAAAAAAAAATTTAAACCGTCTAAAATAATATACATTTTGCTTCAAAAAAAAAAAAATTCATGGGGTTTTATAGATATTAAAAACAACATTTTTACCAACTGCTCCTATCACATTCATTCACATGTACCGCCACAACCACCACCACCAATGCTTTGAGTAAAGAGTCATAGACAGACTAACTAGCCATTAATACATATACATACATAGATTTAAAGACAATTTTTTTTTCGAAAGAATAAAAAAAACTATTAAAATGGAGACTGTTTAATGTGTACTGAAAATGTCTTATTCTATGGAACAGTATATGTATATACATACATACATACATACATACATACATACATACATACATACATACAATAGTAATAAAAAAAGTTAAAGAAAAAAGTATTTGTGTCTTCGTAGAGGGGGTTAATCTTTTTTTTTTCTTTTTTAAGGGACGTAAGTACGTACTTACTTTTTAAGGAATGGCTTAAAAAAAGGTTACTACTCCTATAAAAAACACATTTCTTTCTTTTTTAAAAAAAAAGTTAAGACTTCCATAAGAATGGAATGATGATGATAATACGACAAACGAATCCGGGAGTAAAAGTCTTTTCCTTATTTTTCAAACCACAAAGGGGTCATCATGATTTATTTTCACTCACTCAATCAGTGAATCTCCTTTTTATTCGTTTATTGAATAATAATGATACAATTATAATTTGTGTAGGTGTAAGGTGGAGAGATGAAATATCTCTGTGGGGGATAGCCATTATTTAATGAAGCTATATGAGTGGGGTTTTTTTATATTAAAAAAGTTGAAGAAGTCACTGCCATGGCACTGAATACTCAATGATACCAAAAAAAAAAAAAAAATTACAGAGTAATTTGTCAATTTATAATAACTTGTCATTCCATGCAAATTTACAAAAATAGTCAACTACTTTTATTAGAGAGTTTTTTTATGTACATTTTTATTCTCATGACTCCGAGCAATAGGTTACATCAATGTACATCATTGAAAAATTGAGAGTCTGACATTGTACTCGTGAGTAGGACTTCTTAACAGGATATCTGAAAACTTTAGGAATAAGTAAAAGAGTAACTAAATAGTCTTGGATAATAAAGAGATAAGCGGAGTTCTGCTATCGGAATAGAAGTTCAGCGGACTATGCACCACTCAAACAATTTCCTTGGCTTTTACAGGAAGAAATATTCCAATAGAATGCACTTGTGACAAAAATTAAAATCCTCTTTACCCAAATACCCTTATTTCAAACTACTATCACCTGAACTTTCTAATCTAATTAATTAAAATCTCTTAAAAATATTATTTAAAAATATGTCAATTAAATCCAGGGAACTGTTATTTTATTTTTTGGTTTTTTTTAACAATATGTTATAGCTTACAGGCTATGGGTACCTATGTGTATGTACATATATTCATAGATACATACGTATATAAAAAGCACTTAACCTTCTCAATATATCCCTGAAAAACTTATTAATTTTCGCTTTAACCCTCCTTCCTTTTTAAATGTTGAAGGGGGTATGAACGGGCCTTGAAAATTCATTAAGGTCCCTTTTATCTTTGGGATATTGGTTTTTGGTGTGTGTGTGTTTTTTTTTTCTTTCTTTTAAAGACAGGTAGGACTTCCCTAATTATGAGGCATTGAAGGAATAATTATTGTCAATAAATACTATTTTGCAATGAATCCCCGTTGCCATATTTATTTTGTAGGAGAGGATCTTTAGGGTAGTCATTACAATAAAGCTATAAAATATACATAAAAGGTCCAAGAGTTTAGATTTGCTCATACTTTGCCCGTTCAAATATTTTAGGCTCTTTCTGTATCTCTATATGTAATGTGTATACATACTATTGCCAAGGTATTTTTGGTCAGATTTGAGGGCTAATTATGTACTACTTACTTAGAAATGATGTTTTAGGGCACCTCCGGTTTTGGGATAGTTATTATTATTATTATTATTATTATTATTATAGACCTACATATATATTTTGGTCGCCTTAGAATAATTAGACCTATTAAAAACAACAAGTTTTTTGTTTTTTTCATAACATGCTTAAAAAATTTCTCTAAGGTACATCTACATACATAGATATATGAGGCTATAATTAAAAAAAAAAAAAAAAAAAAAAAAAAAGACTCTCCACCCGACTTCCCTTCAGAGAACATAAAAAACCTGCTTCTATAAACTGTGTACAAGCATGTATAATGTACCTCGATCCTTTACTCTCATACAACAATTGCAACAACAACATAAATGTACATACATTACACAAATAAGCCAAAATGCCTCATTTCCGTTTCTAGGAATGTGTTTTTTTAAATCAATCCATCAATCAATCACCAAGAAAAGGAGAGAGCTCTCGTTTATAAAAAGATGTCACTATATGGTTACTTATAAAGATATATTCTACATATAACCAGTCCTGTCTTTGTAGTAAGGCATGAATTATATGCATAATATAAATCATGAATGAGGGGCTTTATTTGAATGGGTACTCGTCAAGTCAATGAACTTCAAAAAATATACATAAATAGTATAATAATGTTTGACATTGACAAGCAGTGTCAAGTTTGTTTTTTTTTGAGGGTTTTTTTTTTACTATTAATATTTCCTTCATTTTGGACAAAGTGAATTTGCCGCGCTGAGACTCAAAGTGATTCCTCAGGTCTCTTTAGAATGGCTAAGAATTGTATGAACTCTATTTATTATTTTTTTATACATTTTTATAAATTATAGGATTGTAATGAAATGCAGGTCATAAATTGAAGAGAGAGAGAGAGAAGAGAAAAGATGGAATTTCTCAATGTCTCGGTTACATACATATATATATGTATGTATCATTGTGGAATGACCAGATATTAAAATTCTTTTTGTCAATCAAGGAGAGATGCATCTAAGTAGGAAGACGAATGCATTATTATTTAATGAGGGAGACTCAATCATGTTGCAATCAAAAATGGTTGCACACACACACTCAACTTGCTTGCCTGCTTGCTTACCAGGAATGATCCTTCACAAAACTCACACACTCAACCAAGGGAATTCATTACTCATTACTGATTGTAATTAACCAACCTACCTTCAAGGAAAATAATCAAGGAAATTCTAAGAAGCAGTTTTTGTTTTTGTTTTTTTGTTCCTCTGACTCAATGTATATGTTCATCTATATGTTCTCATAAATAATAATTAGTAGTAGATAATATAATATAAAAACACACAAAAAAAATGAGTTTTTGGAATGAAATAAATCCTGTACATAATATGTAGAATTCACAAAAATTAACCGCCAAGGCACTCAACCTGCGATCTGCAGGTCCGACTTTCTGAGTGTTGACCATAGTTTAATCATATGAAGTTATATGCCTTCCTGTAGACTCAAAACATTGTGAAGGCAATTTTGGAAAAATGGCAAGAGAGTTAATTGCATTTTATGGAATAGAATATGTAGCAACATTTATGTAAATGATCTCAGTATTGAATGTGCTAGGAGAAAAACAGCTCATATTCAACTTGATCTTAGCAATTTGAGCTTTCCAGATGACAAAAAATGATTTTTTAAAGGAGAATAATTAATCAGGAAAATTTAAAAACTTTTAAACAAACAATTGACTCTCAAATTGATTCTTTTTATATATATATAATTTCCTTTAATACAAATTTCAGGATCTAATTGAATCTTTGCATTGTATACATAGTTGAGTCCATACTACCCATATCCCAATGAACTTTTATAGACTCCTATTATCACACTAATTTCAAACATAATAAATTTCAATATATAACAACCTATCCACTCATTTGTGAACATCTAATTAAATTCCTTCCATCATATATTAGTCCAACAGCATTTATAGTGCTTTGATCAAGTTGTACTCATGTATTTATGCAGAGCCTTAAATGTAAACGTGAAAAGTTTGGTAAATTGTTTGCATTCTCTTCACTCACTCTTATGGAAATGTTATTTGGTAACTGAATTACTGAGAAGATAGGAAGAGTTCACAAAATTACTCATTATTTAACATTTCACACGGTGTTTTTTTTTTTTTTGAGTACCTAGATAATATGTAACATTGCAGTGTTGAAATATTCTCTCTCTCCCCCCCCCCTCCCTCTTATACACACAATATCTATTATATATTTAAAATATTTCTTCATTTCTCAAATAAATACTAAGGAGTTACATTTATTTATTTACTTTACAGAATGAATGCAATGCGTTGAAATAGAGACAAAAAAAAAAGGGCAGAAAACAAAAACGCTTTTCTATATGTAGAGCATTGGAATTCTTATGAAAATAATAATTGAAGCACTTTTTTGGGTGGAGTAACGCTCAAAGAAACAGCATCTATGTTAGAACACAACACAAATAATAATAACACATAAATAGTCTGAAGGTCACTTTATACATAAAACTTTTTGTGTGCATAAGGTAGGGACCATTAAATTTTTTGCCTCAGTCAGTACATACTTATAGGTATGTACTGACTGTTACATGGATCTAGTTTAAAGTAAAATATTTTGCTAATTTTCTCACCTTTTTACAAAGTTTTAATTATATATATATATAATTAGAAAATATAGAAAATTAGATAAGTGAGACTCAGAAAAGTTACACTTATCTAATTTTCTAACACATCATCAGAGACCGTTCTTTTTCAAGGAGTATAAACTAAGCAAATAATTATGCACCTACATATGTAAATACCTACAAAAACTGAAAATGAACCATTCTACAAATACAAATATTCTTATACTATATACATAGTATACATACAATTGAACCTAAACTAAGTATTTAATTTATTTATTTATTTAGGCAGTGTCAAAAAAGAAGAAGATTTTTTTTTATATTAATTAGTTTATGGAGTTTAAATTAAGTTTTGAGGTCATGCAATGGAGTCACGAGACTAGGAAAAAGAAAAACAACATTTTATTTTTCAATATTTCAAGGGCGATTGATTTTATTTTTATTTTTTGAGGGTTGCTTTTTGCGATACGCATCAATTTTTGAAGGGACTCTACGTAGGTTCATAAATAAATATGTATAAACGCAGCGAAGGAACGTTTTTTATATGATCATCATCATAATTATATGCTCTTTAGAGACATCATGTCCTAGGTTTGTAGTATCAAAGTACGTTCCTTTGAATGTGGAATCACGATCATCATTGTACTGGGTACCTTACAAAGATAGAAAAGTTGAAATTATATTCTTTACTTCTTTTCTTATTTTTTTTTTTAAAAAAAAAGAAAAGAAAAAACCTGAATATTTACGACCTTTTCACATATAAAGATATTATTATTATTTTGAAAAAAAAAAAAAAAAAAACTTTTTCTCTATTTTTGGAATAAACACATGAATCGTTGTTTTGGTTATTTTGTTCAAAAGTATGTACATACATATGTATGGATGTGCCTGGAAAAGTCATGTACATTACAAATCATTATAAAGAATACTCAAAGCTACACACACACACACACAAGAACTTTGTAGTATTATGACTAAAGCACTTTGGTCAATCAAAAGGGTCCCGTTATTTTTTTAAACATACGTATATTGAGACACTTTTTTTCTTTTCTTTTTTTTGAAAAAGAGACGACGACGTTCATTTCACAGGGAAATCGTGTCCTGAGGCCTTTTTTTTTTTTTTTTTGTTCCTTTTTATTTATTCTTTTAAAGTAATAAGTGTGATCAAAATGTGTTTTTAATGTGTATGGCTCCTATTAGGAGAAGAGAAATAAAAGCTGTCTTTAAGGAAATGATGAGTGAGTGAGAGAGAGAGAGAGAGAGAGACTGTGTTTTATGTTCAAGATACTTTACTCTTGGATCTCCACATACTTCAATCATTTCCTGGTTATACCATTAGATCTATATATAAATATACTTACATATTAGAATGGATGTAGGCCAACAACAACAATAGTTGATATATCAAATGATTTGATTAATTGCTTAGTATATCTTTAAATAATAGTTATGTAGTTGTGTTTTTTTTATTGTGTTTATTGTGTACTCTGTTGGATTAAACCATTTGTAGACTCAAAGTATTTACAAAATGAGTCATGATTATTTCTTTTCATTTGAGGGCAATATGTATGAGATATCTAACGCTTGGGCCTACATAATAATGAGGATATTACATTATAAATGTATGTCGTCACGAAGGTTTCAATCTCATCAAAATGTTGACATTTCGATATTACCACCTTTTTTTTTTTTTTTCTTAGAAAGAGAGAAAAATGTTAATTAGTACATTAAAATCAATAAATTTTATCGTCAAGCATTTCGAAGAAGAAAATATTTACTTATTTTTTTTCTTACACTGATATAAAAAATATATATTTATATATGAAAAAATAAAAGAAATTTAATCACATAACTCAGAAGCGACGACCAGATCCCCATGAATGATAATAATAAAAAAATAATATAAAAACTTTTTTATAATTGATAAAAGAATTTCCAATGAAGGAACTTTTATCTGTACATACTTATTTGCTTTTTTTTCTATTCCTCTCTAATTATTATTATTATTATTACATATGTAGTAGAACCTATAAGCAATCACAGCAATTATTTTAGCTTCACCAAAAAGTAAGGATGTATTTGTCCCGCCTTGAACCATAGGAGCGAATAGAACACAAAAGCCTTTCCATGGATCAGACATTGCTCAATGATAACATCATATGTATATTAGTCAGTGATTTCGGCCATCTTGGAGGCTTAATAAATATACAATTGAGAATGATGAGTAACCTATTTTAGTGCATTTGTCTAATAGAGGAATCATGAAACTTTGGCTTTGAACAACTTATAATAATCAAGATCCAATAAATCTACGACACGATAGAATACTAAAGGCAGAAATCTTTAGTCTTATTTTATTGTATTAAATTTGTAAGGTCACAAAAATATATTTTGTAAAAATGTATCGTAAACTATCTTGTGTACATGTTTGGTTTTTGGTAAATTACAAAAGATAGAACTGTGAACCCCTAAGTTTCCTTATGATTCATAAATACTTATTAATTAATTGTCGTAAAAGAAATTAAAAATTACTCCATTGACTGATGAAAACATCTGATGGAATTTTAAAACCATTGAATTAATTATCATTTCATTTATAAAAAAACTCCACCTAATTTTTTCTTACAATCTCCTTGTACATCTTGTGAATTTGTATACAGCATACATAAAAAATTTAAACCCATATTGCACAGTCCGATGTGAAAAAAAAAAGTATGATGACCCTATAAATATATTAAATGTTGTACAGTCTGCAGTTTTTTTTTACAAAACGTGGAACAGAAGGGATTTTAAATGCTCAATATGAAGGACCAATACTGCCCTATCTTATGTTCATGTTCAATTCAACCTTATTTTAAAGAGAACATTTTTTTACTTCAATATTATACAACTTATTAGCAAAAAGGTGCTATATGTATATACATAGATATATATTGGTGTGTAATTTCCTAAGAGTCATACAAAAACCCTCGTGGTTTGAAGTCATTAAAAAAAGAGATTTGTATCTACATAGAGAGAGTTGATTAAAAATAGGGGCAAACAGAGCCTCAAATCAACCCCTTTTTATATATGCTTGTATCTTCGTAGTTATATGACGAACATACACGTGAAATGGTATAAGCGACCTCTACATATTATTATTATTATTATTATTTACTTAGTTGAATTTACAAAATACATATATATATATATATATATATGTATATAAAATGTTTCCTTATTTGTATATCATAATTTTCATTCCTCCTTGGACTAGATTTTAATTTTCATTCCTCTTCTATAAAAGGGATTTAATAAAAGACTTGTACATATAGAAAAAGGAAGGGCCTAATACCTACGTAGAAGTGGGTATAATGAAAGGACATAAAAGGCAATTTTAAGCAAATTATTATATTTTTTTTTTTTGCATGTCGTTTTTTGTTTCTTGGAAAAACTTTTATTTATTTCAACCAAAATGGATATTTTGCCAAGTAAAACAATATTAAGTACAAAAAAATTTCTTATTCCTATTAGTACAATAGCATTTGATGAGATTAACATTAGTTTACGCTTAAAAGATGCAAAACAAGCATTTTTTTTTTTTGTTCTTTATAAGATTAAGGTTTTATTTCTAGGAAATTTACAGTGAAGGAGACCTAAAGTCAAATTTTACGAGCAATAAGCAATATTTAATGTTTCTTAGGGTTTCAAAAAAGTTTGCAGAATTTCTTTTAAAATTTGCACTGTTGAAGATTTTCTAAAATTGAAAAAGGTGTGTTATGAAATTTCAGGAGTTAATTATTTAAAATTGAAATAAAAATTAATTATGGTTTTTCAAAATACAAATTGTTGAACGCTTTTAGCTCCATTCTTTATTGTCATTTGTGTTTCTAAGCTAATAGGCTTTAAAATATAATCGGTTAACTGCATGGTTTTCAAATCGATTAATCAGCTAAAGCGGTTATACTTAATAAAACATATAACGTTTGAGACATACCCCCATTACAAAAAAAAAAGGTTGTGTACTATAAAAATAGAAAAAGTCCAGATGAATGCTTATGCTTGTTCAAGGGTCTTAGAGTCAAGAGGGAAATTACTTGCTCTCCACTTCTTGTCTCATTGTAAGATATAAAACCATAATAAACACATAAGTGTCCCATAATGAGAAGCAATAAGACCATATAGACCAATAATCACAGTGCTCCTCCAGCATCTTTTTATTTTGGCGTAACAAAGTTGAGAGTGCTTCATAGTACAGTTTTACATGAAAAAAAAACTGTACAGAGATATACTTTGTATTTGAGTTTATATGTAAAGAAAAAAAGAAAATTTAATAATCTATTGCCGGATTTTACAGCCACTAATAGAAATGAAACGTGTAAGTTAAATTTAACCGTTTGGTTCTCTAATTATTATCATACATGGATTTTTCTAAAAAGTGTCGTCATCTCGACCTTATGTTCATAAATCATAAATACCTATAGGCATAATTCATCCAAACATTATAAGTAGATGTCGAACTAAACAAGACTTTGGAATTTTTATTCGAACCTACTGTAATCTTCTTTTTTCTTTTTTTTTTCGTGTTAAAAATCAAATATTGAAATCGGGATAACCTCTGTAGACTTTATCTTTTGATTGTAAAGTCAAATACATATATTTATCATTTGAAAATAATTACCTACATCTCAAAGTTGTGCAAGTAAAGGACCTGAAAGAATTTTCTCTAACAGCATGAGAGAGTTTGAGAAGAACATAACATATACTTTTTCAATCCATGATTTAAATAAATATAATATAATATAAGCTGGTAATAATTCGATGAGATTAATTATAAATAATCTTTAGTTGGTAAGTGTTGGGAGATGAATAGCCTCTGAGTTTGTCATCATCGTTTTGAGGATAAATAGTTCTTTTTTGATGCGTGAATAATTCATGTTTTTTTTTTTTTTAAAGAGTAAATGGATTTAAAGTGTCTACCTAATTGAGGAGAAAATATATAGATTTAATTTGTCATATTTTTGAGGCGTCATTTACACTACATATATATTTGTAGATCAATATATTTGACCTTTTTATTATCATTATTATATAATCATTCAAGAACATTTTTTTGTATCTATTTATACCTTCTCTTTTTCAATTTATGTACAAATGTAACTTAAAAATCAACATCGATTTATCAAAGGATTAATTTATTCACATAAAGCTATCCGTTCTTAGGATCAATCCATTATTTTGTTTACACCAAAGGATTTTCTACTGCTTATTAATTAAAAAAATGAGAATTGGGGAGTTTTTAGCCTTCAAAAACCATTTTTGTGAACACTCAGGCCATTTAAAGTTTGAGAAATGGTCTTTTTTGAACAAAAATTAGTTGTTCTTTCAAAAGGCTGGAGAGGTCTGAAATTTAAAGCAATGAGGCCAAAAAATTTCTGAACCTCCTTTAAGATCTCATTTTTCAAAATAAAATTTGGTGCAAGCTGGCAAATGACATCTTCTTATAATTTTGGACCTACAAGTTTGCCTATGAGGGGCAAAAATTGGTGTTTACAGTTTGTATTAAAAAACTACTCTTAAATTTTGAGTACAATTTTTTTTATTTCATAAGTATTTGTTTAAATTTGTTACATTTACACTTTGAGTTAATTTCAAGTCAAAATTTGTATAAGTTTCAATTATATGACATATTTTCCTGCTAATTTTATGCGTTGTTTTGAAAAAATATTTTTTTCATAACAATACAGAGCTTAGTATTGACTCTGAATAGTAAGTAAATGTTCTAGTTTAGTAATGTATCAAGCTAAAATATTCTAAGAGATTAAGAAATTTTTTGTGCTGGATTGTTTTAAATTTCAGGTCTCTCAAGTTCATTGAAAAAAGTAAATTTTCCTTCAAAAAATTCCATTCAAACATCAAATGGCTTGAAAAGTCACAAAAATGGCCTTTGAAGGCTGAAAATCTACAATTATCTTCTTTTTTTTCATCTAGGCAGAAAAAAAATCTTTGGTGAAGATAAAATAACGGATTGACTCGAATACGGAACAGCATAATATACATATGTACAAGTGACTTACATATTATTACAGGGGCTCAGTGGAATATTCGATTAAAGGTTAGTTTTTGGCTGAATTAATTGGTTGATTAGCACAGAACTGAATTCAGGGAAAAACATGAATTTATTCTTATCACCAAAACTAATTTTTATTCGAAGTTGACGCCATTTACCTTTACAACAGATTTATGGAAATGACTGGTATGGATCATTAACCATTTTTATTGAGCCAGCAACTTGACCCTCAGGTATTTCAAATTTTGTTGGGAGTTACGTAGCTCTTCATTCAAGAATAAATTACATAAGCTGAGTAGGGTAAAGTGCTTTATTACAGACACCAATAATACCCCTCTCTCTCTTGGCTTCCATTGCTTCCATATGAAATGTATTACATTCACCAAATTTTTATTTTGGTTTAGAAAACGATGAATCAAAATCCAAACGTTCTATATATGATACGTACAAACTCACTCTGTTGATTCATGATCAGCATAACCAAAAAATTACTAGAGTTAAAAGCAAGATATTGCCCTTCAAATGTATTCAATAAAAAATTGTTTTAGCCGACCAAGTGACCAAAATTTTTATCTTGAAAATATGTATTGTAGTCAATTATATTTAAGATTCCATAGTATTATTATAGAGTCAGAAATTAATTAAGTGCAATGCTTATCTGGTAATGAAATGTGTACATTTATTTTTTCTCTTAAAAATAGAAACTTAAGAGTATAATAATTTGTTTTCTTAGAAGTACATACAATGCCATACGATAAAAAAAATTATTTGTTTTTATTTACCTTTATTCATCCTCACATTACTTTTTCTTTAATCAAATACCGACTTTTAAAAGTAATTATTGTAAACATTTTTTCATGCCCATACTTGCTTACTTCAATAAGGAAAAAAGAGTACAGCATTTTCTCCTATAGCAAGATAACTAATTTATCTCATCGTTTTTAATTTATTTTTTGGTTTTATCTGACTGAGAAAGAGTAAACTTAACTACGTACGTAGAGCCTTCATTTAATCAATAGTGTTGTGAAGATTTGAAAAAAATAAATAAAACTATACAACTTTTTACTTTCTTCTGACTTTTTTCTCCGTCATGTCGACATTGATGCAGGAAAGACTATTCAAAAAAATTGATTTGGCAGGAATTGGGGTTGAAGCCCTTTTTAGGGATGATTGTAAGATTAATCAAAATAGATACCTATGCAAATACAAAATACCTTGTTTTTTAAATAAAGTTTGTCTATGTGGCTCTGAAAGTCTACAATTGGCTCTCAGGTCAATTAGAGTATTTATAAAATAAGTAAATTTTAATTTGTTCTTTGAATGTACTGCTAGTAATTTAACAGAAGTACAATGTCCCCTAAATTGATGAATTTATATTTTTACCATAAAGAAGTGTCCTTTTTTTATATGCTCATATGATAAAAATGATGGTGAGTTATCCATGAATCATTGAAGGTCAGGCCTTACGAATCAGGTTTTTATTCTGTGTTTTTTGTCTTCAAATATGATTATTTCCTTATGTATGGAAATAAAGGACTAATATGCTTAATAAAATATAATAACAATTGTTTTAATGTCTTGGGGAAAAAAATAGAGAATCAATATATATTTTTAAAATACATAAAAAGGATAAATTTATATAAAATATATATTTCTGCAAAAAAAATGCTATTTTTTTTGTTTTGTTTCTTATACTTAAATACAATTAAGAACAAGAATGAAAAAAGTGTATAACATAAATAAGTATAATATTAAATATGATAACTGTAGGGGATGATGTGAAGAAGAAGTTGTTGTTGTTGTTGTTGTTTTGTTTGAAAAATAAATATGTGTGTGTGTGTGTAAATATATATATTATATGTATGTATGTATGTATGTATGTATTTTTGTATCTAAAAGTCTGCACTTTGTGTAGAAAAGCCTGAAATGGAGGAGGAAGAGCCTTTACCATCCCCTCGGAATCCCAGAGAGGTAAATCTTCCCAAAGCACGTATGGCATGAGCGGCCTTTTGCCATTTTCGTCGCATGAGAAAGCTTTTAAGTTTCTCAGTGTTGATGGTTTTGACTGCTGCGGTTTTTTCAGCCCCAGGGGCTAGCCATACATGCTGAAGGCACTCATAAGCAGATAATCTCTCTTTTTGATTCTTGACTAATAAATTTTTTATAAAGTCTTTAGCTTCATCACTGATGTTATCAAATGCTTCATCCTCAAAGTCATAGCGAATCCCCGTTATGTTCCCAAAGGTCTCTGCATCTGAATCCCCCATAAATGGACTTAGTCCTGAGAGAAGTACGTAGCAAACGACGCCCACACTCCACATGTCACTTGTAGTTGACACTGGCTCATAATTGATGACTTCTGGACTGACAAACTCGGGTGTTCCGAAAAGGATTCGGACTTCATCCGGAGGCTTGAGCTTGCGAGTGAGTCCAAAATCGATTATTTTAATTTGATGTGACTTTTTGGATTTACATAGAATGTTCTCTGGCTTTAAGTCGAGATGAACGATTTCTTTAGAGTGCATGTAGCCTACGGCTGCACAGATCTGCTTCATGAAGAGTACGCAATCCCTCTCTGTGAGGGTAAAATCATCCTGAACTACTTTTTCAAAGAGTTCGCCTCCACCAATATACTCCATTACCATTATAATTTCTTTTGGGTTTTCATAGGCTGCTGCCAATTGAAGAAGTTTTGCATAGTCCAAGGAGTTCATGATGTCAATTTCATCTCGTACTTTTTGACGATCCTCTGAGCGTCGACATTTGACAAACTTGGCAGCTAATATCTCATTTGTTTCCTTATCCTTGACTTTAAACACGACACCAAATCGACCCCTTCCCAATTCGTCATAGACACCATATTTCCGCTTAAAGACAGACCCTTCATCAAGGGAAACAATGCGATGCTCAAAAGGGGATTCGAAGGAGTCGAGGTCCTCTTCTTCTTCTCCTTCACTCTCTGAGCACTCATCTTCGTCCTCATCCTGATCACCCTCTTGCTGACATTGAACAGGCTCTGAAGGAAGAGATGGCTCCGAGAACCCTTGAGCATTCTCACATCGAATTCGGAAAATGTATTCCCTTCCAGGGACCAGCTCCTTGAAAATATAGGACGTTGAATTCATATCAGTCATGAGTACCTTCCAGTCTTCCGTTACTGGAGGATCTCGATCCGCTGTGATGGGCCAACTGGACATTTCTACCCTATACCCTGTTACAATGGAGCCCCCATCAAAAGTAGAGCCATACCAAGCAAGAGTTAAACATTTGGAAGCAAAATCAATATCACTGACAAAAGGACGGCCTGCTGGAGGCTCTGGTGGAGTTGGCACACTAAGTGAGGCAGAAATGGTGTCTGAGCCTGAATCATTTGAAACGATGCACTCATATTTTCCTCCATCTTCTCCACGAAGATCTTTGACCTGGAGGGTGGAAATACCATTACTGTAGATGATGGATATCCGGGAATCTGTATTCTGAGAAAGGGGTTTACCGTTTTTGGACCAACCCACCCGAGGATCCGGATCACCAAAATAATGCGATTGAAACTCCACAATTTCACCAACTTTCTTGATTGCATCTTCAGGTCCTTTGATAATTGTGGCAGGACAAGGAGTGGCAGAGAAGCCTCCTCCACTATGAAAAGGATCACTAGCTATGGATGCAACAGCATCATCAACGCTCTCGCATCGTCTGACTGTTTTTTCAGGCTTTGGTCGTTCAGACAAAACAATGCCATCAGATTCAGATCTTTTATTCACAGCCCGGAGGACATTAGAGACGGCAGACTTATTCTTGGGTTCCTGAGGAGGAAGATTTGTTGTTAATGAAGATGTTATCGTTGGTGGTGGTGGTGGTGGTGGACTAGGACCGCCAGACGGTTTATTCTGGTTGATTTTATCGTTGTTGCTTTTCTTGAGGGGTGAGGAAAGGGACGAGGAACTTTTGATGGCCAGAGGCTTCTTCGGGAGGAGAGATCCCTTTTTTTTGTTGCTACTCGGGAGTTCTGAATGAGTTTCCACGTTTTTTGAGGGACCTTTGGCTTTGGGTACCGCTCCATATACTGGTGATCTCTGATTGGTGCTGCTGGAGGTTGAAGGTATCTAATAAGAGTACAAAAGAGAGAGAAAAAAAAAGAAAGATTAATGGTCTTCAACTTTGAACAAAAAAAATGATGTAAAAATATTCCATAATAAATCAATAAATCTTATTCAAGAAGTTTTCTTTTTTTTCTTCTTTTTTATATTATAATATTGAAATGTTTCTTTATCCTGGAAGTCAGTACTCGAATCAGTACTTGCTCCAGGGTCCTTATTACCTCAGTAATATATATTATGTTGTATATTGTACATACATAAATTCAACTACACCATCATCACTATAATGACTATGTGACGTCATGAGAGCCTCCCCTTATCATCGTCATTATTACTATTATTATGATTACCTACTTTGTCCATTCCAATCAATAATAATAATAACTCTCTCTCTCTCTCTCTGCCAGCTTATTTCTCTATCCTCTTCTGTTATTATATTAATAAATCATCAAAATTTAAGCCATAATAGATGTTTTATAGAGGTAGTAGTTCTCTAAATAGGGTTCGGAATTCCTTCAGAAAAAAGGGTTTTATATTGTTCCTTTTTATATTATTATTATTATTATTATTATTCGTATTACAATTTATAACAATTCAAAGTACGTATACATATGACGTGAATATAGTACTTTTAAGGGAACAAAGTACGTTCCGTGTCCTTTACATAATATTAGAAACACTCGTATAGGACGGTGAAGGAAAAACGTGAGGGAATTCACTCTCCTCTCAATAATGTCAAATCAAATAATAATAAATTTCAAAATTTGTCATATCAAAAATGTCCCTCCATTATATAATATTAGAAGTAAATAAATATTGAGTCCTAGCTCTTAAATACATAGAAATGAAATGGAATGAAAGGAATTCAAAACAACGTACACTTGGGGATTTCTTCTGAAACGGTGGCGGCACCAGCATTTTTTTGTTCTCTCCTCCCCCACCCTGGAAGGCAATGCCTTTTTTGACAACCCCTGGAGCTGGGTGACTACATGGCTCATTCTCTTCACTCTTTCTCCTTCCCTGTTTTTCCTTCAAACTCAGATCTGCATCTTCGTCTATATCCGGGGATCGAAGACCTCCCTGACTGGAACTCATGGAAGAGCAACTAGAGACCTTGGGCGAGGAGGAATCCTCTTCTTCCTCTTCTATTTCTTCTTCGTTGGATTTCACTCCTGCACGAGTTTTGAAGTCCTCTCGTGTTTCAAAACGTCGAACCATGGAGGCCACACTCAGCTGTTGATGGTGTCGTGAAATCTTTCTAAGGATTTCCTTACTTACTTCGTCTATTTCTTCAGTTCCTGGAGGAGAAAGAGAGGTGGATGTTGGGTCTACTGATGTCGTCGCTAGATGAGAGGGATGGGGTCGATGATAGTTTTTTCGTGACATGATGGGGGAATTGGATGCCGAAGGCATTTTCTCGGAGCAGTCCCTGGGTAATCTGAAAACATGAACGTAAAGAAATGAATTATTTAAAAGCAGTTATTGATAAG
Source organism: Lepeophtheirus nordmannii (assembly GCA_963680855.1). NCBI lineage: Eukaryota > Metazoa > Arthropoda > Copepoda > Siphonostomatoida > Caligidae > Lepeophtheirus > Lepeophtheirus nordmannii. The sequence goes on along the minus strand of OY804522.1, from coordinate 23,848,267 downwards.
GTACATACTAAACAGTGAATAGAATCGTGTATCAATAAGTATATGTAGACTACTCAATGGTCAAGTTACAGATTTTCATCACTGACTTGTTTTGATTCTGTTTTTTTTTTCTTTTTCTCTCTCTCTCTCTCTTTTGGTTTGTGAAAGTTCTATTTGAGAAGAAGAAGTATAAACATATGTATACCTATATAAATGTATACATATCTTTTTACTTTTATCATTACTTATACGAAGAGCTTTTTATAACATACATTACCTAAATAAATAAATTATACTTGTATGTATGTATGTATGTATATATTTATATATGTACACAAAACAAACCAAACGAT